>JABXJD010000156.1:307500-745000 GCA_013375575.1 Percina caprodes
GTGGCATTCTTTTTATTTGGTCAATTTGAAATGTTGTTTTGCATTTTAAAAAGTCCTAAAAGCCTTTTGTGTGTAACTTTTTGATAATAATGAACATCTGTTATAAAGTCATTGCCAAATGAGTTGCTACAAAGCTATTAAAGACTATCGGCTGCACACTACTCTGCCGACAGTTTTGTTGTCATTACTTAGAATTCCTCATAACAAAAATGCCTTAATTGTATCATCATGTAAAGGTTAATTAAAATTAAGGGATATAGTTTCTGTAGACTTGAGGAATTGGTCAGACATGTTGGTTTTGAGTTTTAATAATGTTATCTTGAACGGAATGTATTCACTTTTTTGCTGTGGGTTAGAGTAAAAGATTGATACAAATCTAATATCAGTCTGTTACAGTAAGTATGAATCTAGCCGTTAGCTTAGCTTTGCAAAAAGAAAACTGAGGAAACAGCTAGCCTGGCTTGGTCAAAAGTTTAAAAAAATGAATTAAACCATAAACTTACATAATCAGAAAGGTTAAAGTCACAGTTTGTAGATTTATGTGGAGTTACTGGCTGGAATTTTTTCTTGACTTGGCCAATGGTTAATCTAAGCTAATCGCCTCCTGGCTTTAGAGTTAGCACAGGGACATGAGAAAGAAATTAAATTGATCTTTTCATCTACTTTTAGAGAAGAAATCCAATCAGCATGTGCATCAAAACACCAAACTATGCCTTTAATGTTTTAAGTATTAGGGTATTATTTTGTGTACCAACCATTTAAAGCACCCATATTATGCTCATTTTCATGTTCATAATTGTATTTAGAGGTTGTACCAGAACAGGTTTACATGGGTTCATTTTCAAAAAACACCATATTTTTGTTGTACTGCACATTGTTGCAGATCCTCTTTTCACCCTGTGTGTTTGGGTCTCTTTTTTAGCTACAGAGTGAGACATCCCACTTCTATAGTATCTTACGGTACGTGTGTTAATATGTGGATTAATACTGGGAGGTCTACACAACTGTGTGAGTCGATTGGCTTCAAAAAGTTCAACACTTTTTGCTGGATACTTAGGTTTTTCTCCTGGAACTCGTCAAACACATTCTGCTCTTACTGCTGCGTCTTGTGTTGACTGTTTACGTATCTAATATATCTAATATATCATATTACATATCTGTGCTTATCATCATATGTACATTGTTCGTACTGGTCTTATTGTTGAATATATTTTGGATACATATTTCTAAAGTTGTATGATGTTTTTGTTGAGTTATTATTACACAATATGTTTTCTGACCGATTTGAATCCAGACTAATATCCCAAATTACAAAAAAGATTAGAACTAATAAAAACTGAACTAAAACTAAACATTTAAAAAAAAAAAAACTAAACTTAACTAGCAAACCCACTTTAAAAGCTAATTAAAGCTAAACTGAATTTGAAAACAAAAAATTAAATAAAAATAAAAACTAATGAAAAATGCAAAACTATAATAACCTTGGTTTGGTACTGCCAATTTGTTTTGTTTTGTCATGGTCAAAAAAATCATGGCAGAGAATCTTGATATCAAATCTAAGCAACAAAAACGTGATTCGTACTTTTCCCCAAATCGTGCAGGCCTATTCCCCCGGAGACTGGAGGCAGAGGACATTCAGAAACTGTATCTCACGCAAAACAGCATAGATAGTTTTTTTCAATTTATTTTTTATTTATTTCCAAGCTTGTATGTATGTATGTTTGTATGTAAGCACAAGAGACACAAAATAGATCCCAGAAAAAGTGATTTGTTTTCATAATATGGGCACTTTAGGGTTAGGGTAAGTTTTCACTAAGTTGTTGTGAATGCAATGTGTATCCCCACACGTGTGTCAATACCAACTGATTCAACATATCAGAGTATGTGTTTGAGTATGTTTGTACACTGGGGGAATGGGAGTGGGTGCGGTTCAGGTAGCAGCTTGTGATTTGGTGTACCAGATGGTTCTCTGTCTGTCTCACTCACTCACACACTCACACAGGTTGGCACTTGAATGGCACTTGGACACTGCACCCTTGCTGTGCAGGTGGACATTAAGAGCTGATCACAGCAGCCCAAATTGGACTGGGCATATCTGATGATGCATAATACAAGCACACACACACACACACACACACACACACACACACACACACACACACACACACACACACACACACACACACACACACACATAATACTTTATATGCAAGGTTCTCATAAAATATAAAATAAAATAAAATTTTCAAAGTCTTGGTAATGTAAAAACCCATTGTTCTACACTTGTATTAAATTGCTTTTCATAATCCTTCAATTTCAGTTTTTGCGGTTGATGTAACATTGAAATGTCAAATTTGATGACATAATATTGTTACATGAGGCTTAAAAATGAAAGTGTTCTGTTTGTATGTTTGTATGTGTGTGTGTGTGTGTGTGTGTGTGTGTGTGTTATTGACCACACAGACATTAAATGTCATGTTGTGTTGTCATGATGTCATATAATGGCATGCCCTTTTAGGTGTTATTATGTCATGTTATCAACAAATGTCATCAAATTAAATCAATATTTTGACATGTTGTCATGTTTTCATTATGTCATGACATCTGAAGTGGGTAGTAATTTAGAAGAAGATTCCTTTATCTGTCATTTTTATGCACCACATAGAAAGGAAATTGTGTTTAACACATCCACAAGTCAATAAATAAATCAGTACAAGACAGACAATTTAAAAACTCTAAGCTCATAAATAAAAGCACTTAATAAATAAAATTAGTAGTTTAAAATATCTTATAGGAACAGTCTCTTATTTCCAGTTGACATTGTCTGTTTAAGCAGTCTGGTTGCTGTGGAAAATAAGCTGTTTAACAGCCATGCAGTCCTTTAATTAGATACTTCTGTATCTTTCCCCGGACTGCATGAGTGCAAACATGCCATGAGATGGTGCACAAGTAAAGTAACGAACGGTGAACACTGTGCAACCAGCAACCAGTAACATAGCTCAAGCACGGCGTTCGGCGTTTGACTGGTCGTGACTGTTTTCCCAAGATGGCGCCTGCCTAAATACATGAACAGTACTGTCTTTATAAACTATCCTTTTAATAAACTGTCTGGACACTTACAATGTTCTCAATGCTTTGGTTTACATGTAGGGACCCTTATCATGCTACTGTGGAGGTGTGGTGATGTTTTGAGCCTTGTAGTATAGTGGTATAGAAATAGCAATTTCTTTTAATTTACCAGTGCCCGGGCGACTAGCGTTATAAGCTAATTAGTGGTTTTCGATAAAACTGGTCACATTTGGTTAGCATGAAAACTATCCCAGAGAACGGTAGACTTGGTACACATGTGTTATTAACACCTAGGTTTTGCGCCTGATTTGTCCTTTAATGATGCTGTCTGCTCTATGTACAAAGTATTCAGTGTGGATGATATCCTGTTCGGTTTGTGTCTCTCCTCTGCCATGCTGTTTCCATACCAGGAAGAGATGCAGTAGGTGAGAATGATCTTAATGAGAACATGGTCATAATCGGGATGGGACCCTCTTTGATAGGTTGAATATTCCTTCTGCATGTATCCAAATGTATTTTCATATTTTTATATCTTCTCTAAAGTATCTCATGAGAGGGGCCTGTCTTCTGGAAACTGAAGGTTACGAGTGTCCCTGTGTGTGAGAAATGGTCAAGATCCAGATGTGAAAGGGATAAAATCATAACAGGATGGGGCCCTGAAAGAGTCGCTGTCATAGAGTGACAATAACACACTTAGGATGTTTATCGGGGACCAGAGTCACAGAGGCCCACAAGAGTAGTGGTGTCTGTCTGATGATGAGAATCTCCTGAGTGTTGGAGGATGTTAGGAATGAGTGGGTCCAGAAGGGAAGTCCTAAAGCCTATAAAGTCGTTGAGAATCTTTGAGCAGTGCATCTGATTGCATGTCAACCATTCTTCCTTTCATGAAAGTCTGTTCACCGTGTGAATAAAGCTGCATTTAATCTAAAGTCATGGGATTTGTCATGTATGAAGTCTTCTCCATCACCCTACATCACTCTTCAGCCTGTGGAGAGAGTGAAGGCCTGAGTGTTGGGCCTGCTTAATGACAGCTATGGTGGTGTCCTTGAAGGTCAACTCATCTGTCAAATGGATCACCAGGAACTTTGTGCTGTGAAGCCTCTCCACCTTGGAGCCGTTGATGGTCAGTGGGAGATGATGCCGGTGACCAGAGCTCTCTGTCAAAACGTCCATGATCCATTTGCATCCATCATGCCAGGATCCACGCCGAGCAACAACTTATCAATGAGCTGTTATGGCAGTATTGTGTTAAAAGCCGAGCTGAAGTCAATTAGGAGGATCCTGGCATAAGTGTTCTTCTTTTCTAGATGAGTCCGAGTGAGGTAAAGCATGGGGGAGATGGCATCCTCCATAGACCGGTTCGCTCTGTAGGCGAATTGCAATGGGTTCAGATTGGTTAGAAGGCAAGACTTGATGTGATTCATGACAAGCCGCTCAAAGCATTTATTGGGTATGAGGGGGTCAAGTCATTCATGGAGGCTGGATTTGACATCCATATTTGCAAGTTATTAATGTTTGAAATCTCTGCATTGCTTAAAGCTAGCGTATTTCTGAATGTCCTTTCCAAAGAAGTTTTCTGTGTGATCGTAGGGCTTCCAGAAGCTTTGTAATCCAGCGTGTAACTGCAGTGTCTTTTTGGAGACTTTTCACAATAACTCTTAAAGATAACTCCACAACTAACCTTGACTCCCAGAATGTTGTCAGGTGAGTGTTTCAACCAATCAGAGGCTGTCTTCCTGAATCTTCTTTGGTGTTTTCATTCGTAATATTGCCGATGCTGCCTCTTTCCTGACTGTGTTACTTTTTGCTACGTTGTTGTAATGATATAACAGCATAAATGTAATAAATGATGCATAGATTCTCAGTGTAGAGCTTCAGGGAATTCAGGCAGCCCTGAAAGTGAGTGTGATATGACCTCATGATAGTTCATAGCAAACAGTTTTTTTTTTTTATGTGTTAGTTAGTGGTTATTTTTTCAATATTTCAATATGATGACTATAACTTGATTGTGCATAACAGGGTTGAGGTTGTACAAGCATTATTACACAAGGAAACCAGGGGACTGAAATATTGTAAAATAAAAAGCTTAGACCCCAGAGCGAGCAATAATGAATAGGAATATTGTCCGGGTATATTTTTCAGCTAATTATTTAATCAGGAGATGATAATATGATGTCTTACAGCAAATAGACCATAAATGAATTGTAAGGATACATTTAGATGTCATGTATGTCAGATCATGTCTTGATATGACATGTCAGACCATGATATGTCATATGTTGTTAGGTCATGTCAGGTGCTACCTCATCATACTGTGACAGGGATTTTGTGTTTTTATGTAATCAGTTTGGGCAGAAAACTAAGAAAAACAAAGATGAAAATGTTTGGACTTATGTGCCTTGCTCAAGGGCACTTCAGCAGTGATGATGGACACTGTAGACAAAATATGACTTAGCCACAGATGGCTCAGCAGTTTTCTGGGTACAATCAGCCATTTTGTGCAAATCTGTCTTGTATTAGAAATGCTTGTGTCTCTGGTTAAACACACAGGATTATTAGGAACACCTGTTCAATTTCTCATTAATGCAATTATCTAATCAACCAATCACATGGCAGTTGCTTCAACACATTTCGGGGTGTGGTCCTGGTCAAGACAATCTCCTGAACTCCAAACTGAATGTCAGAATGGGAAAGAAAGGTGATTACAGCAATTTTGAGCGTGGCATGGTTGTTGGTGCCAGACGGGCCGGTCTGAGTATTTCACAATCTGCTGAGTTACTGGGATTTTCACGCACAACCATTTCTAGGGTTTACAAAGAATGGTGTGAAAAGGGAAAGACATCCAGTATGCGGCAGTCCTGTGGGCAAAAATGCCTTGTTGATGCTGGAGGTCAGTGGAGAATGGGCCGACTGATTCAAGCTAATAGAAGAGCAACTTTGACTGAAATAACCACTCGTTACAACCGAGGTATGCAGCAAAGCATTTGTGAAGCCACAACACGCACAACCTTGAGGCGGATGTGCTACAACAGCAGAAGACCCCACCGGGTACCACTCATCTCCACTACAAATAGGAAAAAGAGGCTACAATTCGCAAGAGCTCACCAAAATTGGACAGTTGAAGACTGGAAAAATGTTGCCTGGTCTGATGAGTCTCGATTTCTGTTGAGACATTCAGATGGTAGAGTCAGAATTTGGTGTAAACAGAATGAGAACATGGATCCATCATGCCTTGTTACCACTGTGAAGGCTGGTGGTGGTGTAATGATGTGGGGGATGTTTTCTTGGCACACTTTAGGCCCCTTAGTGCCAATTGGGCATCGTTTAAATGCCACGGCCTACCTGAGCATTGTTTCTCTGTATTATGCTCCATTGTGCTTTTTGTGTTTTTGTTTATTTTGTCTGTTTTCTGCCAACACTCTCTGGTAACATTTACCAGAGATGAGCTCTTAAATATTGGACTTTCAACTCCTCACATTTTTCCACCGCTATTTTCCGACCCTGGAACTTTTTCAGAGTTATTAGTTGGAGGCGCAGCAGCTATCTATGGGATCCACCGGAGACGCTGGAGGGGAAGCGTCAGCTCTTCCAGAGGCAGAAGACCAGAAAGGCTCCTGGCCCAGACGGTGTGTCACCATCCTGCCTGAAAATCTGTGCAGACCAGCCTGCCCCCATCTTCACTCAGATCTTCAACAGATCTCTGGAGTTATCTGAAGTTCCCTCCTGCTTCAAACGCTCCACAATCATCCCAGTCCCCAAAACCCTCCATCTCTGTACTAAATGACTACAGACATGTTGCCCTGACATCTGTAGTCATGAAGTCCTTTGAAAGACTGGTGTTGGCCCACCTGAAGGACATCACAGTCCCCTTGCTGGACGCCCTGCAGTTTGCCTACAGGGCTAAAAGGTCAGTGGATGATGCAGTCAGCTTGGGACTGCATTACATCCTGTAACACCTTGACTCTCCAGGGGCTTATGCAAGGATCCTGTTCGTGGACTTCAGCTCAGCGTTCAACACCATCATCCTGGACATCCTCAGCACAAAACTCTCCCAGCTCACTGTGCCAGCCTCCACCTGTCAGTGGGTCACAAACTTCCTGACTGACAGGAGGCAGCAGTTGAGGCTGGGGAACATCACATCCAGCACACGGACTATTAGCACTGGCGCCCCCCAGGGGCGTGTGCTCTCCCCACTGCTTTTCTCCCTCTTCACCAGTGATCATCAACTGGCGGCCCGCGGGCCGAATGCGGCCCGCCAAGCCGTTCGTCCGGCCCGCGACTGGATTCCAAAATTGTGAGGATCAAAGAGAAAATATGTAGGCCTATTCTACACTATTAAAGCAACTAAAAGCAGCAACAACTGAGTCTCTTCTCAGTAATCACCACCATTTATGACTCTTAGGCTACACCCCAAAATGAGGACAGACTCGTTACACTGTTTTGTATTTATTGTTTCACACAGTTTTTTTTTAAAACATAACTTTTCCTCATGCCCTTACTTAACATTTGTTTTTTATTTCAAAGTCTCAACAACATGCTTGGAACTAGCAAACTCCTCAGGACTAAAAAAGGAGGAAAAAAACGATCTGTCACAATTTAAAATAGCATGGTAAATAAATAGCCTGGAACCAGAACAAAACAGGTCACAAATATCGTTCGCACAGCAAATAAAACGTTAAGTGGGCTATAGCAAAATCAAATCACAAGGCTGAAATGGACAACTATAACACTAATTAATCAATGGCTGAAGTTACATTTCCCCTCTGACACTAACTTTTTCACATCAGGCTTGGCCGCTGTCAGACTTATGCGCAAACAGTCCTCCAAAGACTGGGTTGACAGACGGTTCCTCTCGTGCGTTTTAATCGAGTTCATCTTGGAGAACGCAGCCTCACAGGTGTAGGTTGAACTGAACATGGTGAGCACATACATAGCCAGCGTCTTCAATGTGCCATAGACCTCGGGACAAGATATCCAAAACGCGCTCAGGCTTTCAGCACCACTGAGAGCAGCCTTCATGTCGCCTGCGGCCTGAATTTTAGCCAGCTCGCTCTGAATGGCTGCCTCGTCCAACTGCAGCATTTTCACCGCGTTTGTGGAGAATTCTCCGCTTGGGGTGATGGTGAATGGGTCACGCACAAATCCAATGACATCCCTGGAAATAAAAAAGTCATCAAATCTAGCAGAGAAGTTGTCTTTTAATTGTGTGATAAATATCTTCATCTTGTCTGTTACATTGCCTTCTCCCACGGTCTTCAGTGTGTTGAAGTGCAGCAGCCTCCCTGACAACAAATCTGCGTGGAACAGATCAAGTTTGTTCCCAAAGGCTTCAAGTTTTTCCACCAAATCCACCACTGATTTTTCTTTTCCTTGCAGCTGTAGATTAAGTGTATTTAAATGGGAGAAAATGTCTGTTAAAAATGCAACATTGCACATGTATCCCATGTCTTGCAAGATGCGGAGATGGTCAGCTGCCGCTTTGGACTTACTTTGTTTTAAAAAATCCACTACTTGGGCACGGAGTTCAACGAAGCGCTCCAGTGCTTTGCCCTTACTCAGCCAGCGCACGTCATTGTGGAGTAACAGGTCATCATGAGAAGCCTGGGATTCCAGCACGAATTTGCGGAACAGGCGGTGCTGCGTGCTTGAAGTTCCTCTGATGTGGTTAATAATTTTCATTGTTTTTTCCATCACCTCTTTGAGCTCCCCACTTAGCTTTGCGCACAGCACACTTTGATGGATGATACAATGGAGTGCGTTAGTTTTAGGAGCGACAGTCTTTATTCTGCTCACCAGACCCTTATTTTTTATCTGTCACTGTCAGGTTGATTTTATCCAGGGACAATCCATGGCTTTTAAAAAAATCCTCCAGTTTTCCAAAGATGATGTCAGCAGTGGTGTTGTCCTCGAGTGGAAGCAATGCCAGCAGCTCTTCTCGGAAATCTTTGCCATCATAGTATCTGACCAAAACGCACAACTGTGAGATATCCATGTTGTCAGTGGACTCATCAATAGCCAGTGAAATATATTTGGCTTCCTTGACCCCGTCAATGACAGCTCGCTGAACTTGCTCCGCCAAAACGTGTACATGACACCAACAGATTCAGGAACAGTTTCTACCCACAAGCCATTTCTCTGATGAACAGCTGACTTCTTACCCACAGTGTCAGGTTCAATTCTAGTCAATAACCCAGTAACACTGTCTCTACAGCACCTGTTTACTGGTTCCACTTATTATTCCACTTATTAAGTTATTATTCATCATTCTCATTCTCATATCTCACTTATTATTTACTATTTATACACCATTCTCATTGTCATATCTCACTTATTATTTATTATATACTATTTACTCATCATTCCCATTCTCACATCTCTCTTATTTGTTATTTATTCATCATTCTTTTGCTATTTCAGAACTGTCCATAGTGTTCATACTGTTCATATAATAACATAATACTATTTATCCCAGTATCCTTGCATTATACTCCATATTTAAATGATTTTTATTGAACTCTTCGTTCACTCATGCTTCTATATTGTTCTGTTTAGAGTATGTATATATTGTGTATATATTAGTGTGTATATTTTTGTTTTGGTTGTTTTGTGTGTAAGTACAGTGTGAGCAACGATGCTCCAAAGAAAAATTCCTCGTATGTGTCCTCATACCTGGCAAATAAAGCTGATTCTGATTTTAAAATTGGTTTCTTGAACATGACAATGAGTTCACTGTACTAAAATGGCCCCCACAGTCACCAGATCTCAACCCAATAGAGCATCTTTGGGATGTGGTGGAACGGGAGCTTCGTGCCCTGGATGTGCATCCCACAAATCTCCATCAACTGCAAGATGCTATCCTATCAATATCGGCCAACATTTGTAAAGAATGCTTTCAGCACCTTGTTGAATCAATGCCACGTAGAATTAAGGCAGTTCTGAAGGCGAAAGGGGGTCAAACACAGTATTAGTATGGTGTTCCTAATAATCCTATGAGTGTATGTGTGTGTGTGTGTGTGTATGTGTGTGTGTGTGTGTGTGTTACCCTGAGGTGCTGTCGCTGTCCTGCTGGCTCACTTTCAGCCAGTCTCAAATGGCTCTCAGCGTCATTCAGCCACTTCTCCATCACCTTCTGATCCGAAACAAATTTCTGCCACTTCGAATTGCAATCCTGCCAACGCCTTGAGACACACACACACACACACACACACACACACACACACACACACAGATTTTCATTCAAATATGTGCACAAAATGAGCCAATATTCATGTAATCATGTACATCACTCCACCCGTTCTTACTTCAGTCTGTCCTGGTAAAGCTTATTCAGTTTGTCCCAGTTAGTATTGAGGAGGGTGCTGGTCTCCTGGATCTTCTGACCCTCCAGAGGCCGAGCTCCAGACACCATCTCCTCTCTGCGGGCCACTGCTCCAGCCACTGGGGATCTCAACTCGTCGATGCTCCCTTTCACCTCCTATTTGGTAAGTGACATTGTTACCTTTGGACAGAGCCAGGCCAGCAGTTTCCCCCTGCTTCTAGTATTTATGCTAAGCTAAGCTAAGTGGCTGAAACTTCATATTAAACAGATTGGTGTCAATGTTCTTATGCCAGAAATCAAATATGCGTATTTTTCCAAAATGTTGAACTATTCCTTTAAATGTACATTAAGTCCACAGCTTCTTTCTCATCAGCATCAAAACCTTGTATCCCACCCTCTTTCTGTCAGCAGTGATATATACAGTATATAACCTGTATATTCTTCATTAAATTATTACCTACAGCTTGATCTTTAATAATATTATTTCCTAAGAAATATTGTCTGTGGCTCTCACATAGAAACACTAAAGCAGGACTGACCTTCAGGCAGTGCTCTTGTTGAGGCAGGTTATAATAAGCTGCAGGCCAGTATTCAGGAGAGTTCAGCTTGAAGTCCGTCTCTGACACTGAACGCAGCAATGCCTGGAGCTCTGTTAGGTACTCCTGGACCAACACATATTTACAAACACACAAAGAAGAGAGAGAGATCACAAAACAGAAATCTTATGATTTCAAGCAAGAAAAATAATGCTTTATGCCAGGTTTGTTTGTTTTTCTAAAGAGGTAGCATATCAAAGCAACAAAATCATATTTTTACCTGATTAAGTAATCAATCTGGGACGACAATTATTAAATAGGTTCACTGGATGTCATGGAAATTCCATGCAATTAAAAAAAAAAGAATATAGGAACATTTAAATCAGATCTTTAGAAGACATACATTTTCTATGAACAAAAGATTAATTTTTTGTAGTGTTTGATATAAAAAACCTATTTACATTACTTACTGTATACATTTTAGATGATGAATTCTAAATGAAGAACCAGATGTGACACTTTGTGATCTCTCACAGAAAATTCCTCCTCAAGCACATTATTAATCCCTATTGTACATATATCATGATCATATTCAAGCTTGTGTCAACTCACTTTGAATGTATTTGAGCCTCTAATTATGAATGAATGAGCTATGAACTCTTGAAACAGCTATTTTAATAAATGTTATATTTCCCCTGACCATGATATATCCATGATATGGACCATGATACTCTAACTCAACATGGCAAATTAAACTGCCTCTACCACTGAAGCTCTTGTGCATAGTGCAGAGATACTGGGGTATTCACACTCAACGCTGATCATTTCACCTCATTGTTATGCTTCTGTCACCTGAGAAATCACTTCTCCTGTCAAATTAAATTTTTTAATTAACCCAAAATAAAAACACTAATAAGCGTTATTAGCATCCTTACAGATTGTTAATGATTGCTGTTGGCCTTACCGAGACACTTCTGGGTTTGACTGGTGTGACTAGGGCTGCACAATTATGGCCAAAATGATAATCACGATAATTTTGATCAATATTGAGATCACGATTAATTATTATGATTATTTGTTGATTTTCACCAAAACAAATTTTATGTACGGTGCGGAACGGTACAAACTGAAGCGTATGCATCACAGAGTGACAGCTGACTCATTATGAATGGGTCCAGCACGGGTCAAATGGCGGGTCAGTGAGTTACACACGTTGTGTGTATGAAATGTCTGTATCACCACTGCGCTGCATTTTTATGAACTATGATATTCTGGCCATGGGCCATCTCTCGCCCAGGTTCAGCAGGCTCCGTCTTACACGCTATTACTCTACGAACTGAAGTTAGTTGCATTCAATAACTTCTTCTGTGTTTTTCGCCATGGCAGCCGTGAGCTAACAGACACTAACTAGCACACTAGAGCCCTGTGAGCTAACAGACACTAAATAGCACCCTAGAGCCCTGTGAGCTAACAGACACCAACTAGCACCCTAGAACCCTGTAAGCTAACAGACACTAACTAGCACCCTAGAGCCCTGTGAGCTAACAGACACTAACTAGCACCCTAGAGTAGGGCTGCACGATTATGGCCAAAATGATAATCACGATTACTTTGATCAAAATTGTGATCACAATTATTATCACGATTATTTGATTTTGACCAAAACATATTTTATTGTCATATAGGCTATTTATGACTGCTTTCACATCCATATTATGCTACATTCCTCTTATGTTGAAGTTGTATGTTGTATAGATATAGAGCTGCAACACATGTAAATGAAAATTAGCAATCTGAAATAAATAGCCTAGGATTTTTTTTTTTCTTATGTATCTAGGGACAGAGGGAGTGCGATGGACGCTACTCACAGAGAGACGGCTGAATCATTATGAATGGGTCCAGCACGGGTCGAACGGCGGGTCAGCAGAGTTACACACGTCGAGTGTATGAAATGTCTGTACCGTCACTGCGCTGCATTTTTATGAACTATGATATTATGGCTATGGGTCACATCTCTCGCCCAGGTTCAGCAGGCTCCGTCTCACACGCTATTACTCTACGAACTGAAGTTAGTTGCATTCAATAACTTCTTCTGTGTTTTTCGTTGTGGCCGCTGCGATAGTAGATAGTTTATACCAGCGGAAATACAGGTTTGCCTCTCATGCTTAACAATAAACAGCTGTTTTAGTAACAATTAAAACTGTAGACAAATGTCAGAAGTGTGGACTGGCGCCGCTGGGTGGTGGGGCTGCGCGGAAAGTAAGAGAAGAGAGAGGAGAGGAGAGATCCAACACAGGCACGGCTAAGGCATGAGCTAACAGACACTAACTAGCACCTTAGAGCTTACAAACACTAACTAGCACCCTAGAGCCCTGTGAGCTAACAGACACTAACTAGCACCCTAGAGCCTTTTGAGCTAACAGACACTAGCACCCAAGAGCCCTGTGAGCTAACGGACACTAGCACCCTAGAGCCCTGTGAGCTAACAGACAGTAACTAGCACCTTAGGGCCCTTTGAAGTAACAGACATTAACTAGCACTGGTCACTGCTGTTAACTGAAAAGCAACACAGACTGGACAAAATGTTGCGTTTACTAGTAAACTGGTAAACCTTGAGACCGACGTATGACCGACTGCTATCTGTTGTTGAACTTTCCTCACGTTACTCTGTCCTCTGTGACTGTCTACATCTAGAAAATAAGCTGGGAACAACTCTGACTGGCACATGATCAGACAGTGGTTTACGGAGCGGTAGATTGGCTTTCCAAAAAAAAAAAAAAACGGAGCATTCTATGAACGGAATGACACATTTAAAATATCACTCGATCACGCAAATTTGATTGTGGGAAGCCAAAATCATGATCGTGATTAAAATTCAATTAATTGTGTAGCCTTAGTTGTGACAGTAATAACCTCTGTACATGTGTGGTGGAGGACACAAGCTGATTCACTCACTAGCTGATGAACTGTACATCCTTTGCAGAAATACTGTTCAATCTGGTGGCTCCCTACTTTTTTGTCAGGAAAAATATACTGTACGTATACATTTGCTACTTCTGAATCATTACAAGGTAAACTAAATCCTGTGATTTAATATTGCAATTCCATAAAGTTTTGGGACTCACAAAGAAAAGGTAACCTTGCCAAGACATCCTAACTTTTAGACACCTAAAAACCTTTGACAACAATTGACCCGCGCTCCTTGCATTTTTTTATTTCATTTTATTTCCCGTTTCCCGTCATAACCTTACCCGGGATTATACCAATGCATAGCAATGAGTTCAAATGTTTTTAAAGAATAGTTTGCAGGTACAATTTAAAATGTCAAAGGAATAGTTTAACATTTTAAGAAAAGTATTTACTTTTTTGCAGAAATTTTGATGTGAAGATCAATATCACTAAATATGAAGTCGCATCTACTTAGCCTAATTTAGCAAGACTGTAAGCAGGGGAAAACAACTAACTACTGTAGCTCTGTCCACGGTTACAAATACACAACACAGAACCTTATATTAACATGTTTTATCTCTTTTTTTTATCCAAACAAAAACCAAAGTGTCATAATGTCAAGTTGTGGTTAGGTTTTAGTAAGCTAAGGTAATCGACTGCATGCTCTGACATTAGTGGTAGTGATATTGATCTTCTCATCTGGCTCTCAGCAAAATGTTCAATTTAATTCTATTTTACTTATTGTGTCAAATCACAGAAGTTATCTCATGACACTTTATAGATAAAGTAGGTCTAGACCACACTCTATAATTTACAGAAAACCAACAATTTCCCCCAAGAGCAAGCATTTGGTGTGAAACAGTTGTGAGCTATTACTTTTATCTCTTATTACAGTACATACTTTACTCCATTGAAATTCAGTATGACAGAGCTCTTTGTCTGCAGCAGGCACAATAATAATAGTCAGCAGTCACTCAAAATTCTGGCCTTCTATTTCACTTCATAACACATATGCAGTACTATACATGTGTCAGATGTTGGAATAAACTTTCTTTAATGACTATACTGCTGTGCAAAGGCAGGGGGAACCAATTTTACACTTCAATTTACTTTCCAGGATGAGTAGCCTACCAACGACTCTGTGAAAACAGTTAAATGTCAGTAAAACAGTCTACTAATATGTCTCCTGTGGCTCTGAAGGAGCTTTTTCAAGTCTGGGGAAATAACCGGGATGATGTCACAGGGATGTCATTGGGGAAGTCTTGGCTTTGGCCTATATACTACAAATTGTACTTGTACTTGTACTTGTAGATAGTACCTCAGTATAGGCTGGATTCACAGCCGATAACCATAGTAACGCGTAAAACTGCGGTGATATAATCTTAAAGGTGACGCTTGCTGAATCCTTTCATCAGCGACTAGACAGAGGAATCTCTGCTCATCGTCATTTGTGCAGGGTACAAACACCAGATTGATCACACACAAAATGGATGAGCTACAAATACAGACGGAGCTGCTGTGTGATGATTATCACTGAAGCCTGGCTTCACGGACGGTAGCTAGCAGCTAACCGCTAACAGCTAGCAGCTAACAGGGCGAGTTAACTCCCGGCAGGATAGAGACAGGGTAGGTGAATTACAACAATGTCTGAGTTGAAAATACATCTTGTTGTCACATAAGGGCCCTGTTTATGTTGCACAGCCATTTTAATTGCATTTTATGTCTGTTAAGAGGCACAAAGACACTCTAAAACTTGCCCTCGTAGATGTACAGCGGCTAGAATAAGTTTACACATCCATGCTAAAGTTGATTAAAAAGAGGAATAAAAAAACATCCTTTGGAAATTTATCTTAATGCCTTGATTCACATTTTTGGGGAAAATCCAACCTTTTAAGGCCACCAATTTTCTTTGTGAATGAATAATGTATTGTAAATAAATAAATGTTCTAAATAAGTATACACCCCCCTATGTTAAATTCCCATAGAGGCAGGCACATTTTTATTATTAAAAGCCAGTTATTTCATGGATCTAGAAATTGGCATGGTTTTATTTCAGTTAGCTTAATAGCTGGTTTGATTTGCATTGAGAGATGATCTTATGGAAAGTTCCCCATGCCTATCTCTAGGTATGGCGAAGGGTATCTGATGTGGGGGGGCTATTGTAATTCCAAAGGCAAAGGGAACTTTATCAGGATCCATAGTATCCTGATCAATGAAATAACTGGCCTTTAAAAATAAAAATATGCCTGCCTCTATGAGAATTTAACATAGGGGTGTGTATATTTATGCCCCCTGTATTTTAGGGAAGAACATTTATTTATTTACAAAGAAAATTGGTGTTCTTAAAAGGTTGGATTTTCCATTTTTTTTAGGCATTAAGATCAATTTCCAAAAGATGTTTTTTTATTCATCTTTTAATCAACTTGGGTGTGTAAACTTATTCAAGCCACTGTAGCTGCAGATACTCCGCATTGCCTGCACTGATTCGGGTCGGGTTTTTTCATCAAAAGTACACGCATATTTATAGTAATCAGTGTAAAAATTGGGCGAAATTCTCCTTTAAGTCTTAGGGAAATATTGTGGCCATGATTGAATTATAAAAAAAAGTATTAAAGTTGCACAGTGATGCATGTTAGAACAAATAGATTTAACCCAGTATGACAGGCTCATATATTATCACTCATTTGATAAATCACATTCACAATGCACACACATAGTAATTTATCTTCCATATGGAGCCTTTTTGACATTGTGTGCGTGTGTTTGTGTTTTTAATGCGAGTTGCTGAAACATGAGAGCAGAGCAGCTCTAGATTAAAAAGGAGAGGCTTTAAGTAATATGTTGTTACAGATACAACGATTGTTTAAAAAATTGAAGGCTTGAATTTGTGTCTTCAGTGACTGCATACCAACAAGGTTTGAGTCAGAAAAGAATAGAAATGTATATCCCATTCCTGTGAATACACATATTTACTGTATTTGTCTTTATTAAAACCATCATAATGGATCTGTAGCAACATTGCAGTGTCTGACTTTATAGTATGTTGCATGTCTAGCATGCCACAATGATTCACTGCTGCTCAGACACTGAGAAAAGATGAGAATGACTAAGGACCCTATTTTGATGCTGGTGTGCACTGTGTGGCGAGAAGTGCTGCAGGGTTGAGTTTTACTGGTGTGGACTGAGGCCATTACTTCATCTGAGTTGGTTTGGTACAAAGTGACTATTGGCGCTCCAGCAATCTTGGTATCAACAATGAATGTGCACTCTTTGCTGCCCCAGGTCAGAATAAGGGACATCTTTTTAATACAAAAGTACTTTTGTACAATCCACATGAAAGATTTATAATGAGTCAGATTCTCTTTATTTTTTCCTTTGAGATCTCACAGATTTACAATTAAATCTACAAATGGATTCCCCTTTAACATTTCTCTTAAGATCGGACGCTAATCTGATTTGATGGCTGCAATCAGTTACAATACAGCAATATCAAAGTTTGTACACATAATATTATAAACTCTAAAACCTCATCATTAAATAATTTCATAATATACAGGATAACAACTGAAGTGCATGAATTTTACATATGTTTTGCTGCTGTCTATGATTACGTTGTACAACTTGGAATATGGGAAGTAAGTGCACCAATCACTGCTTAAGAGTCCTTAGGTAATACGCCAAAGGGCCTAAACAGCTCGAGTGAAGCAGCTCAGAAACCTCACTGTACCACACAGGAGCACAACATCACTAAGAAAGAGTAAGTGTGTTTAATATGTAAGATAACACTAAATGTGCTTGTGATTCCTCTCAGTGCGCCTGAAGAAAGTTGGAAATCTGACAGCTTAGATGTATATTTGTCCAAGTTGACCGTGTCGTGTCCAGTAAGTGTATGTGGTCGATTCATGTGATTGGTTGACACATACATACTACATCTTCAGAAAATGGCAGTTCAGGGAACTGCGAGGGTATAATGTGATTGGTTGGCCGGGGCATGCAGTGACACAGAGCCAGACACAGCAACCAATGAGATTCAGACATGTGAGCATGCTTCACATGTACACATAGGACATGTAAATGAGGATGCAGCAAAGGAAAACAAAAAAAGCAACTCACATTTTTATTTTCGAGGGAATCATTTTTTTTATGGTTATGGTTATAGCTTCAAATTATCTTAAATGATAAGTCTGGTAATATTGGAGATTTTCTCATGCTGTCAACAAATGTTATAAAAAGACCAAAACCAAGAATTTACTATCTACTAACAAGTATTATGAGCATATTAAAGCGTGATATATCTTACAGTATTTCTCTGTGCCACAGAGCTCCATTGTTGTTAAAAAACTATTAAAAACACATGAGTGAACCGCACGGCTGCACTGGGTGACAGGTTCCTTCATTACCGTGAACACACAAACTATCTTTTATTTTGACTTCCACATACACTGTCCTGCTGCACCAAATATTCACTAAAGCAGAAAATGTTGATTAATCAAACAAAGTTTCCTTCTGCTTGAGTAATATTTGCTGTAACTACAGTGTCCAGCTGCCTTAAGAAATCTAACTATAACTATATATTTGTGTGATTTATGTCGTCATAAGGAACGGGCTTAGGGTTGAGATGTCCAGTACAGAGTATGGAAGTAAGAAAGTATTGAGAGACAGACTATCATATTGTTGGTTTTGGTCATTTCATTGGATTAGTTGGCAATAAGAAAATATAGAATAACACCAACTAACCTATACATTAGACATGTATTGTCATAGGTAAATAGAGAGAAATGTCTTCTTGACTCTGATGTATTTCCCTACATTTTGGGAAATACGCTAATTTGCTTTCTTGTCAGTAGTTAAATGAGAAGACATATACCACTGTTATGTAAGAGTAGTATCAATCCTTTCATCTGACTGACTGAAAGCCACACCTCTCCTAAAATGGGTATTTTTATCATTATTAGCCTGTGGTCAGCTCAGAAATACAAATTGTAGAGTGAATTAGATTACACCTTGATAGTTGATAAAATGTTTGTTATTTTGTTAAAGCGTGAGGCATAACATGATTTTAGATTCTATAACTAGTTGTAAACAGGAATGTTAAGCCGATTGCAGCTTCTATACCACATTTTGTTGTTAATTTCAGGTACTTTTCAAGCTTACTTCATGCCTGTTATAACTATAATTTAGAGAGACTTACTGTCGCTCAACGTTTAGATAGTATCTTTTATAGTAGTATTAGTATTATGAACTGGTTTGATTAGTATAGTATTTTTTATTAGTACTGTATATATAGAAGTCGTGCTTACTGAAACTCACACATAGTCTTTTGAAGGGTATGAACTTGCCCTCCACCTCAACCCAGCGCGTGTTGAGCTGGAGTTGGCGGGGCTCCACTAGATTGCCGGCTCCAGCTTCTGAGAGCTGATTGGCTAAGCCCTGCACCTCGTTAAGCTCCTCCTTCTTCTTGTCGAACTCTGAGCCAATTTCCTATTGGACAAAATCAACCAGGAGGTCACTTGCTATTGGCTGAGCCCGGGGGTTAAGCACAGAGAGGCATGTGGATGTTGAAAAAACGCACGCATGCACGCGCGCACACACACACACACACACACACACACACACACACACACACACACACACACACACACACACACACACACACACACACACACACACACACACACACAGTGACAATTAATACATAATACAAATAATAAAAAATTAATTTACTCACTAGCACATACTCCAACAAAAACACATTGAATTGAAGGGGAAACATATCATGTTTGTAAGTGTCAAACATGCACAAATATTTCATATTGTATGTTTATATAGTACCGTATGTATCTCCATTTCAACATGTGTCTCCGTTTCAACAATCCATAAAAAAGTAATAAAGTAATGCTATAATTAGGAGGAACACACTCCCTTAAGACTTTATTAAGAAGGAGTACAATCACTGGCCTTTTAAATAAGTACAGAGGAGTAAGTGCAGTGTGGGAACTGGGTGAGGGTGAAATTATGCATGGAAAGACAGAAAGACAGATAGATGAGTAGACAGAGAGACAGACAGACAGACAGACAGACAGACAGACAGACAGACAGACAGTGAGGAATCTCAGCTGAGGCAATAACAGGTGAGTCTGAGAAGAGCAAGTCAGACGTCCGCTTAGCGAAATGTCATTGTGATCATCTGAAAGTGAAAGACACACACAGAGTCAGGGTTGGGGAAGAAAAACAGGTGAGTCCAGGGTATCAAAATGGACCTCAACATACTGCACCAGTATGTAGCATTATTATCATCAATAAGAAAAGTATAAGTAATGTGGATATCTTGATGAAATGACTGTATACTAAAAAAGGCTGGTAGTGTCTCTCAAAAATGTTTATAAGTTTATAACACTTTAAAGTAGTATATACAGTATATATACTGTACATACATACATGCTTCAGTTTTTTAAGCTATAATAAATATTTATTTTACTACTGTTTCACAAATAATTTATAATAACTTCCAAATCCCAGATAGTAAGCCGCAGTCTGGGGACAATATTGATCTGCAATTATTTAAATTGTTTAAATAGATAAGAGGAAGATGTTCTGGAACAATTATTCAAAGTTCTCTTCCCAAGTGAATAATTGCAAAAGTGGTGACACCAACCCTTTGTCCAAAAGCAGGGGGAGAGAGGGGCAAGAAACAAAGAAAAGAAAGAGGTTTCCCACTGTTGTTCCCAGCATGGACCAAGAAAATGTGGAATGAGAAAAGATTAAGATTTAACATTTGAGACAGACAGTGTGAGATGAAGAGCTGGATGGTGAGGAAGACAGATATGTTATGTAGAAATGACTACATTTCACTGAAGCTGTACTTTATATGGTTTTATGTGACAAATCAAGCTTCTTGGTGATGTCTTACTATTGCAGAAAGACAAAGATATTATGTGTACATCTATATACTGTATGCCTGAGTGTGTTTAGTTATATGTGTGTGTACACGAGTTATTACCTTGACCCTCTCTCCTTCGGGGGGGTCAGGGAGTTGGTCCACGCTGCGTTGGATGTCGTCCAGCCAGGCTAGGAGGTCATGTGACTTCCTCCTGTACTGGTACCACTGGGGAGCAATGGCCAACGCCTTCCTGTTCCTTAGCACACGCAGGTCCTACACACACACACACACACACACACACACACACACACACACACACACACACACACACACACACACACACACACACACACACACACACACACACACACACACACGAGATACAAGGTATACAACAAAAATTCAAATTTGACTCACTTTCAACAAGTGCCTATATCAGAAATGTGGGTTTCTTGCAACCAAATTGTCAAAATAAATAACGTGGATTGTTCCATTCAACGCTCTTCACAAGTAATATAAATGATCAGTTCACTACTTTCATTGAATTTGAGGGTTTCATTCACTTTTATAGCACTTGAAAAAAAGAAAATGGTAAAAGAATGTTGAAAAAAGTGACAAATTAAAAAGCACTTGAAGAACTTGAAAAAAGTGGAGAGAAAAAACATTGGGGAAAGCAACAAAAGTGTTGAAAAAGACAACCAAAATGTTGAAAAAAAAGTTTTAATTTTAAATTTTAAAGCAAAAAGACAAATAGTTGCATAAGGGTTAAACATGTAGGCCTATGGCTGAATTTCTCCAGTTACTCTGATGCGGGGGTGCTCTTTTACCGGTCAACCTAAAGTAGATGCTAGACTGTAGGCACCAAACAGGTCTCAACCTATCGCAAGCAGCGGCGGTGGGGAGGCCAGATCCAGAATTTCTCAATGAGGGGGAAAGACTACATTTTCTTCCAATCACTTTTCCTCATTTATCTTTCTTGCTTAACTTGTGTGTTTCATTCTTATAGTCTGTGTGTGTGTGTGTGTGTGTGTGTGTGTGTGTTACCTTGACAGTGTTGTACTTGCTGTTGAGCTGGTTGTGCTTTAGCCTGAGTTGCTCTCTCTTGTCCTGATCCGGGACTCTCTTCTGTAGATTCTCACCTTTCAACAGTAACTCCTTCACTGCACTTTCCTCGCAGTCCTACACAACACACACAATACATTCTTAAGAGACATAATATGTGTGTGTGTGTGTGTGTGTGTTGTGTGTGTGTGTGTGTGTGTGTGTGTGAGAGAGAGAGAGAGAGAGAGAGAGAGAGAGAGAGAGAGAGAGAGAGAGAGAGAGACCTTGTCCTCCTGGAAGTCCTCCTCCTTGAGGTTTTCCCCCTGTTTGACTTCCTCCTCCAGGAGATCCAGCCAGATCTGTGCTTCACTGTGGTACTGCTCCAACTCCTTGGCTGACGCTGCATTCTGTCACACACACACACACACACGCACACACAAACACAAGAAGAAGAGGAAGAAGAAGAAGAGATCATTAGTGGCCCTGAGAAAGTACAGAAGTTGGAGCAGATTGAGTCTGATAAGTGAAACTTTAAAGTGTGACATATTAATAACATTTCATTAGACTGGGTGTTTTATTGCTGTTAGAATATTAAAATAATACAATTCCGAGGGTAGAATGCCTTCCTACCTGGATAGAGGCGATGCGTTCTGCGATGGTGTCAAATCTCTGGTTGAGCTTCTCCACTTTGGGTCCCACCTGGGCCTGGCAGTTCTCCCCCCTGGTGCACATGAGCTCCTGGGCCAGAGCTCTCACCTCCTCCATCTTACCCCTCGTCAGCTCCAGCTCTGCACGCAACACCTGCAAGACATGAAGTGAAACACAACACACAAAGGCACAAAATGATGCATGATTTAAAGTTCAACGTATGTCTTGTTTCACTCCTTTTTGGGTAACAGGAATGCCATCCTTTAGAAAAATCTAAATATTTTGTAACAATAAAGAGAACTAGTGTACACATTTAAAGATCAGCAGAGAAAATATAATATTCCAAAGAAAGAGTTTTTCAAATAGCTACACATCAAATACCTAATTGTGAAATGTAACCATTATTGAATATTTAATGTTAAATTCTAAATATCATTAAAATATTTTACTTTACAAACCTCTTCCTCAATGTTCTTTTTAGCCAATTGGTATCAATCCAGTATTTAACAATACTGTGGAGCTTGCTGCCTCTCATAGGGCATTAACAAAAGATAAGTATGAGTTAATGGTTCATGACTCTCTCTCTACAGCTAATAATAACAGGATATTTATCTGTATTATCAAGTAAAACTGCATTTCTTCTCAAAATCCTTCAGATTGTATCTACAGACAGACTCAGAGAATTAGTGGCGAGAAACACACCAAGAAATCTAAAAAGATGGACTAGATAAAACACAACACATACAAAGTAAGAAATTACAACCTTCAGCACAGCGTTGTTGGGCCCCTGGCTGTCCATCTCGTCCATCTTTATCTCTGCTCCGTCGATCCATTCGTTCACTTCCTTTATCTCTCCATCCAACTTCTGCATCTGTCGTTGGTAGTCCTATGAGAGACAGAGAGAAGAGAGACAGAGAAAGTATTCATGTTTCAAAGCTGCAAACAGTGACACTTGTAGTTATTTTTAGAGAGTTTAGAATAATTATAGCATTGATTAAAAAAATGAGCATGATAAGGTTTTTTAAAGGCTTTTCTTTTTTTCTTTGTCTGACCAGCAGCAGGTTGAGCCATTCTTCTGCTCTGGATGTGACTGCAATCCAGTTGCAGCGCAGCAGGCTGACTTTGTCGTCCACCAGGCCCCCGTGACCCCGAAGCACCGCCTTGAGGGCCTCTGCAAGGTCCACCACGGCCTGTAGCTGTGGCTGACGCCTCTCTGTCTCCCCGTGGATGGACTAATGAAAAAAAGGGCACAAGAGAGGAGTTGAGGAACAAAATGATGTGATAGCAGACTGAACCTTTAACGATTACAGGTCAATTATTTCTATTTTTAGCATATACTATGTTTCTACACGACCTGATAGGTCAGTTTTAGGGTTCTCATACTATATATGTGAGTACAATGGGGTGGGGCAAAGTCCACGTTGAGTTGTTTCTCTTTTGTTGAAAATTTATCAGTTGAATCATACCTTCCTTGTCTTTCTTTACCCCATTATTTTTGGATATTGCAAATGAATGGCTTCCTGTTTTTCTCAAGCCTTGATGCCAGTGTTGTGTTTTGTTCTCTTTACCCTTCTCCATTACAACTTTTTATCTCAACAACAATATGCAACAAGGTCTCACACCGCTGACTTTATGTTTTGTGTCTATATACTGAATGTGTGTCTAATACCTGTGCCCATGCCACCTCAGCCTCCAGGTCACTGGGCATACCGTCCACGGCAGAGCGCCTGGTCAGTTCAGCGTCAGTTGCGGCGAGCCACTCAGTCAGCCCGTTCAGCTCCTTACGCAGCTTCCTAGACAACTTCAGACTTTTCTCCAGCTCCAGTTTACTCTCAGTTACCTACACACACACACACACACACACACACACACACACACACACACACACACACACACACACACATCCAAAAGGATGAATCCATGTCTAAATCTGACTTGTGTGATCCTGTGTATCTAACTATATGTGTGTGTGTGTGTGTGTGTGTGTGTGTGTGTGTGTGTGTGTGTGTGTGTGTGTGTTCTAACCTGTGAGCCCAGCTGGTTGTAGAGCAGTTTGAGGGCGGTCACCCTGTCGTCCAGCTCTTTGGGCTGCTCTGTCTGCTGCCTCTGGACAATCTGTCTGCCTGTTTTTATCACTGTTTCCACCTCCCCTTTCACTTCACTCAGCACCTTGTACAACTTCTGTTAGACACAAATAGACAGCAGAGGCTTACCATAATATAATAATAATAATAATAATAATAATAATAATAATAATAATAATAATAATAATAATAATAATAATAATAATGTATCCTTAGCATAGGATCAAACCATACATTTATCCATCTATCTGCCACAATGACCCACCATGCACTGATCCAGCTGTGACTGCACCACGTCCTGCTCCACACTGCGGATGTCCAGCACCCCCACCTGGCTTTTGACCCCAGCCAGCAAGCGCTCACACTCGGCCAGTCGACTGTCAAAGTTTGCCGGTTTCTGAAAGAGGCGGAACTTTGTCCACACGTCTGTCAGCATTTTCTGTGAAAAGGAAAGAGAGACACATACTGACCTCCAATCAAGTACAGGCTCAGTGCTGCTGCTGGGTAGTAGCTATAGGCTTGGGACATTAAGTGTAGTATCTGATGACTTATAGATTTGAATCAGGTGTTGCACTGTCATCTTTGTTGATTTACCAATGCAGATTGTTAGTGGAGTGATCTTTTTAAAGGGATGTTCTATGTGGAAAGCGATTATTTGGAGACTTTAGACTCTGACCTTTACTTAACAATCTATATGTTACCTAAACATATCCTATATAAGCAATGTTTGATGAAATGAGAGACATAGTGGTCATTGGGTTAAGTCACTCTCCAAGCTTCTGCGGAGGTTGTAAATTGACGCTGAAATCTTTGATATAATAAACTTTATAATCAAGAACGGTGTCAAGAGGCTTTCTTATCAACACATCATCCAGCATTGTTGTTCGGACTCCACATAAGTTAGTTACAGAAGGAAATAAGACAGATTGCAGAGGCGGAAGCATCCATGTTTTCAGTGGATTGTGTATCCAGCTGCACCTCTCCTCCTTACAATACGCACAGCTGGCACAACTACCTTCATTAATCATTTACATCTCCTGACAAGACCCCAGGATTTGTTGTTAATGGGTCACCTGATCTTGTGCCCTTTTCTACATGCTGACAAAAATCAATGCAGCACAACCAGAGATATTGCCTTTTTTATTCCCCACATTCTACTTCCTTGTCAAGAGGCACATGCATTACTCCCAATGCAACTCGACCGCAGGGCTGGTTCTAGCCTGCTGTTTTAGGGTGGGCTGGAAGAAAGAATACGTGGGCAACTTGGGCGGTTGGTAGCACCGAGGTTAAAGAAGTGCATTAGTGGCCCAACGGGTGCCAGCTTCCAGGCCCTGGTGACAGGGCACAAACATTTGACCTAATACTAGTTGGCCTGGCAACACAAAAGCATAGGATGTATATGAATATTTGGGGAGGCATATCATTTTGGGATTGTGGGGATCCTCTCCCTGAACAATTTGAGTATTCATTTCCTGCATTCTGATGAATTTTCATGCATCTATTTCTAACTTTTTCTGCATCAATTTATGCTGGATATTTCTTTATTCCTGTAAATGAAAACAATTTAAAAAATATAAAACATAATGGAATATAATGAAGTAAGGCTCTCAGGCATTCGGTATTTTTCAAATATTTATTCTCCTGTAGATCAGCTTTTCTCATTTAATGTTATCTCTGTCGAGTCAACACACATGTCGGCCTAGGCATGATTTACTCCTCCCTCCTCTTTTGCGTCTTTTGTTTGGGGAACTAACCTCTTAAAATGTTCATGTGGCACTTATTCATGTGAACGATAGGCAACATTTTAATTAACAAACCCCTAGACTGTAGTCGCTCAGATATGTTTTAGCAAGATTTCTGCTCATGTTCAAGACCTGAGTGCACATTCAAATTTAACTCATCCCATCTTAGTTTGAGACAAAAGTCATAATATTACGAGAATAAAGTCAAACTATTTCAAGAAAACACCTGTCCTATAGTCTACTGTGCATTACGTTATCTGCTGATGGCAATGTCTCATCTAACTGTCAGACAGATACAGAGATCCCCGCCAGGGTCTCTGGATGAGACAACGTTTAGGGAAACGGACTGCCCATTGCTGCCGCCGGCCCGCCCACAGTTTGGTCAGAGATTGGGTTGTGTTTTGCTGGCAGCGGCTAATATAGCCTAGATGCTCTAGCATGCAGCAGACATGAGGAACTACGGAGGTCTTTAACTTCAACCGACACTGACATCACTTAACCCTCCTGTTGTCCTTGAGTCAAATTTGACCCGTTTATAAAAACTTTGTATATCAAAACTATGATAAAACAACGTTGAAAAAAGTGACAAATGTTGAAAAAAAAAGTACAAAAAGGTATGAATAAAATCAACAAAAAGATTCTTTTTTTAAACACTAAAAAAGTGACCAAAAACAGCAAAAACATCTGCAAAAGCAACAAAAAAATGTAAAAAAATTGACTACAACATAATTAAAAAAACATCAAAAAAGTGACAAATGTTGACAAAAACTACAAAAATGCGGGAAAAATCAACAAAACATTCTTTTTTAGAACGGAAAAACTGACAAAAAAACAGCAAAAACATAACAACATAACAACAAAAAGCGAGAAAAAAATTGTTAAAAAAATTACTAAAACATACGGTAATTAAAAAAACTTTTAAAAAGTGACAAAAAAAATTGGAATAAAATTGAAAAAAATGTCAAGAAAAGTGTAGGAAAAGAACAACAAAATGTTAAATTTCAACCCAGAAAAACACAAAGTTGCAGGTCGACGGGAAGACAACACGCAAAGGGCTTTATATAACTTCAAAAATGTAGTAATACTCACCAAAACACCTGGAAACACTGTTGTGGAAAATCAGAGGAGTTCCTTTGAACTTTTGAGACCCCCCCAAAAATGTACATGTGCAGGTGTGAGTGTGTACCTGGGTAAGGTCTATCTGTCCCATAATCCTCTGGGACGACTCTTTGTCCTGGTTCTTCTTTCTCATGTCCTCCAGAGTCGCATCATGGCCACTCAGCTCCGATTGGATTTTCTATTAAACAAACACACACAAACACACATCTTTTAACGTCAAATTAAAAATAAAAAGGGTTCCACAAATTATCTTAACTTATCTTAAACTAAAATGAATACACATTTTGATATTATAGTAAATTTAACACGAGCCATCTGAAAAGTGAAACAAGAGTTAATTGCCTGATAGTGTACCTCCCTCTGCTGATCACTAGGGGGCAGGAGGCAACAAGGTGATAGGAGATTTAATAACCCTCTCTCCACACACACACACACACACACACACACACACACACACACACACACACACACACACACACACACACACACACACACACACACACGTACACATACACATACACACACACACACTCTTGGTTTTCATAACGCCTCTTTCTTTTTAAATACCAAGTGCCCTGTAATCACATATGCTCATCTACTTAACTCTAATCCAATCATTCTGTTATCTTCCCATGTATGTGTGTGTGTGCGTGTATGTTTGTGTATGTGTGTGTGTGTGTTAGTTGAGTGCAGCCTGGCCCAGTCTAATAACTGCAGGTCCAGCTGGTTCTTTTTGGGTCTGGTTACATCAAGGCATCTCTAGCCAATCTAGTGAATTCTGGTTTCACAGTCAGGATTAGTCAGGTGTAGTTTAGCTCAGTTAAGTTTTAATAGTTCTGTTTGCATGTAGCATCGGGAGCAAAATAGAAGCACTTTTCCGGTGATGGCTAGGCGTTACTGCGCAGCCTCCAACTGAGCTTGACGGCGTAGATGTGACGTGGGCAACGTGTCTGAAAGTTGGAAGTCTTCTAGTAGCTGTGCCAAGAGAAATCTCAATCATTCCCAATCAGCAGAGACGGAGAGCGTAAGTATATGTTAGGAGATAACATAGACACAGGCTAATTACTAGTTAACATGCTAGTTAACGTTAGTAATTAAACCTAACAGCTTACTGTCAAAGTGGCGCCAAAATGAATGGCAGTCAATGGGATGCTAACTGTATGTGACGGCTTTGTAGCATTAAAATGGCGCCATGGGAGCTACGCTTAGAGGAGAGGCTCACTCCCTTGGGTATAATTTGTATATCATATATTTACATTTATTGTAAGGTAGTGACCCCTAGTAGGGCGTAGTATCTATGACAGGAGTAAATGTAGTAGTAAGTCAGCTGACGTAGTATGATGTGCGACAATGGGAGGTGGTCAGGGTGGATGGATGGGTCAAACAAATAAAGGGTTTTGAGCTAGGAATAAAGGCAATGTTGATTTATTTTAGTTTACGTACGTACAGTAAGTTAACTTATGCAACATACTTATGTCACATATGTAAATCTAACCAAGTATTTTCCCACTGCTACTGTTTTAAAACATGCACCTGTTGCGTCTTGTACTTAGTTTTGGGAGCCATTGTTATTGGTTTAGGTATAAGGGACTTGTTGGGCTACCTGAGCCTCCTGCGGTATCTGCTGGGCGTCTATAAGGTCAGCCAGGTACGCCGTGAGGTGGCGGTCGGTGTTGGCCAGCGAATCCTGGATCTGTCTCAGCGTCTTGTCATTCTCCTGGGCCCACCTGACACTCTTCTCCAGTTCCTTCTGCCTGAGCGCTGCCTGCGGAAACAGGAAACACATACAGTAAAATATAGAAAAACAGAAAATGGAATTTATACAATCATAATCTCTTAGAAAATCATCAGGGGGAGCATTGTACATTTCATTCACACATAACCTGTTGTCTTGATTATGGTTAGTTTTTCCAGTTAGTGTACTATATTATAAGTGTATTCTAAAAAACATCAAAACCTCTACAATTGTACACACAAACAAAGCCTACTAAATTTCAGAATGTGAAATCTGAAATTAGGCCAATAGCTAAATAAAAAAGCGACTGATGGACTCCAATCCAATAAAGGTTAGGTGTTGAGAGCTTTTTTTTGTGGAATTTTAATCACCACGCACTTGAAAAAATAATAATTAGATTTTTTTTTTTTTTGTGCATTTTAGGCCTTTATTTGATAGGATAGCTGAAGTCTTGAAAGGTGAGAGAGAGGGAGAATAACAGCCAGCAAAGGGCTGCAGGTTGAAATCCAACCCTTGGCTGCTGTGTC
The DNA here is from genome assembly GCA_013375575.1 of Percina caprodes. Taxonomy (NCBI): domain Eukaryota; kingdom Metazoa; phylum Chordata; class Actinopteri; order Perciformes; family Percidae; genus Percina; species Percina caprodes. The sequence continues at coordinate 337,149 of JABXJD010000156.1, forward strand.
AGGGACATGGGGAGCATGGTCAACCAGGTGATGTACCAATACCGCTGGCTTTAATTAATCCATGTCTTTGTGAAATATGTTGTTCTGGAAGCTGGGTGACTTAGTCACTACTACAGGGCTAATTGGTAAACTACTGGTTAACTAACACTCTAGTTGGTTAAAATAGCTCTATTTTCTCTGGACCAGATATTATCTATCAGATAATGGATCTATCTGCATGCATTTTCTCCTCAGGATTATTTAAATTTCCTTCAATAAAGAGTCTTACTGAAGAAGGAATAACTGTCAATGTTGCAAGCTTGTCAGCCTGGTCACTAACAATATGTTCACACTAATCATGAGTATGCATTTGTACAATCAATTTATAAGCTATGATGGCCTCCTTCTAGTAGACTCTGTGGCCCTCCATCAGCTCTGTCAAGCAGGCTTGCTCCTCGTCAAAGGTGCAAATTTGCCGGTCTGATTTCTCCAAAGATGAAGTTTCAAAGATGTTCTTTGCCTCTGCAAGTGATTCCACTAATTGCGGTGATTCCTTTGAAATTAACTACACTGGTAATTAGTTTACCAGGCTGTAAACATGTTAATTTCTACAGTAATTTCTGCTGATTGACTCGTCTCAAGTGGGCACTCGAGGAACTGCAGTTCTGGAGCTGCCGCTTGAATAACACATACAGAACAAACATAATTTACTGGTATATTACTACTTACTTAAAATAATACTTTCCATAACATAATAATTTAGTATCAGGAGAGTCAAGCCTTAATTGTTATATTAAATTCAACAAGTTCTTAAAAGTATGATATTTCAAAACACCTTTCTTTAAAATATTCCTTGTTGCTTACTTTTGGAATTTCTTTTGCATGAACATCCCAAAGGGAAAAAAGTTATCTTTTTCTCTGAGTCTTAATGAAGAGAACGGGTCAGATGTCCGTCCCAAGATTCAATTCAATTCAATTCAATTTTATTTATATAGCGCCAAATCACAACAACCGTTATCTCACAGCGCTTTTCATAAAAGAGCACGTCTAGACCGTACTCTGTGATGTTATTTACAGAAACACAACAAGATGGCAATGGCAGAGATCTCAAAAGCCAGATGGGTTATCTAGGTGCTGTATATCTATAGTTTCTAGCATGTGTAGGTCACAACAACTTTAATGCACAAACACATACACACACAACCCCACTACCTACATACAAGCACATACTGTACACAAACACTGCCACCCACCCACACACACACACACACACTTCCCCTGCATGTACCCTCTTGAAGGACGGAATCCGGGGTTTCTCTCTCATGTTGTCTCTGTGTGACCGACCACATCAACACCACCGTCGTCACTAGCAACACAAATGACCAATGCTCTTCTGATGACTGGCAACTAGTGTTTCTTTTCTGCCTTTCCTTCTAGTGACTGCCTACGAGATTAACTAGTACATGGCCCTATTACATCACAGGCTTGTATGAGCTCATGTGAGAGGGAGACAGAGAGTGTGTATGTGGTCACAGGTGGGCATGCTAAGCTCATGCAGAAGGATAATGACTAAGAATAACCCTGGCCTGTCTAACCCTTGTGTGTCTCTCTCTCACACACACACACACACACACACACACACACACACACACACACACACACACACACACATCTAATGTTGCCAGTGGATGTGTCTTAGTTGATAATGTATAACATGAGAAGTTGAGTGAGATGAAATATTTAGACAAACATCGATAACAACCTTCCCTGTGGTGATGTACTCCATTTCCTTTGCAGTTGTCGGCTCATGAATACATATTCTCATTAAACACTCGGTTTTCCCTTATTAATTCTTCTCTCGCACACAGACACACTGTCACAAATGCAGTGATTGTGAACAAGAGAGATAGAGGATCACTGTTTGTCACATAACTGCTGTCAGCAAAACGCAAGCAGCATTCTCCGCACCACTCGTCCTATTATTGGTTTTCAGCCATTACAAGAAGCTGAAATTAAAAAGCAAACACGCCGCTTTGATCTAAAGAAGTACAGACAAAGATGTGAGACGTTTTTTTTGCACGCGCAGGCTGGAATTATCTTCACGAGTTTTTAAGTGGGACATTGATATAATGAGATTATATACTTATTCTACTGTCTCTGCATTTACTTGGACCCCTGCACTCATGAGAACTTGGTGCCGTCTGATGCTGGGAAAGTGTTGACATACAGCTTTTTGACTCTTGAACTTGCAACACTTTTCTTTGGATAGGAAGTATGAAATAGATAAGATATCGAAAGATATCTTTAATGCCTAACTTTGATTTGAATGACATCTATAATTTCTTAGTCTTGTTGTAAAGGCAATCAAAACAGTGCCAATGCCAGATGGAGTAAGGAAGCTTCATCTTGGTCAGGGTTGCTGCTCCACATGCAAATACACATACACATACACACACATACATACATACGTACACGTACACACTCACACTCACACACACACACACACACACACACACACACACACACACACATGTATACATACACAGTACAGGGCAAAAGTTTTAACACAACTTCTCATTCAATGCGTTTCCTTTATTTGCATGACTATTTACATTGTAGATTATCACTGAAGGCATCAAAACTATAGATGAACACATTTTGTACTTAACAAAAAAGTACATAATTCCCTGGTAATGGAGTCATATTTAATAGTATTATTAGTTATGTATAATAACTTATCTCAGTAATTAACACATTACGTTGGTATTTTAAAACAAAGTAAAGCTAAACTGCTTTCTGTGACAGATAAAAATTTGCAAAACACCCTTTCTAGAAAACTGAATCTTAAAAGGTGTTAGATTTACATATAATGTATTTCAAAAACATTTAGGGTGCCTGCTTTAATTAATAAAATAGATACTGTATCACTGTGTCAGTTTTGTTCCTCAGCCATGAAGAAAATATCAGGCAATATTTTGGTCTCTGTGTGCTTTCGCGCCTCTATCCGTCTTTTCAGAGATACTCACAAACACCCCCGACCTGTCTCTGAGCTCTTCGTCCCCTTTATGGATGACAAACAAACAGGGCTCCGAGCCGCCTGGCCTTACCTCATATGCATACATGCTGCCATATACACCAAAACAAAAGACACCAGCTTCTGTAGTGCTTTTACACACACACACACACACACACACACACACACACACACACACACACACACACACACAGCAAAAAAATGACTCTTCCTCCCAACAAAAACAACAACTCTGAAATAAAAGACTGTGTCTCACACACAGACACACAGCCTCTGATGGGTAGACAAACAAAGCGAGGCTTATCAGGCTGCAAGGAGAACATTAATCTGGTTCTATTGTGAAGGAGGATCAACCCAGCGGGCAATGAGTGTGTGCCTGTGTGTGTGTGCGTGTGTGTGTGTGTGTGTGTGTGTGTGTGTGTGTGTGGGTGGGTGCAAGTGTGTCTAATCTGTCACTGAGGATCACCACAAGAGGCTCAAAATGTATTGCTGCTAATGATGATGGCTAGAAGGAGGGAAGAAAGATGTTGGGAAAGGAAGAGGTGGAAAAGGAGGAGCAAATTTAGGAAGAGGAGAGAGGACAAGAGAGTCAAGAGAAAAAGTAATTAATTGACGAAGAAAAGGCAGAAGAAGGAGGAAGGGGCGGAAGGAAAGGGAGAAAGAGGATGGGTTGTTATGGTTTCCTTTTTTATCCTGTTTCTGTGTTCTGTTTTCTGTTATTTCTCCGTGTTTCCTCCCTGGGCTTGTGTGGTAGTCTCTGTCTGGTGTTCCCCTTGAGTGTCTGTATGTTCTGTTTCCCGTTTTATTTTGAAGTCTGGTCTCTGTCTCGCCTTGTCTCTAGTTTTACTTCTTGTCTGTCTGATTGTCATGCTCCGCCCTAATGTGATTCACCTAATGTATCACCTGTTCCTCGTTACCTCTTGAATTTAACCTCTATGTTAGGTTTGTCTCTTGTCAGATCGTTTTGTTATGCTGTCTGTGTACTGCTGTGTTTGTTCCCATGGCGATTCTGTTGTGTTCCTGTGGCCTGTGTTTTTCTCTTGAGTTTTTCCCTGCCTTTGCACCCTGTTTTCTTCTTGCCTTTTTTCCCCTAGACCATTTTGAAGTTTGGGTTTTTGGACTTTGTGTTTTGCCTGTTGGATTGTGTTTTGGTTGGACAATAAACCTTCCTTAAACCTTCTCCTACTTACCTGCAATTTGGGTCTCATTCCCTGCACCCCCTTGACAGGGGTAGGGGTATGAAATAGAAGAAACAGGCTGACAGGAATATGACAAAGATATGCAAGAAGGTGTAATAAATTATAGAAGGGAGGATTGAGAGTGGGAAAAGAAAAATGCAAAGATTGTTAATAGGGCTGCAACTAAGGCCCTGTTTCCACATGGTTTTAACATAAGTTTCCATTGTTAATCTCACACAAATCATACATTACAGAAACGAAAAGTGCTGCCTACGTTTTGTGTGTTATAACTGTTTTAAGCAATTTTTTGATTTACATCGATTGGTCAATAAAATGGCCCTTACTTTCATTACAATATAGGCCTGAACAACATTGGAAAAATAACATTAAAGAGCCTCACTTCCCAAAACAATGAACCCTGTTGGACTAACGTAATATCACATTCACACGCTGCCCACATGGCTACCTGTCTTAAAAGGAGAATTCCGGCAAATTTTTTACATTAGTCTTGATCGCTATAAATATGCGTGTACAGGCTACATGGAGTATCTAAAGCTACATGTATGAGCTTCCACTGAGCTAAAACAACAGCTGTCAGGGCAAGTTTTAGAGTGGCTTTGGAAAAGTACACAAGATCAAGATTAACGTTAAATTGGCAGGAATTGTCCTTTAAAGGGGAAGGGTCGCCGGTAACGATCATGTAAAAGGTGAACAGTGAAAGTTTACTGTCAAGCAGCAAAAAAATGTTAGCGTCAACATCGCAACGTCCTGCGATGTGAATATTGCGATGTAGACGATGAAACAAAATATCACACAAACTTATAGACACAAATATCGACACTCATGAAGCTGTCATGATCGCAGAACAAGCAGCAGGAGAAGAACCCAAATGCTGTAAAATAATTTAATAACAGAAGGCTTACAGAGTCCAGAAACCAGAACACTGAAAACACACTCACACAAGGGAAAAAGTTGGAAAACTTGAGACTGAGAAGATGACAAATTGACACCAGACAAAGGGAGCACACAGACTAAATACACAAGGCGAGACAGGTGACATGAGGGCTGATGAACAGGTGAAACACATTAGGGCGGGGCTGACAATCACAAAGGTGGGAAAACGCACAAGATAGAAAGTTAAAGAAGACATAAATCCTTTCCTAACCCCATTTCCTTAACCCCAATAGTACATGTCAAGAGGTGACGAAGAACTCAAAGAATTAGGAAAAAACAACTGTGGTGCGATGAGAATCCGACACTGGCTAATGTTATTGACGTGGGTCTGCCGGTGAAACTAAAGTTCTGAAGGCGGACTACAGAAAAGTATCCGGATCCCGCGGATCTCTTTTTTCAATGTTTTTCACTTTCTTATTAACTTTCGTTTTGGAATTGGAATTGGAATTTATGGTCAATAAACCTAATATTTAGGAAATTATACCTAATGTAAAGCAAAAATTTGGAATTATTTAGACTGAAATTAAAGGAATGGATATCGATGGATGATCACAGACTGGAATATGTCAATTTATATATTTATATATATTAATATATTTCAAAATAACTTCAATTTTTTTCAAATGCTATAAAATTGAATAAGACTCCCCCAAAATTAATGAAAGTAGAGATTTGTACTTGCCAAAGAGCGTTGTGTGGAATCAATCATGTTATTTTGGGTAATTAAAAAGAACACTGATATAGGAAAACGGGTCAACATGAGGTTTAATTAAATTGTTTCATGTGAAGCACTTACTGCATGTAATTTAGTCACTATAAAGCACTGGGCTGCAGGTTGTTTCTTGTATGAAAAGTGTTCAGCAAATAAAGTTTGTTATTATTATTATTGGTTTCTCATGCTCACCCTCCTTCCCACTCATTTTTATCCACATGTGATTATGTATGCAAGATAAGCAGTGTTAGACCTACAAATCCACTGTAGGCTACACATTCTGTGTTATAAGGGTTAGATGGTTGCGGATGAGTGGGAGAAATACATTATTAATGAGGATTAATATTCTCTAAACTGGAAACCGAGCAGAGCTATACTGTACGCATTTATGCACGAGAACAGTCAACAGTGTAACTACATTGAATATTTGAGAAGCTAAAAGTGAAGTTGTGTTTTCTCAAGGTAATAACAGTTTTTAGTTTTGCTGCACAAATGTCCCACGATATTAGCTACAGTGGCATTACTGCACGTATGGAAACATTTACAGTTACTGAAAGCATTCTCTTTCATCACTACAGTCAATCTTTAATGAAAACACTCATACATCCCTACAATACATCATTTAAAAATAGCCTACAGAGGCTGTAGAGAGGGTGAAAATAACATATTTGGGTGGATGTGGGTGGGTAATTTCAGGTAATTGATTGGAACACCATCAGATCTGATCCGTGTATTTTCACATAATCTAAGGGCCGCTGTGTTAATGTTCTGTTTTGTTCCGGTGTTTGTCTCTGTACAGTATGTGCTCATATATTGGTCTGAAATTAAAATTACAACACAAAGCAGAAGAGAGTGAATTTCCGCCGGCCCCGGACCATCGTGGATATAGACTAAACAAGTGTCCCTACAAAATAAAAACAGGAAACTTAACAAAACACAGGATCTTGAGAGAAGCCTTAATCAGTGAAATGTTGCCATTTTTGCAAAAATTAGGGGTGGGTAAAAAAAAAATCCATTCTTAGATGCATTGCGATTCTTTCTATAACGATTCAATAATCGTTTCAGATAAGTTAATAATTTATTAATAATTTATTACCAATATATATTTTTTTAAATGTGTTGATTTTTATTTAAAAGTTACTGTCTCCAGACATGTACAAATCAGAAAACAGATTGACTGAAAGAAGATCAACAACTTAGAGTGTAGGCAAGAGTGGAGAAAAAACACTATCAAAATTAGCCAAAAGACAACCAAAAAAGTTTGTATATCAGCATATTTCCTTGGATTAGGATGGCAACAAGATCTTGGTTGGAGCTGTCATCGTGGTCCTGTTGCACCCCCGGCTACACCCTGCTACGCTCTGTGATGCCCTGCAGTGTGCTGTTGCATCCCGCTACGTCCACCTATGCTCTGCTATACCCTGTAACGTCCTGCAGCGCCCTGATATGACATGAACTACTATGACTACCATTTGTAGTCACTGTTCCATTATCTTTATTGTAACTGTTATTGCCATTGTTCATTACACCTCCAACCGTCAGACACCGCCTACCAAGAGCCTGGGTCTGTCCCAGGTTTCTTCCTAAAGGGAGTTTTTCCTCACCACAGTCGCACTAGTTGCTCTTTTGGGAATTACTGGAATTGTTGGGGCTTTGTAAATTATAGAGTGGGGTCTAGACCTACACTATCTGTAAAGTGTCTCGAGATAACTTTTGTTATTATTTGATCATGATCTAATAAGACATACATGAAATAATTAGGCAAAACACATAAAGACTGTTCATCTACTTTATCACATTACATCTGTCCACCTCATGGTTCATGTTCTAAGAAGCCGATTCTCCACCTTTAAACATGACTGAGCCTCTGACATGGAAGATCACTGTGAGAGAAAGTGACTTTTTCACATGTTGAAGGCTGAAGCATGGAATGACTGCAAAATAAAAACCTCAGTAGACAAAACATTTCATTAAAACTTCTGTGTGACGAATACTGCATATATCAACAAACTCAGATTTATATGTATATTTTTTAAATCACACAAAAAAAATGGTTGCATCGAAGTGCATCGATAATCGGTTTAGAATCGAATCGTTGGCCTCAGAATGGGAATCAAATCAAATCGTGAGGTGCTCAGAGATTCCCACCCCTATTTAAAATGTGCCAAATAATGTCTATATAATAAAATAATGTCTATCAACTGACTGATTGTTTTAGCTCTAGAAGTGATTTAGTAGGAAAAGGAATCCCAGCAGTTGGGCAGGTGAGGAGAAAGTTCAAATCCAACACACCAACACAAATGTCCAACTATCTACTAATATATCCAGTAGTAACCTATGGAACCTTTTAGGTTCACCACTTCACCACTGAAATAATGTAACTCCTACATTTAAGACCATGCTTGTGATCACAAACATATCTCTCTCAACAGATACATGAATTTTTATGCAGTCTGTTTAAAGGTGCCCTGTGGCGTGTTCTTGTAAACAATAAAAGTCCAACAGAATGACGCAGATTACAGTGGCCGAAAGCTACTGCTAAACATGTATTTGCCTTAAACTCCGATGCCTCTGCTTCTATTTATTTTTATTATTCTATTCAATCCAAAAGACACAGTTCACTAGGCATTTAGTATACCATCCGACCTCACCTCAGTGTGTACATGCTGTATATTTCTGTATTTATGTCTTACCCTCGCCATAAGCTCATCCCATCGTATGTTGAAAGCATCCAGTTTTTGCTGTATCAGTTCATCCAGAACGCCTCCGTCCATCAGCGTCTGGGCCAGCTCCCGAATCTGGTTTCTGTTGTCCTCTGGGTGTTGCAAAAGAACCTCTAGACTCTGTACAAATACAAACACAAAAACATCATCAATCACACTTGACCATATTACTTTAAATTTTCTGTAGTAAATTTCAGCATGGTACCTTCCATTAAGTGATGCCACAGTAAAATATGCCTTTTTGCATACAAGCTGCAATTGTTTTGTTTGAAGGTGACTCATGACGAGCTTGGAGAAGCATACCTTATTAACTAATTATGCAGGATAAGAGTGGAAGGTGATGCCATGTAGGTGCTAAAAGTGGTTAATTACCCCTCGTTCGTCTGACCTCGTGCTTAACAGCTCTTCACATCTTCTGAAATCTCTAAAAAGGTCTCTGGCTGATATCACTTCAGCATAGTAAAGTACACCAGAGTGGGCAGTTACTGTGTCTGCATTTTTACTGATCTGTAAACTTAAATGTAAAATGTAAAGATTTAAATCCAAGATTTGACATCTAAGGCTTTCTGCAAAAGCACAGTTTAAGCAAATGAATGAGTTAGGGTTAACACATAAGCCACTTTATTTCTTCAGGAAACCCCAAAGTCTCTTATTGCAAAATTCAATTTCAATTCAATTTGTCTGTGTCTTACATAACATAACCAGAGAAGGAGACACACCCGAAATGCCTGCTAGTATAATCTCTAATATATTATCTGTTATTAGATGAAAATCAGCTTTTCCAGAATCACATATTTCCTCTTAATATTTCTCCACTATGAATCCTAGTTAAAAGAAGAAGAAAACCCCTCCCTTATCCTCTCCTTAAACTGTAATATTCCTTTCTTTGCATACTTCTTCATTTGGTGGCCATTGCACATTTAAAGATCCATTTTGTTTTGAAAATCTAGGAAGTTGATCATGTTTAGTGATAACTGTGATTTCATAATCTCTCTGGGTAAATGGCATTACAGGTTGACATTCTACTTTTCTATTATTTCTTTCAATGCGTGCATGTTTGTGAAACATGCACACATGCATTCTTAGCTCGAACACATTACATATTAGCAAGCCCACTTTCAATGTATCTATTATCAATCTTTATCATTTTGTTGTTTTCTTTCTTCTTTATTTCCTTTATTTTCCGTTGTCTTTTCAGATTTTCATGTTCAATCTATGCATATTGGCCTCCTGGATTGGGTGGCTGGTGTTCATCTTATTCTGGAGCCAAGGGTTCTACTTGACCAAGCTTTTGGCTGAAGGAGGCCTGAGTTTTCATAATAATTAAAAAAAAAAAGAAATCCTTTAAAGCCTGCAAGGATCAAGCTCCCTCTGAGGGTCTGGTGGCCGTTCAAACAGGGAAACTGTATATACTTAAACCCTTGTGTTGTCTTCCGTCAAAATCAGCACTTTTGTTGAGGCTTTTAATTGACGTTTTTAAGTTTTTATTCAGTTTTATCTCTTTTTTTCAATGTTTGCCAGTTGTTTGACGTTTTCAACACTATTAACTTTAATTTTATAGTTATTTTTGGAATTGATGGTCAATAAACCTCATTTATAAGTAAATTATACTTAATGTTTGAGTTAGAAAAGTAGAAATTAGGAATTATTTAGACTAAAATTAAAGGAATGGATGTTGATTGATAACCACAGACTGGAATATGTCACCTTTCACTCAATACTATTTCAAAACCACTTCCATTTTTTTTTTTTATTGAATTGAATAAGACACACCAAAATTAATGAAAATAGAGATTTGTACTTGGCAAAGAGCGTTGTGTGGAATCAATCATGTTATTTTGGGTCGTTAAAAAGAACACTGATATAGGAAAACGGGTCAATTTGACCCGAGGACAACATGAGGGTTATACTGGTCAGACTCCAAATGCTGTACTTCAGCTGAACATGTCCCTAACCGTTCTCACTCCCAACCCGTAACATACGGACGCTTGGTCACTGGCTCGCAGCGTCAGATACAATGCAATGAGCACCCTTCAATGTCACATCTTTTGCGAGGTGACAATGTTTCACCAAAACAAGTTCCTTCCGAGACCATTTTTCAGGTCCACTGTCTTTGTGACCGGAGCTTATAGTGTCACCCAAGACAATTGGGACTGGTTAAAAGAAATGCAAACAACCAAGAGTGTTGTTTTTTTTGTCCTATCCTGGAATATATATGTGGAGGGGCAAGACCTTACTTCGCAGTGCTGTGGCGATAGGTCTGGCAATGTGAGACTACATCATCAGTAACTTAATACAGCTCCAATATGGCTTAAATCATTGAGTAAACAGTAATTAGGCTGATATGATTAGGTAAAAGCTCCTGCACAAACATAATGTGTTCAGCCAATCAGTTTAGCGCAAGAGTGGTTTGTGGGAGGAGACGTTCCAGGTTGGCTGCAGTCTGCCTTGTTACCAAAGCACAGTGGCTCAGTGCTGGTGTCCCCTGCTGTGAGGACACAGTGGAAATGCATGTGATCACTGCTTGGCGAGGAGCTGCATGATTTAAGCAGGCTTAACCCTCAGCATAGGAGCATCCCTGCTTCTTGCTTTATAAAGGGAAAAATACAATGTGCCTTCTCCTCCACCTCATCCTCCTTGTGCCCTATAGATACTTTTAGATCACCTTTTTATTTTGTACATACTTTTTTCATTCTTCAACAGGAAATCACCACTTGCCTCACTCACACACAAACATACACACAAAATGGCCTTCTCCTCATCTAACAAGTCACATACATACACACACATATCAGATACATACATATCAACCCCTTTTTCTGAGTCTCTGTAATTTAAAGCTTGTCTTATATGTTCTGTTCACACTGTCTTCATACTCACATCCAGCGCCTCCTGTAGCTCCTCTGCACCTCCTTGGAGGCTTTCAGTCTCATCCAGCTTCTGCTCCAGCTGGTCCAGGAAGGCGTGTTCCTGCTCCAGGTAGGAGAGCAACTCACACCAACATGCCCAAACCTCCTGCAACACACACACACACACACAAAATGGTCAGGAGGCACAGACAGAGCCAAAAATGGTTAGTGAATGGATAAATAATAAACAGATGACCATTTTGACATGTGTTAGAGAGAAGAAAGGCGGTCGGGCAGGAGCAGAAAAAGGGTGAGAGAGTACTTCAACCATAAAGTTGAGAATACCAAGACGCAGAGGTATTTATGTCTCAAGAAAATAAGGTACAGAGGAGAGTGGGAAGATGGAGATGAGACTCACATTGAGGGAGGACAGTGAAGAAAAAGGGAGGAGGAAAGGGCTGAGGAGAGAGAGAGACAAGGACAGGTGGCATCACTATAGATGCCATCTCAAACTTCTCTTAGTGTTGTTTCATATTCACTTATTCAGCATTGTTGCAGGCTGTGATATCAACATCTGTTGAACATCAACATGCTTGATGAGTTTGTTTCTATCTGCAAATTAGCAACAGTTGCCTCTGTCTGGCTAAAGTGATTACATTTGCTTCCTAAATGTAAATTAAAGCTAAATAAATAAATATGTTCAACAGAAAAGAACTGATTTCACACAAAAGAAACAAACAACAAAAAAGTGCTGGACAATATTGCAGTGTCCCAGCTAATAGTTTTAAGACAACGTTGGTGGCACCTTGTAGTTTATGGCAGGGATTTTGACAGCAGCTTTGTAAGATGCCAAAAGCTACAAATTGACCCCCAGTTGTGCTCACGCTGCCCAAAAAGCCACTTCTTGATGAAAAACGTAGTTATAAGCCACATAGCCTTCTCCACACAGGACAACGTGTGGATGTCAGGGTTTTTTTGTGTGTTGAGTTGCCGGGGGAGCACACACTGAGCTCTTCAAAATGATTAAAGATTAAAACAGCCATGTAAATGCAACTTTTAATATGATTCATGAACTTCTGCATGAACTATGTTTACATAAAAGTTGTATTAGAACATATATATGATTCCTTGTTTCTTTATGCGATATTTAACTATTATTTGTTGCCCTGTGTCACATATGCCCTCTGAAATGGTGCTCCCAGCCCAAAATGTTAAACCCTTCATTATACCCACTTCATCAGAACCATTCTATCAGAGATCTCACACATTAAACATTAAAATATTTGTAAATGGCAGGGTGTGAGCATAAAAGAAGATTCAGTTCATTACATTAATTATAATTAGATTAATGAGTCTTACCAACAATGTTGTTCACCAAAACTGTTTGGATATAGGATCCTTACTATGAGTTAATGAAATCCCTGTAATGGTCACGCAGCAGTAGCAATGTTCATATCTAAATTAACAGGCACTGTACACATTTTATGAACATGACAGAACAGCAGTTTATTAATTCATTATTTTTCTAATCTGCAAAAAAAGGCACAGCGACTGGATTAAATAGTAACTGAGCTTCAGTGCTTTCTAAACATCAGACTGATGAAAACTTCACTCCAGTGAAAACATTTGGAACATGCAGCCATCCTCAGGATCTCCATCCATCAGATCTGTAAGGACGTTGTCAACAAAACTCCAAACTCCTTTAAAAAACATCAGAAAACAATAGAAATGACTATAAAGGGCTCTTTCCTCTTAATCCAGGGAGGATGAGTCAGTTCATATACTATATTTTCTCATCCCACCTCAATAGTGATATCTAGCCATGCAGGTAGTTTTAGCTTTAAGATATCTGTCTCTGAGATTTCTGCCTCCAAACCACAGAACACACTGTCAATACTTTTCATGGGGAACCCCCAACATATTTTATCCAGCTTGTATCTTATTTGCTTTTTGTCACCTCTAGTCTAAACGTTACTTGTAATGAACACAAACATATTGTGTTCATTACAATTGACTTGTTTTTATCTAAATGGCCTGAATTTATAGAGTTCTTTTCTAGTTTTAACTCAAAGCGGTTTTACGTGTTACAGGCACCACTGTGGTGGAGGCTGCCATACAAGGTGCCTTTAAAATATCCTGTGTACTCTGTCATCTACCCACATACAAGGCAACATGCCCTTCAGAGCTGGCACTGATGTGAGCATGACGGTGTTGGACTTGACACTTGTCTTGGGCACACACACATGAAACCCCCCAAAAATTGTTTCAAGTAAATTTTTTCTTTACTAAGCATGCCTAGGTTATCCAAATAACACTTTGAAATAATCACAGAGTAGACAGATAAGGTCCGTACCTCCAGAGTCTTACATTTCCCATCCAGCCGGCTACAGAGGCGCTGGTAGTTGGCCGTCAACACCTCCAATTCAGACCGCAAGGCATCATGGGCCGTGGGTGGGGCCTTGGCAATGAAACTGTTGACACTGTCAGTCAGGAGTTTGACCTTCTGCTCCTTGGAGTGGACCTCTTCCTGGGCCCTCTGATTGAGAAACAGAGTAAATGAATAAGTGATGTTGGTCAGAGTTTAGAGACAGGTTGAGAAACCTTAGGACCTTATGTTGAGTTGATTTAGTTTGTGTACTTTAATAAGCCTTGTCATGTCAATAAAACTCTTAAAAGTCATGGGCCATGAAAGAAAAGATAGACAGGTGGCAAGAGATTAAGAACAAGAGAAGGAAGGAAGGCAGAAAGAAAGAGAGAAAGAGGGCTTATTGGATGGAGGGATGGATGCACAAACAAATGAATAAATGTATGTTCTGTTGACAAAGCCAGCGGGTGTAAAGAGACAGAGAGAAATGGACTGAACAAGTAAGCCAACAAATCAATGAATGAAGGAGTGTAGCAAAGGCTTTCCCTAACAAGGGCACAGAAGACGAGGGATTAAGAGAACAAGCAATGGAACAGATTGACCAATGGAGTTTCCTTTAGCCTAGGAGTAGAAAGAGGGAATAGAGGAGAGGAAGAGGAGGTGAAAAGAAGAAGGGGTAGATTAGCAAAAGCAAGCAGAGTAAAATCAATTTTTAATTTTCAACTCGACTCAAGTGAAGTTTTTCAGGAGAAGGGGTGAATGGAAAGGTTTTACCCTTGAGAATATCACAAAGCAAAACAGTGAAGCAGTTTCATACAAAATAGAGTAATTGATGGAATGGAGGGAATGAGAGTGGAGAAGGAGTTTGAAAAACAGACACAAAGCTGTGAGTGAGAGTACAGAAAGAAGATAAAGAGAGGAAAAGAAAGAAAGACAGAAAGAGAGCTGTTTTTTTAAATTAGTAAATGGGGAGGCAGGCCGATGGGGGCTTGATCGACCTGGAATTAACAAGGATCAAAAGAAAGTGACAGAGAAAAGAAGCTGCATAAAGTTGACCAGATCTGGGCCTCCACTGTGAATATAAAGAAGACCAAGATCATGACTTTCCTGAAAAGGTAAGTAGCTAGATGTTGGGCTGGGCAATATATTGATATTATATCAATATCGTGATATGAGACGAGATATTGTCTTAGATTTTGGATATCGTAATATCGTGATATGACATTAGTGTAGTCTTGGTTTCAAAGGCTGTCACTGTTCTATTATTTGCCTTTTCCCCACTTAGACATTATGTCCACATTACTGATGGTTATTTATCTAAAATCTAAGTGTGAAGATATTTTGTTAAAGCACTAACCCTAGAATGTATCATTGCTATAGTGAAATAGGGGTATGTGGTTAAGAATATCGTGATATCTAATTTTAAATGAAATCCAAAAAGTGCTATACATTACTCTACATACAGTATTCAGAACTGAAACTAAGATTCAAAGGAATTTAAAAGCCCAATATGTAATATCTTTACTGTAATACATCCAAAAAATGACCTCAGTGCATCATCAGATATTAAGGAAACATGCCAAGTTGAAATACTATCTTTTGTGACAACAATGCTAATGCAAGTATTTTCTCCTTTTGAAATTTCCATTCCGTCTGAATATCTATTAGTGTTTTGGTCTGTGTTGTTATCAACTGCCCTGTCAACTACAGCTGTAACGTTAGTACAGCCATGAAAGCAGCAAACAAACGAATGGGATCAACGGAGATAGATTCTTCCCAACATAAAAAATAAAAAAATGGCATGTTTCTCATAGCATTATATCTATATGTGCCTAATGCTGCAACTGTATGTTTTGAGCACAGAGAACTATATTTTGCAAGCACATAAAATTATGTTTTGAACAGGAATTAACACTCGCACAAAATAATTTTCGTTTCCGAGGAAGTGTGTCTGTCCGTCTGATGGAGCGGACTCTCTCCAGTATTTTGGCTTTGTACTGCAGTAACTATTTTAAACACTAGCTGTCAGTATTACATATTGCATGTTTAAATGTGGCTGTGATTGACTTTCTTTGTCTTAAAGTGCACAAATTATGCTCATTTTCAGGTTCATTATTGTATTTAGAGGTGGTTTAATTTTCAGAAAACACCATACTTATGTTGTACTGCACATTGCTGCAGCTCCTCTTTTCACCCTGTGTGTTGAGCTCTCTGTTTTATCTACAGAGTGAGACATCTCACTTCTGTACCATCTTTGTTAGGAGTCGCACATGCGCGGTAAGAACTGCTAGCTTGTCAGTTGCAGAGTTTCACTCCCCGATGTAAATCGATTGCAGATTTGAGTCGCACATGCTCAGACGTAAACGGTTTACGGCAAAACGTGTCATACTGAAATTTGTGAAATCCATGAAATAATAAACTTTTCTCATTACAAACAATAACAGAAGATGGAAATAATTTCAAAAATATTTTAACTATCTATGATTGTTTGATTGCTAACGCCATTCAAGTGAAAGCCTTTGTTGTGTTTGATTGCTAGCTTGTAGCCAGCTGTATCTCTCGTTAGCATCTTGTATGCTACTTGTCACAAAGTGACACATACGTAACTCACATCTCCACTCGTCGCTAAGTAACGCATATGCGACTTAAATCTGCACTCAACTCACACCGGGCAGTGACAAGAGCATGAAGAAGTGCCACGCTAGCAGCTAAGTGAGCATTATAACATGTGTTACAAAGTGGCGCACGTTTGTCATGTAAGTAAAGGCTGGACTACAACTGAGCTGTTTGGAGCCGTTTCCTCTGGAAGACGGTAAGTCCCTTTGGGGTGGACTTTGGGCTTTTTCACTTTGTAAACCTATCATGTGCACAACAAAGATACATAGCACAATAAAGGAAAGGGAAAATGCCAAAAAATCATAATATGAACACTTTAAAATCTACAAACCTATCCAAACCTAGCAAACAATTGTTAAATCTAAAAGAATTATCATTTTGTCAATTTAATAAAGTGTAAAGCTGTCAATAACCCAACATACAAGACAAATTACAGATGCCTTAACAAATGTACACATTTTTAGTGATGTAAAATTATAAAAGGAACAGTTCAAAGTATTGAGTATAATCTACAGAAATATATAAGACATATGTATAACTAACTGTACAACAATATAGTCTAGCTACATGTAAAACAATTTTATCTTAACTCGTTTTGTGCCTGTTCCACTGAAAATCTATATATATGTGCCTGTAAATCATTGACAGTATTAATAATTTACAGTACTTTAAATGCATTTCAAAAGTGTGATTGTCTACAGACATAAATGAGATACTGAGTGAAAAACTTTTTTTCTCAGCTTGAAAAGTATGCTCTACATCTGGCAAAATGCAGCTTTATGAGCCATACTGCAAGTGAAAGTTGTCTTTTTTTATGTAACTATATCACAAAGAAAGGATAGAATAACTTATAAATATCAACGGCATAAGAATAATTATAATTAGCGATGTCCTGATCCCGGCATATTTTTTAAACTGATCGGCATTTACCCTGTTTACCTTACTGCGATCATGTACTGTTCATCAGCTAGAAGTGACCACTGCCTTTAATCGCCAGACTGCCAGTCTGTCCTGAGTGTCTCGTAGCTTTCCAGCCCTTGGCAAAAAGTAAAAAAGTTTGTCTTTCTTAGTCACCCTTTTTTTAAAGAAGCGGATTACTCTAATTCTCCACCCTTCTTCCGAGATTCCATCAGGAAACCACGCTTTCAGGCCGCTATTCCCTGGAGCCGACATCGGTAAACACAAGAAGAAAATCTATGATTGACCATCAAGTGCAAGAGGTATCACTAAGTTTAGTTTTCGTTGTCCAGCGAGAAACTTGAGACTGTTTTTTGGTAGGCGGTTTGCTGGGATCCTAAAAAGAACTATTTTGGTGATGAGAGAAAAGACTAATTTGCTGCAGTAAGTTAAATGTATTAAGCAATTTGTTTACTTAGTTCTTTTTTCTTAAAAAAAAAAACAGTGTGGAGCTCTATTATCTTAAGTATCAGGTCTGGCCTTGGTATTGGCAGATATTCAACATTTAAAAGATGGGTTTGGGACATCCCTAATTATAATACCCTCATTCTTTTCTGAACCCATTTCCCTTCCTTGTCATTTTCATGTAGTCCCCAATTGAAGCAATTTTACTATATGGTGGTGATGTGTGGGGCAAAACCAAGACTATGAGAAATGGAATAAACAACCATCCTGAAATCTGTAAGAATTAGACCATTAGCCACTTTTAACAGACTAACTGTACTAGTGTGGTGTAGTAGACTGTGAAAAATGTTCATCATTGCTCATCAAGTGTGAACATCACATCTAGTGCTCAAGACGTGTGTGGACATTGGGACAGACCATGTCAGTTCTGCCGACAACAAGAGGAGACAGCAACACTGCCATTGGTCCTTAGTTCTTTACCAAAATAAAACCCAAATACCAAGACACACTCAGACCAACACAAAATGCAATATTTACTTGAGGAAAAACTGACATTGTCTATGTGTATATGTCCAGTTTACGCACACACCTTAAGCTCCTCCACAGCCTTGCGTAGCTCTTCGGGTGTCTTGTATGTGAAATCTCTCTCCAGATAGTCTTCCTCAGCCTGGTTTATCCACTCCTGCATCTCTTGCATCTCCTTCCTCAGAGCCATGGTCTTATCAAGGCCACCTTTCAGAGCGGACTTCTTGGCATAGGCCTAGATGGCAAAAAGGAAAACACACAAACACTTAACATTATACATGAAAGCAGGAAAACACACCCTCTGGATGAAGGTTACACACCTGTTTGCAGACATTCTCCCACTGGCCGTTGAGATCGTCCAGTTCTTTCTGGATGTAGATGGCAAACGGTGGCTCGGCCTCTTTCTTTAGGTACAGGCCCACTTCATTGATGCCGTTGACGCTGGGTTGGATGGTGTGGATGTCATTCACCAGAGCCTGGCCAATCACAATGCATACAATGCAATATTTTAGAGTGGATCACATCTGTGGTTCAATTTCTTTACAGGTAGTCAGTTAATCTGTTTCCTTTCTATTTCCTTGAGGGACATTTTATAGACTCCAAGATATTTTATAAGCTCTAAGGGTTATTTTTAATGAATTCCTTGGACATCTTAATCCCAAGAACAATCATCTTCTTGTCTACTTTTTATCTATAAATTGAGAACTGTGATTGTGAAAAGTGATTTGTTGGTTAAAAAACATTTAAATTTGTTTGCTAGCAAAACAGGTATCGTTTTTACCTTTGAGTCTGTGTTTTTGTGTGTGCGTCATGGAAAAATGTTGTCCCAGAGACACCTACTAAACAGATTTGGGTACTTTGCCAGGTGTTTATATTTCTGTCTGTCTGCGGACAGATTTTGTCACTGCGATCACACCTCTGCAAGATACAGTCACAAAACTGTGTAAGATCAAAATGAAGGCCAAGTTCAAAGATGGGTGTGGTCTGAGCAAGTAAGGGTTAGGAAGAAGGGAAGGGGCCATTGCCCTCCCACGCTTTACGCCCCTGGCCCGATCTGGCATCGCAGCTGGCATGATCCTATCATAAGATGGTCCCTGGTTGGTTGTGTTGTAATCTTTGTACGCATGGCCTATACCTGAGATCCATTCATCAACATCAGTAACGTAAGTACAGAAATTGCCCACGGCATCTTCCTAGCAGCCAGCCAGACCAGCCAGAGCAAGCACCACCAATGGCAGGAAGACAGGATAATATCTAGGCTGCCTAGCTTGGAAGTAGGACTGTTTCGCTACTTAGCCTGCTTCTGGCTGATATCCATTCGCAGGATAGTGTAATGGATGAAACAGGACTCGGATAGCCCGGCAACAGGAGATCAGAGACAGGGATCGGGCTATTGCACTTGGTGTTCAACACCGACAGAGCGCAAGTCTCCGGTAGGAAGAGGGTAGGCATACTGTGGCTGTCAAATTCAGTCAGTGTTGATGGACTATGTTTACCTTATCAAATTTTAAATGTTAAGATGCCAGCCATATTATGTACTTACAGAATTCACCAGTGTTTTTGTTGCTGCTGTTCACATTCCTACTGATTCCAATTTAAAAAAATTCACTGCAGAAATACACTGTTGTTTGTTTGTTTCCTTGGGTAGCATACGGTGAAGGGACTACAACTGCATTTTGTTGTGCAACCCTGTGCTGTACAAGGACAATAAATTAACCTTGAAGTAATGTCAAGATGCATGGTTTCCTCACCGTGCACTGCTCTAACTGTTTCTCTAGAGCTTCAGAGTCTCCCAGTGCTGGCCATTCCTCGTTCAGGAACACATCCACATCTGCCATCCACTTTTTTAAAGTCTTTACATCATTCTGGTGGAGGGACAAGAGTGGGTTTTGAAATTAAGACATGTCTACCAGCAGAACAAGCCCTGTATTACTTGGTTATTCTCTCAGGACAATAAATTTAATGACTTGCCTGTAAAAATAAATAAAAATAAAAGTGAGATAAAGCAACATATAGTAATCCCTGTAATCAGTTTCACCTCAAACTGCATCAGTTTGGCCATGAGCTCCTGGATTCTCTGCGCATTGTCTGTCAGCATGGTGCCGAGTCGTCTCCAACGTGCCATGACGGCATCCATCTCTATGCGATACCTACAGAAAATTACAGAAGCCTGTTGGTTTGTGACATGGCATAATTCCTTACCTATGAATTACTAATGTAGACTTCCTGTTTGAATGGCTGTATGAACAACTGAAAGTATGTGGAATAATTTGGCAAAACTAATACTATCATTCCCACTAATGAGAAAACACAAACCTGACTATGCTGCAATGCTTTTAATGTAATTGAGCTTTCAAAGTTCAGTAGGTAACTTTTATGAAAATATGTTATTGTAATATTTGCTGAAACTGTCACTTTATCCTGACGGTATGACACGAGGAAAATCATGTTCCTCTGCTTCCTTCTAATGCACCTGATGGCATTTGTAAGTTTTCACAATGCCTGAACGAAAATAATCAATCAAAGCAGCGGAGATAAGCTGAATAAGTCTTTATGTTTACAGAAAAGACCCTGAGGCTTTGGCACTTTGGAACCATTGTACTTGTTTAATTGTTTCTGTCAATGGATTATAAAGCACTCTATCATTTTTCATGTCTTACTTTTGGCTGATGTCTGGTGGAGCTTTCTGGAAGACCTGCTCCACAGTTGAGGTCAGGTAGTCTACCTCCCCTTGGTGTTCAGCCAGAGCTACCTGGAGGGCCTAGAGGGGCCAAAGAGAGACATAATTGAAATTAAGCAGGGCCCGGATGGATGCCTGGGGGACGTGTAAAGAGAGAAAATACAAGTCAGAAGTTCTCTTTTTGCCACTTTGTCTGACAAGTGGCGGTTTTGGCAATGGGAGGTCTAGATGTAGAATGAGAGAGAGAAAGAGTGTTATGTTAATCTGAAGTATTATAAAAAATGCCCATCATGGCTCATTAAACCAAAACTGAATACATAAATAAAAATAATGAATTGAGACTTTGCATGCAATAGGTGCAGAATTAAAATACATTATATTTGTCTCTTTTTGTGCAAAAACAATCTCCACTTGTGACATTTATTGTAAAGAATCATAAATCATTTGTGGTACATTTCATTACTAAAATGTCGAACAACAATGTTAATTGTTGCACTTTGTGTAAGAATGGGAGGTTTTAAGACCATTCTTTAAGACCATTATTTTCATGCATTTTGCAATCAAAATCTGAAGTTTTTGAGAAATAAGTCTGTTTCCCTGGTAACACCTGAAGGTTTGACTAACACCTAGAACAATCATTCCCATCCAATTAGGTCCTTATTATTGTTATTATTCAAATGTTGTTCACTGCTCCAGTAAATAGGATGGGCCTTAGATACAATTTGGCAATTTAAGATACAGTTCTTTTAGTCCACTCAGAACCTTTTGGCTTAGAGATCAACAAGCCAGACATTATGCTAACAAGATACAAAGTCAGTTACATTGTGTATGGTTGACAATCAGTTTAACAACAAGACAAGCTACCTATCCAGCCATGCCAGTATCCCCAAATCAATATCAAGACTTTCCCAAACAATTGATACGGAATGTACACTGTCGGCTTCAGCCGAAAGTAGGAAGTTATACAACGAATGGGATGTGAGATGATTACTAGGTGTGACACAAAGTTCAGATGAGTGGTGTAACTTATGTCTTAGAGCCATCCTGTGCTGTTCAGAAGATGAGTCACTGAAGGACTCCACTAATACCTCTTTCACAGCAATGACCCGGGCTGGGCCCTGGTTATCTGATCAGTGTCCATCCCTTCTTTTGGAAATCCAAACCAAGCCAGTCAACATGGGCATATCCCTGGCCATGACAATTCAGGTACAACCTGGGTCACAACCAGGGAGCAATGTGCTGTATAAGAATTACCTTGCTAGAATTACCTTAGTGCTAGAAATGGGCTGGGCTTTCCATGTCATATTTAGTGAACAGCTAACATCACATACTCCAGTCCAGGTGTATACCAAAATAACTAATGGTTTGTAGCTATTTGATTTTGCCATTATAAAGCAAGGAGAGAGAAATGAAGTTTATTGTATGTTTTTTTGACAGATGATTTCTCCTCTGCATTTCAATTATTGCAGCAGCTGGACAAGGAAGTAGGCTGCTCTAGTATCCATTCATGATAATTTTAAGACAATGGGAGAAATTTTTCTTTGTTAAATATCATTAAAAGTAAAATTGGGCTTAACTGTCAGCTTCTTGACTCATGTTAAAAAATACAGGGGCAAAAAAAGAGAGATTTGCGCTACCCAGCAGCCGCACTGAACTACAGGCTGGAGACCTGTGAGAGAAGGGAGTGAGAGTGGCAATGCAGAGAGAATTTAACTAAACTTATTTTCCGTTCTAACACTGAATTTTTACAGGCAGTTTTGTACCCAACTATTTATAACCAATTGGGGAATGTATAAATATTGTTACAATACTAAGCTAACCCGAGCTTGTGACACAAAGGAACACAGCTAATAGAGGCTAACTCAGCTCGCAACATAAATCCTCCTGTCTCGTTTTCCCTACATGTTGCACTCAACATGAGAAACGACGGATGAAGCAGCAAGGGTCCCAGACAGAAGCAAAGCCTACACAATCAATCTAACAATAAATACATTAGTTGAAATATCACGTGTGTGTTTATTTAAAGTGTATTGCCTACTAATATAAAACTATATGCATCAATTAGCCATTTTTGTTGACAGGTCTACATGTTATCTTCTAACAAAATCTAACAGTGGGAATGTGTACAAATTACCTTCTAATAAGATCTACAGTGGGAAATAAGACTGATATCTCACTACAGTTTACGGTACAGTTCTGTTCTTATGTGTCGCTAATAACTACAGTAATTTAATCTATTGATTTGTGTACAGGTCACATTAATGTTGTTATTTCCATGTGTCGATTACACATTTTGAAGTAATGTATTTCAATGGGAAGCCTATTTCGTGATCACAAAACCTTTATGGGAGCGAGTAGTATTGAAAAGCTGAAAATCGGTGCAGGAGGTTGGTCGAGGTGGTGGATGGCTCAAACAACACAGGACTTTCATCCCGGAGACCAGCGTGTCCTGCATGTTGCAGTTCCTTTTCGAGTTATTCTCTTGCTAACCACAACCACCCCGTTGTTGTCGGCATGTCCTGCCTGTAATGGTTTCTTTCCCCGTTCTTTTTTTCCTAACCACAACCGTTCCATTTTTGTCGGCATGTCTTGTGGATGACAGTTCCTTTCCTCGTTCTTTTTTTCCTAACCACAACCGTCCCATTGTCGGCGGCGTGTGGCGTTTCACTTCTCCGTTGGTGCGTCCCCCCCCAGAGACCACGGATCGTGTCCTCGTGTGTTGTTGTCACCGTCCCACGTGTGGCATTTCATTTCCCCGTTGTTGCGTCCCCCAGAGCAGCCCAGAGTCATGGCAGTTTGTGAAATGGTCACATTCGAAAATTGTGACCTGTACACGTAATAAACAAGAAAAACTTGACACAAACAAGAAAATCTTGACACAAACTAATAAATCAAAATAATGTGAACATTTCACAAACTGGCGTGAGACCGGGTTGCTAATAACCCATTAATGAGGATATGACAGGGAAATAAAGATGCAATGTCCTGCAGTTTCTGCAACCTATATGTGGTTGGATAGTAACAAGGCATTAAATCTTCTGATGTCTTAACTGTGGAAGTAGAGTGTCGATGAAGCTGTATTAGTATATATACATATACATTATGTACCACCTACAAACATCCAGCATGGGAGACTTAAGTAGTGGCAGATGTGACGACATTACCAGTGGTCTAGTTTTCTTCTAATAAGCATTGGTATTTGGTTTCTAAATAGAGTGTAATTTTTATCTATTACAATCTATTACGTATTTCTGAATCTGTCCTACGTGCGTTAAGTTTTCTTGACCGGTCATTCTAGCTTAGCTGAAAAGGACATCTTGTTTCTTTGCATAGGCTATGGTCTCGACCTGGGACCTGCTATGATAAACACGGCTTTAGACAACTGTTTCTGTCAGACTTTATGCCATTTGTCCTAGGAGGACAAATGCAGAGACATAACATATTCAGTTTTCTCCTACAAGGAGAAGACACTGAGAAAAGATACAGAAGTCATATACTCTGAGAGGCATTGGAGATCTTATGAATGAATAATATGAAAATCATTGGTTAAATGTAATTTTCCCATTACAAGCATAATTTAGGTGTATGGTTTCTAATTAGTGTATAACTGTGTTCATTTTTTCCAATAAAAAACATTTAATTTCTTGTTTTGGTACAATTTGATACAAAGTACGGCTTAGTAAGTCTTTTAAATGTACCATAAACATGAAACCGTAAGTGACACCCATATGCCTACCAAATTTCATACATCTAGGTAAGAAACCACTACAGGGCTACTACTTTGACATTTTGTAGTGGGCGCTATCGAGCTGATTTGCCATGCCAAAGCCCTAGATTAGATGTACATTTATATAAGTTCTAATAAGTGTGCACAGTTTCCTAACTTTCTAAGCATGTTTAGCCCCTCAAAAATACGATTTATTTGGTGGAATAATAATAATTATATTGATTTTAATAGGGCCTTTGCCGGTAATTATAGGTAGTGACTGAATGCTGCACACCGGTCTTTAATAACTTCAACCAGTAACTGTGGATGATATTAATAATCATCTGTCACTTATCAGGATTGTTTTTAATGTCTGCTGGAGTTCTGTTTTCTTTACACTAGGTCAGGATTCCAACCAAGTTCCCATCTGACAGGAGTACTCATTATTTTAATGAACAACAAACTAGAGTAAGAGGTGATACTGTCACCTGCAGGCTCATACTTTGGCATACTGTGGAAGTCTCTCTGAGTGACAGGAGGGGAAAGAGTCGTGCTGAACTTTACAACTGCTTATCAGTATGCAGAATGAATTCCTATTATCTACAATCAACTTTAATTAATCTTAGGCTACAAGGCTTGACCTCCCTGCTACGCCACAAGACTAATATCAAGTTTTAAAAGGCTGCGCTCTTTGCATGTTAAACAGATGCAAGTCAAGCTTTACAAAATCACTGAAAATCTCTCTGTTATTAGGTTTCTGAAGGTATAGTGTCCTTTGAAATTTCCTGTTCCGTTCTGTTTGTATTTTGTGTGTGTCTGTATCAACTGCCCATTCTGACAGCCGGGCGGGGTTGCCAGATGGTCTGTAAAAACGCAAACCCAACGCGCTACAGCTGTAGTAACAGCCATGGAGGCAGCAAACAAACAACGGGATCAATGTAGAATTATACCCAACCTAAAAACATTGGCAGGTTTCTAACAGTTGCATGACCAGAGACGTAACGAACCCCAGGTAAATATTGGAGATGTATTTGAAAGCTGGAGACAGATTAGAGCCCAAAAGGACACAGAGTTGGTTAATTTCCTCCTGAACATGTAAGCATTAGCTTCAGGCTAATTTCTCACGGCTACTAGGGACGGGCATTTTCAGTAATTTCAACATTTGTGTATTTTATAGAGTAACGTTACTCAAGTAAAACAAAATTGAGACAAACAGCCCCCCTCCTCCAATACACAGCACCCTCCCCCAGCCTGTCCTTCACAACACACCAGGTGAAGAGTGAGCTACAGTGCGAAGGATCAAAGTGAGGACAGCAGCGGGTCCTGATGGCCTCAGCTCCAGGCTTCTCAAATCCTGTGCAGATCAGCTGTGCAGGAAAGAGGGACACATGTTCAACCTGAGCCTGAAGCTATGGAGGGTACCACAGCTCTGGAAGACATCCTGTGTGGTACCTGTGCCAAAGACCCCGTATCTCAACTGCTAAAGGCCGGTGGCACTGACATCCCATCTGATGAAGACTCTGAAAAGGTGACCTGGCACTGGGCCTATCAACCTGGCACTGGGGTGGATATATATATATATATATATATATATATATATATATATATATATATATATATATATATATATATATATATATATATATATATATATATATATATATATATATATATATATATATATATATATATATATATATACCTTCTCCACAAATCTCTCTCCCACCTGGAAAAGGCGTGAGGGAAAAATTGGAGCGGACGGGGGTAGACCTCCACCCCACTGGATGGATATTGGACTAGCTCACATGGACTGACAGCACTTTACAAAAAAGCCCATAGCAAACTGTATCTGCTGAAGAGACTTAGCTCTTTTGGGTGCAGGGGGAACTCCTGAGGATATTCTGAGACTCTGTGGGGGCATCAGCCATTCTCTATGGAGTGGTCTGATGGGACAGTGGCATTGCAGTGGCAGACAGGAAAAGACTGGACAGGCTGATTAAGAAGGCCAGCTCTGTTCTTGGTTGCCCCCCTGGACTCCGTGGAGGTGGTGGGGGACAGGAGGATAGTGGCCAAATTCTCCTCCATGATGGATGACTCCTCCCATCACATGCAGGACACTCTGTCAGCAGTGAACAGCTCCTTCAGTGACAGCTGCTGCACCCGCGCTGTGTCACGGGGAGATCTGGGGGAGGCAGCAGCTCAGTCCGTAGGGAGCTGGATTGGAAACCAGAGCGCCGCTAGTTCAAATCCCTGTATGGAGTGTGCACTTGTAGCTGGAGAGATGCCAGTTCACCTCTAGGGCACTGCCAGGTGCTCTTAAGCAAGGCACTATACCCCCCTCAACCGTTCAGTTCGCCTGTTCAGCAGTTGAGCCCACTCACTCTGACATCTCTCCATTAGTGCATGTAAAGGACCTGAGCATGTGTGTGTATTCAAGCCTGTGTGTACTGTGTAATACCAGTAGATTGCAAATTATAATTTCTCCATAGGGGATCAATAAAGAGTATGACATTATAAAATTAATTTAAATAAATTATAACGCATGTCTTGCCTGTCTGCTGCTACAATCAGCACTGCTCCCAGTAGACCACATGGACAAAACACACACACCAGGACTGATAAAACGTGCAAAAAAACATGTGACTGTGCAATTGCTGTAAATACATTTTACTATTTAATGTTTAGTCTTTTTAATTATATTTATTATTGTGTCTCTTACTTTTCCTCTTATCACTTGCTGCTGCAACAGTGTGAATTTCCCCATTGTGGGAATAATAAAGGATTTTGAACCTTGAATCTCTGTTTAGGTGAGGTGGTATGTGTGGTTTGGCTAACTAGCTAACTTTGTATGTGTTAATGTGTATGTGTGAAGGTGTGAGGGGGAAGATGAATTAGCTGCAGCACAGACAAGTGGGAAAAAGACTTAAAAAAAATGAAATACAAATAAAAATGGAAAAAAGTAAAAGTAAAAAATAACAACATCCTGGGAAGGCCCCAGGGGAAGGCCCCAGGGGTGTGACGGCTGGGGAGTCCACCCCACAGGTAAATTTTAGGGGGGGTCAATCACAATTGTCCATAGTCAACTCGCAATTACTCGCAAATGAATCAAGCTCAATTTTTATCTGTTCTAAATGAATTTTAAAGAGGATACTTTTCAAATTGTTCTTATCTTATCAACTGGGAGCGGACAAATATGCTTGCTTCATGCAAATGTTTATTATTATTGCAACAATCCAAAACAACAACAAATACTACTCTACTCTAGTGAAGCCCGAGGGCAAAATCTGGGAGCTCGCAGATTTTGATCTGGCTGCATATCAATTTAGGTTCACAATACATTTTGGCCCATCTATGTTTTTGTCACTTTTGCCGATGCTTTAGGCACTTTTATTTTGTGCCTTTTCCAACTTTTTTTTGGCCTTTTTAAAAAGAAATTGCGACGTTTTGGTTGTTTTTGTCTAACTTTTTTTTTTTTTTGGGTCTTAATGTCGACCAAACTGTAAGTTGGCTATATGAGATATGCAAAACAACAAAAGATGCTTGACTTTTTGTTTGACACTGGTCCAGAATATTCTCCAGAACAACTTTCACTGTACTTTGTGCTTAAAAGATATGCTGAAAGCCTAATATGGCAAACTCAAGCCTTTAGGAGTTGTCCACGCGTCTCTATTGCAAACTTTCCAGCGTGCCACGAAGGGAGGAAGGTTCTCTGCATCAGCCATATGCTTTGCCAGAAAGTGGTATTTGAGACTTGATGTACTCCGGTGGTAACTCATTTCACAGAAAGTACATGCAAATAACCTTAGTCTTGTTGAGCGAACCATCTGGAAATGCTTTAAACTGGACTTGCCATTCAGGAAACCCTTTTTTTTATCTATTTCTGCTCAAGGTTTGTTTCTGCTATCCATCCATAACATTACCACTGCATAGCTTTCTGATATCCCAAACTATGGAGCGGCCGAATGCTCAAATCACAGAGCATGCATGCGTTAATCGCACGTCAAAACAAAGGGGTACAAGGAATTTGGAATGGAAGGAATTTTTTAACTTGTTATTATCGTGTTAACTTTAACAGCCTTTGTATATTTAAAATATTATTAGTAGTAATAATTATAATACTATTACAAAAAGAATTTAGGACAAACATACGTCTATCATAATGAGCCACCAAAAAGCACTTAGATAAAACAACCTCCTCTTTGTAAAAGGGCACTCTGGCTGCCTTGATGCTTCATTCTACAAAGTCTTAAAATTTACAACTGTGATTTGGGGACGTCCCGGTGTATCAGATGCATGCAATTTACTCACTAGGTTGTGGGTGTGAATCAGACTCTTGCGTAATTGGGCATGTCATCTGTTTTCTCTCTCTTCTTTATACTCTGCCTGCTACCTCAAAGAGCAGAGGAAAAGCATCCTTTAAAAGAGTGCTGCTTTGGCACTTTGGCATCGCCAGTGGCCATATAACTTTACAACGTAGTAAAAAATGATTACATTGTTATACAGCCCCACAGGATTAAGGAGCCTGCACCATTTTGGCATGTAATGGGAATTGTAGAGAGATCTAAGCAGCAGTCTTGTCAAGAGCATACACAGTGATACAGAGCAAATCCACCTATTTGCTGAATCCCTAATGACTCCTAGTGGACTCATAGTGCAGTTTGACACACACACACACACACACACACACACACACACACACACACACACACACACACACACACACACACACACACACACACACACACACACACACACACACAGAGTAACTAAGCAAGAGTCTAATCTGAGAAAAGGTATAATCTAATTAAATATAAATGGTGTGATAGGCTCTAACAACATGGAAGTTGGAAATGTATTGAATGCCTATACTTACATACAATCAGTGGAGTAACTAACAGCAAACTGTTTTTTGTCAGTTTGCTATTAGTTACTCCACTGATTGTATGAAGTATAGGCAGATATTTCAACAAATGAAATGTCAAAGACCTTTTTCATTACACGTAGAAGTAAGATGAAAGTAAAATTCAACAATCAGTCAGCAATGAAACCTATGTTGTCACTGGTATAAGCTATTGTAAGCTACACTCACCGGCCACTTTATTAGGTACCCCATGCTAGTAACGGGTTGGACCCCCTTTTGCCTTCAGAACTGCCTCAATTCTTCGTGGCATAGATTCAACAAGGTGCTGGAAGCATTCCTCAGGGAGTTTGGTCCATATTGACATGATGGCATCACACAGTTGCCGCAGATTTGTCGGCTGCACATCCATGATGCGAATCTCCCGTTCCACCACATCCCAAAGATGCTCTATTGGATTGAGATCTGGTGACTGTGGAGGCCATTTGAGTACAGCGAACTCATTGTCATGTTCAAGAAACCAGTCTGTGATGATTCCAGCTTTATGACATGGCGCATTATCCTGCTGAAAGTAGCCATCAGAAGTTGGGTACATTATGGTCATAAAGGGATGGACATGGTCAGCAACAATACTCAGGTAGGCTGTGGCGTTGCAACGATGCTCAATTGGTACCAAGGGGCCCAAAGAGTGCCAAGAAAATATTCCCCACACCATGACACCACCACCACCAGCCTGAACCGTTGATACAAGGCAGGATGGATCCATGCTTTCATGTTGTAGACGCCAAATTCTGACCCTACCATCCGACTGTCGCAGCAGAAATCGAGACTCATCAGACCAGGCAACGTTTTCCAATCTTCTATTGTCCAATTTCGATGAGCTTGTGCAAATTGTAGTCTCAGTTTCCTGTTCTTAGCTGAAAGGAGTGGCACCCGATGTGGTCTTCTGCTGCTGTAGCCCATCTGCCTCAAAGTTCGACGTACTGTGCGTTCAGAGATGCTCTTCTGCCCACCTTGGTTGTAACGGGTGGTTATTTGAGTCACTGTTGCCCTTCTATCAGCTCGAACCAGTCTGGCCATTCTCCTCTGACCTCTGGCATCAACAAGGCATTTCCGCCCACAGAACTGCCGCTCACTGGATGTTTTTTCTTTTTCGGACCATTCTCTGTAAACCCTAGAGATGGTTGTGCGTGAAAATCCCAGTAGATTAGCAGTTTCTGAAATACTCAGACCAGCCCTTCTGGCACCAACAATCATGCCGCGTTCAAAGTCACTCAAATCACCTTTCTTCCCCATACTGATGCTCGGTTTGAACTGCAGGAGATTCTCTTGACCATGTCTACATGCCTAAATGCACTGAGTTGCCACCATGTGATTGGCTGCTTAGAAATTAAGTGTTAACGAGCAGTTGGACAGGTGTACCTAATAAAGTGGCCGGTGAGTGTATATGCTAGCTATATATTGTAAAATTCAACAAAAAAATGTATTAAGCTCTGATCATTTTATAAATCTCTTGTGTGTGAATGGTCTTGCCCCAGAGCTGTTATCTCAAATTATTTAGAAAAACTCCAGTAAAGGAGCCACTACAAGAGGTGCAATTCATGAAGACTGAAAACCTGCTAAGAATAAGACAGCATTCGGCCAGTCCTCGTTTTAATTAGAAACACAGTATAATTTACTGTGAAGTTTAGTTATTTCAGTAAATGTCATTAGCCTGCCTGAGCCCTAGCCCACTGTGGTAGGTGTGGCAAAAACCATTAAATGAAGTGTTCAGCAAAATGTAGAAAATGCCATAAGAAGGGACACTTTATGACTGCAAATCAGTCTAAAAGCTGGAGTCCAGAGAAGAGGACGAGGCGGCAGCCTGATGAGGAGCTTTACATCATCCATAGACGTCATCGTGGACTGAAACATTTTCTGTAAATAGTGGTAAGCTTCAGTTTAAAATAGACATAGGCGCCTCTGTGACCGCTATTCCACAGTCAGAATACACACTGGATACATATGGCAGCCCCTCAGCCCCTCGCAGACCATTACTGGGATCTGCCAGCCAACTCAGGTTGTTAAAGAACAGGTGGATGCTGTTATCTGGAGAGGGGGCAGAAAGATAGAGGAGGAGGTTTTCATTGTGAAGGACCAGACCACACCCTTGTTAGGCATTTCAGCCATTCAAAGACTGCACATAATTCCTCAGCTCCATAGCTCCATTCAGTAGATGATGCTGAAACACACTTCCACTCAATCTACCCAGATGTTTTATCAGGTTTAGGTCAACTTAAAGGCCAAAACAAAATCAAGTTTAAAGACACTGCAATACCCTATGCCCTCTCTGCACCACGGCGTGTGGCCATTCTACTCCAGTCAAAAGTCAAAGAGGTGCTAGACCGGATGGAGAAGATGGGAGTCATAGACCGTGTGGAAGAACCATCTGAATGGTGTTCGGGCATGGTTCCTAAAATAAAACCTACTGGGAAAATACATATTTGTGTTGACTTAACCCATCTCAATGAGAAATATTTTGCCTGCAGTGGATGAGACACTGGCCTAGCTTGAAGGAGCCAAAGTCTTCACAAAACTTGATGCAACATCAGGCTTCTGCAGGTACCGCTCCATAAAGACTCAATTCTCTTGACCACATTCATCACACCAGAAGGTCGATACTACTTCAAGAGGCTCCCTTCTGGGATCTTATCTGCTCCAGAGCATTTTCCGAAAAGGTATCTATGGTCATTGACGGCATAGATTCTGTGTCATGCTGATGATGTCCCTGTCCAAACACAACGACAGACTGCTCAGAGTACTACAGAAATTTAGAGAGGCTGGGCTCACTCTGAATGAGAAATGCCAGTTAGCCCTGACCAAAATCCATTTTCTGGGCCACGTCATCAACTCACTCAGGCATCAGAGCAGATCCAGATAAAATCAAAGCGATCCTAGACAGCCTAATGATGTTGCAGATGTACGCCGTATCATGGGCATGGTGAACTATGTAGGGAAATTCTCACCACGCTTGCCTGAGCTGACTTAGCCCATTGAGACCTGTTGGGGTCAGAGAATAGCTGGACATGGGGAAGAAGCCCAGAAGAAAGCTTTCCAGGAGACCAAAACAGAACTTAGTTCAGACACTGTGTTAGCTCAGTACAGTCCAAGTAGAGAAACTATGGTGTCGAGCCCAAATTAAAAAAGAAGCTTTAGTTGGGACGAGCGAGGATACCTGAGTGGCCTGGTCTTTATCTTAAGAACTGACCACAAGCCTCTTATAACGCTCCTCAAGTCTAGATCTGAGGATAATCAGGTTTAGACTCAAGCTGCTTAGATTCAAATTCAATATTGTCCATGTTCCAGGTAAAAACCTGATAATAGCTGGAATAGTTGGTACATTGCTAATGGCTGAACACAGGCAAGATGTGCATGAGTGGCTGCTGCCATACTGGCCAGAACGGTCAGTTCTGCATGAATGAGGCTCATGAAGACTCATGAAAGGGGAAAGGCTCATCATTCCAGAACCCATGAGACATTCTGCAGAAACTTCATCAATGCCATCAAGGGATTAACAAATGCCTTGCTAGGGCAAGAGAAGCAGTCTGTCGGCCAGGCATCGCGTCACAGGTAAAGCAAATGGTTGTGAGATGCAAGATTTGTGCATGTGAAGCTCAAACGCCAGTTGAGCCTCTGCTCACAACTGACCTTCCACGTAGACCATGGCAGAGGTAGGAGCAAAATGGCAAAATGGGAATTACTTTGTGGTAGTAGACTACTTCTCCTGTTGTATTGAAGTGTGTACCTTAACCAGGAAGTACATCATTAAAACAGACAGCTGCAAGGTTTAAGGCAGCATTCACTAGGTATGGAAGTGCTTATCAGGGTCAATGGTCCACAGTTCTCCTGCCATTAGTTTGCACGAGATTATGCCTTCAAGCACGTGACAAGCAGACCCCGATATCCCTGCAACAATGGTGAGGCAGAGCGGACTGTCAAGTCTCTCTTAGAAAAAGAAGGGGTTCTGTTGGCCTACAGGGCCACTCCATTGGCTCATGGGAGCTCTGATGGGGAGGAGAATCAGGACACCAGTTTCATTGTTGCCATGCCAGTTACCACCACAACTCAGCACTTAAACTGCAACAGCAACAGACATACAGATCCGCCCAGTCTTCAGCCAGGACAACAGGTGTGGATTGCACCCACACACACAAAAGGGACAGTTGTGGGTCCAGCTTGGACTTCACTTTCCTATGAGGTGGAGACTGCGGACGGCGGACGGCTGCAGCGCAACCGCTCACACCTGGGAATGTACCGGTACCAGTGACAGTGCCTCTGGCACCAAGTGACATGAGACTGACCGTCTAAGGCTGAAAGACTGGGCCTTTAATGTATTTGGGTGTTCAGTGTATTAAACAGGACGAGAAACATGTAAACTTATGTTAAAAGAAAATTCTTAATTTCTCAGTTGAAAAGTAAAAGGGTCTTAGAAGCCATGTTCAGATTTAGCTGAATTAATGATAAATATCAGATAAATATCTGGCCGCTCCCTATATGGGCGCTCTACTGACAAGGATATGCCTGTATGTACAGTAAGTAGAAGACAAATGAATAAAGGTTGTCGAGTTGTATCCTGACAGTTGTCTCCTTAAGTATAAAGTACAGAGGAATAATACAATATCTGAATCAACTTCTGAATCCACTCCTTCAGATAAGATATTAAAATATGAATATATCACTACTCTGCAGACCGAAGTGTGGGAGTGTGTGTATTTACCTGAATGTCCTTCAGTCTCTGTTCCATTATAGGATACTCTGTAACAGCCGTAGATGGGATGGCCAGCTTGGCCTCGCACTGTTGTAACCATGCCAACAGTGTCGATATGGTTTCCTTATAACGAGCTGGGGGCAAGCTCTCCAAAACTAGAGACAGACAGAGAGATATATATATATATATCAGAGTAGGGGTCAGTTTAGTGTTGCAACGACTTAAAAACTCTGAATAACACTTTTTACTTTAATATCCAAACCTACTGTACTGACAAATACCATCCTGAAGACATATTTTATAAATAAAAATCTTCTATCCTGCGGTGTAAGAAGACCTTCTGATGCTGCTGTGCTAGCTGATGTTGGGAAAGTTTGTCTTTCCAAAATAATTGCTAACTATTGTACAAATTTTTATTTACCTTTATTTTTATTTTTTTACCTTTGTGTACAATTGGAAAGAACCCATCGAAGAACAAAATCTTCTTTTGCTGGGATGTGATATATTTAACTTTTACTCAATTTAAGTGCACTAGTTGACACAATTAACCACTGAATTCTTCCTTGGAGTACCCGTTAGACAACTTTGGGTGCTATTTTATTTTCCCTATATATGATTACTCTGGGTAATATAATTGTAATTGTAATGTAATATAATTAATAATGCTATTGTGCCTTATTACATTTTTCTGCAGACAAACAACACAGTTATACCTTCCAATAAAGCCCACTGATCTTGGAATGCTGTACATTATATTTGTAGAACTAAACAAAAAGTCTGAATGGAAACCGCTTTTCTCAGGTTAAATCTTCAATTCCATTCAATTCAAAAAAATCATAACAAAGTTATCTCAAGGCACTTTATAGAGAAATTTTATAAAGCCCCAACAATTCCAGTAATTCCTCCAAGAGCAAGCAACAGTGTGACAGTGGTGAGGAAAAACTCCCTTTAAGGAAGAAACCTGGGACAGACCCAGGCTCTTGGTAGGCGGTGTCTGACGGCCGGTTGGGGGGGTGATGCACGGCGGCGATAACAGTCACAATAAAGAAGAAGATATTTAATGTCCCTCATATATTTCATTTCATACATATGTCATGGCTCATGTGGCACCCTGTTATTTTATCCAGTCATTTCTATGTGTTAAGCCTGTATTATTTTATTCCTGTTTTTACCAGCTGTGTGGCTCTAGAGATGGCGATGACGGTTAGTCCACCACTTTGGTCAAGATTGAAACGTCTCATCGCGTATTGTCTCACTTCCGGTGCTCCCATGTCATGGGCGCTAGCTTGCTGCTCCAGCAAAAACATACTCAGCTCTGCTTTATAGTTTAATTTAGCGGTTTAGTTATACTCAAGCACTTATAATTCTCTTCTCTTACTGCGACTGCCTCGCTGAGGTCAATGCTGTTAGCTGCTTCAGCTAAGCCTTTAGCAATGGCTAATTCCTCTCCATATTATATTACCGGTCGTAAACCAAAACAACCCAAGTTTGAAATCAGTAATCAGAGGTGCAGTGCTACGCTCTCTGTGCTTCCGTTGGAACAGTCGCCCATTCATAGTCCCATAACCACGGTGTCTGTCCCCCGAGTCAGATCACAGGGCATGTTTGCTGTATGTGACAACAAATGTTGTAGCCTAAAACACGCGTGACATCTCTTAGATCACCTTTAACAACCTAATTGGAATTAAAACCGCGAAATTACCACTGCAATGATGGAACAGAATAGTAAAATGAGATGTGGATTATTATATATTAGTTCTCTGAAGCAGTTATATAGTAAATGATTTGATATCGGATAATCAAATTGATCTATTCTGTTGTACATGGCTGGGCCATGTAGAATATGTTAGTCTAAATGAATCCAGCTCACAGTACCTCATTGTCAGAGCACTGCACAGCCAGAATTCAGAGTTACTTGTGGTTCCTAGAGTCACTAAAAGTAGAATGGGAGTCTTCAGCTATCAGGCTCCTCTCCTGTGGAACCAGCTCCCGGTCTGGGTTTGGGAGGCAGACACCGTCACCACATTTAAGAGTAAACTTAAAACTCTCCTCTTTGATAAAGCTTTTAGTTAGGGAGTGAGGAGTTACAGTGTTCAGCCAGACCAGCGGCACCTCTTCTCTGCTTCTCTTCATAGTCGTCAGATTCATCTACCATATGATCAATAATAATGTATACCTTATACTTTATTAATCCCACAAGGGGAAATTACAATCACTGATATCATCAAAGTAGATAGAGGCAGGGCAGTACAGCCTTTGTAAATTATAGTATGGTCTAGACCTGTAAAGTGTTTTAAGATAACTCTTGTTATGATTTGATACTATAAATACAATTAACTGCTGAACAGATTTCCATACAATTTTAGATAAACATTCATGGTTCCCAGATGGCGAACGGACTTCACATCTACTAGATGTTGAGCTCCATCTTCAGCTCAAAATCCTAAAGTAAACTTATACATTCGGAAGTTGTTAGCATTGTCATTGTAAGTATATTAGCATGGCGATGTTAGGGCAAGTAAATAATAATAATAATAATAATAATAATAATACATCTTATTTAAAGGCGCCTTTCTTGGCACTCAAGGACGCGGTACAGGTTATATATACAGTACATTAACAACAGAAAGAAAAGGTACAGCCTTAAACAGCTGCTAGCATGGCTGTAAACCTTAATTTTCTGTATAATTGTACATTAATTTAGTAATATTCTTTAGTAATAATCATGTGAAATATATTATTACATGTTATTTCAACAATATTAAGTGTGAAAGAGCTGGAAATTACATTTTCATAATGTTTCACATATGAAATGTTGATTTCTTTTTTGAATACTAACTATTGCATTCATTCATTGCATTTATGGCCAGGGGACTATAGTCCAATACAAAAACTGACTAAGTGTATCGAACAAATTAACGGCTGGATGTGCCAGAACTTTTTGAAATTAAATGAGGGAAAAACTGAGGTGGTTGTTTTTGGAGCAAAAGAGGAACGATTAAAAGTCTGCGCTCAGCTTCAAACAACAATGTTAAAAACAACAGACAAAGCCAGAAATCTTGGTGTAGTCATGGACTCTGACCTGAATTTTAACAGCCACATTAAGACAATTACAAAGTCAGCCTATTATCACCTTAAGAATATATCAAGGGTTAAAGGACTTATGTGTCAACAGGATTTGGAAAAACTTGTCCATGCTTTCATCTTCAGTAGACTTGACTACTGTAACGGGGTCTTTACAGGTCTCCCTGAAAAATCAATCAGACAGCTGCAGCTGATTCAGAACGCTGCTGCTCGAGTCCTCACTAAGACCAAGAGACTGGATCACATCACTCCAGTTCTGGAGTCTTTACACTGGCTTCCTGTGCCTCAAAGAATTGATTTCAAAGTTCTTTTGCTAACATTTCTGATCTGCTAGTACACTATGATCATCTGGGACAGGTCTATTTTCTGTTCCTAGAGTCAGAACTAAACAGGGGGAAGCAGCGTTCAGAACCTGCAGATCTGCTGCTACTCTCAGTTCTTTTAAATCAATGCTGAAGACCTTTCTTTTTGATGTTGCCTTTCTTTAAATAATGTTAATTTCTTTAATGTTTAATTTCTTATGCTGCACTGTAACTTTTATTCCTGTGTTTTATCTGTTTATATTTTTTATTTTTAAACTGTTTTTTCTGTGTTTTATCTGTTTATATTTTTTATTTTTAAACTGTTTTTTCTGTGTTTTATGTGTTTTTATTTATTTATTTAACTGTTTTTGTGTAAAGCACTTTGAATTGCCCTGTTGCTGAAATGTGCTATACAAATAAAGCTGCCTTGCCTTGCGTTATGACTTTCATATTTCTATGACGTAATTCTCTGGTAAACGTTTCAATTAATTCCAATAAAACTTTGAGCACTTAAAAGAAACTTTGACTTAAAAGAAATGTCATGACCTGACCTGACTTTAGAGGCGGAGAGAGAGAGAAAGCCAACAAAGAAAATGTATCATTTAAATAACTGCCACATTCCTTTCAGAGAAATTATTTTCTTTATGCTTGTCGACATGAATTCAGCCCAGTAATCTGCTGCGCATCCTATACACATCCTTGGTCAAGTAGAATATGTGTGTGTTGGATATCTCACCCTTGGCGTGGGTGAGAAAAGCTCAGTGTGTGGCACAATGGAAGAAGCTGTCTGAATGAATAAAACGTAGTTTGTCTGCTTGGCTGTCAGCATCTTTCTTGTCTCTCTTCCATTCTTCCCATCCTCTACATCTTTCTCCTCAATGTCAGACTAATTTTCTCAGTAGCTATATCTTTTGTTTTCTCATTTCTTTCTATCATTCCATACCTCATTTATATAAATAGCTATCTGCTCTCATTTTTTTAACAGTGTCTGCCTGATTTAGTTTTTTTTGTCTTAAAGTGGTGGTTCGGATAAATTTAACCCTAGAGTTTAAACCACAACCTCGAGCCAAACAACCCCCAAAAGCTTTTTCTCCTGGGTCGAACATTGGGCGAGTTCGCGTTATCAACTGAATAGCTTAATGGAACCAACTGTGTATCTCGTAAATTACCCCACTAATAATGCTCGAAATTATATCAAACTTCTACAGTAGTGCAAATAGGTTATGTACTCATAAAATGATGGGTTGGAAACTTTGTAAGTACACCAGGAGTTTATTTAACCCTTGTATCGTCTTCACTTTCAGGACCCTCTCGTATCCCTCGGGTCAAATTGACCCATGACTTATTTGGGGTTTTAAAAACAATTCTGAAATAAAATGTTACTTCATAATCTATTAAATATTGTTTTTATCTCAATTTCAAACAATTGAGATAACATATGTTAAGGGAATGCAATCAGTCACTACTAGAACACAATTAAAAATGGAAGTGTGATTCATTTTTGTCATAGGTTATAATTTATGTTAAAAATCCACTATGTGATCTTTCTTATCTTGGAAAAATTGGATTGGAATTGGAATAATTTTCTGAATTGAGTCAGGAATACATGTTTATCATAGAAAATAAGGTAAGGCCGTTGATTTTCAGGTAGAAAAATGAAACTTGTACCGATTTGAAATGGGTCAATTAGACCCGAATACCTTACAAGGGTTAAATAACACTTGACTAACAAAAATATTTATTAATTTAACTTATTTTTTGAAAGTAAATGCTGTAGTACAACTAGCAGGAGACAAGTTGGGGTAAGTTTGGAGACACTCCCTTATTTAATCATTACATTAATACATATGTTTGATGTATCTCTTTTCGGAGTTGTATTTTACACTACTACTGCTAGCATTATTTGTGGAGTAATTTAGAGGGGTGGGACTCCCTGGGCACCTTACGAGGCCAACGATTCGATTCTAAAGCGATTATCAATACATCACAATGCATCTCGATTTTCATGCGTTGCCATTTGGAACCCCTGTGATATTTATTAGGAGTCAAGTTATAAATTAGGTAAGTTTGGAGACACTTCCTTATTAAATCAATAAATTAATACATATTTTTGTTGTATCTCTAGTTTGTAGATTGTCTCTAAGCACTCGTCTTACTGCCAGTAGCGGTAGCAGCAGAGAGCAGAAGCCATCAGGCAAGTGTTATTTAAATAAACTCCTGGTGTACTTACAAACTTTTCAATGCCTGCTTTTATGAGTACAGAATCTATTTGTACTACTCTAGAAATTTGGTACCATTCCGGGCATTATTAGTGGGGTAATTAATAAGATACACACTTGGTTCCATTAGCGTCTGCACTAAGCCATTCGGCTCATAGCGCTAACTCGACCAATGTTTGACCAAGGGAAAAAAGCTTCTAGGGGGGTTGTTTGGCTCAACGTCATGGTGCGAAGGAACCTGGGCTGAAATGACTCCAAACCATTCCTATAAATGATGCTCTACACCCTGAGATGCAAATGGAATTGAGAAGGTCCTGAGCCAATCTACAGGACTAAGATCAAAGCCAATTCTGGAATTTCTTTGATTATTGGTATTGGCTATAAAGAGCCTGAGAGCCAATTCAAGAGCACCCATGGACCTTTGTTGCATCTCTCTGTTGCGTGTATTGTGAGTGAGTGACCCATCCTTAAACTCTTATTCCAAGAGATTTGAGTGCTGAAATGCTATCTTACAGTCCAGTATACATTGTTTAAACTTGGTCTATTACTGATGCTAACTGTTTTTTGCTTTTGTTTGGAATGGAATGAGGGATAGTTTATTTTTATGTGGCAATTATAATAGCTTGATTGATAAAATTCTTAGACTTTTACAAATTTTTTTAAACATAATTTTAAGTCATTACTTCAAGTTCATTGTTGAACATGAACTTTGGCAACCAGTCATTTGTCATTTAAAGATCCATAGACTTACCTACAACAGAAATTCATTGTACTCAACTTCATGTACCAGTCTGTACTAACTAAATACTAATATGATCTGAAAGGCATCAGCTTTTACTGCTGGATTTTAATGTTGTCTGGTAATATTTTACTACTTTAGTAAATTACTTTTGGTAAATTTGTGGCCAGTGGAAAAAAGAGAAAAAAATGTAAAAATGCAGCACTTACTCTAACAAAGGGTACCCACAAACTATTGAAAATAGAGGCCACAAGGTGTAGTGTAAAAGATTAACTCTGAACTGAATGGGGATTACGTTTTCTCCTCTCTCACCCAGTTGTAACTGTCTCTCTCTTGCCCTCAGATCCTCCATGACCTTCTGGTAGTGCTCTTTGAGGGCATTGATGTCGGCATCCAGGACGTTTGAAGGGTCCTCCTCCCCTTCCTTCTCCTCCTTCAGCTCCTTCAGCTGCTTCTCCAAAACATCCATCTGAGGCAGCAGGGAGGCCAGGCGAGCCACTTCCTCCTGCCAGGACCAGGGGGGAGAGTCACATCATGGATGAACCAATTAGGAAAAGAGTATTAGTCAATCGCGCAAGCCAACTCTGTTACCATAGAGATTTTGGGTAAAAAAAACGCAATGGTAATTCTGTATATGCTAATGCAGTAAAAACTGATTATTGTATAAGTATTGCGTTTTCATTTTTAAAGCCCAATTCCTTTTGCCTTAGGCTTAAGCAGTTGTATTATACAGAAATGTACACTACCAAGAGGAAATTGGATCAACTCAGCAAAACTGAAATATATTTATGACTTTTTCCCCCCTGAACCATAGAACAGGAATAAATTATTGCAGTGTCAATATAGGAAGAGAAGAACAGAAAAGTGTGTAGTTGAATATTTTCTTTCTATACTGTTTAACATCTGGTTTGTAACCATAAAAAGCAAAAGTTTGAGTTATTTTGTTAACCAATACGTCCTTGTTTTCAGACAGAGGGAGACCAAAGCAGACATATCATTTCTAGCTGGCCACCACTGATTTTTGTCAGCTGAAATGGTGACGGTCTCAGGCGGATTCTATCAGCTTTGGCTTGCTATCTACTCAGGCTTATTTTAGGTCGATTTGGTTGAAAAGTCAGTCTCCTGGTGGAGTTTAATGTTTCCAGCTGACTTGTATTAAGCAAGAATCCTGTAAAGCATGTGCTGTCAAACTTAACAAATTGGAGTCACGGGCCAAACAGTATATGTTGTATTTTTTTTTTTTTTGGAAGGATTATTTGTTGGGCATTTTAGGCCCTTAATTTGACAGGACAGCTGGAGAAATGAAAGGGAAGAGAGATGGAATGACATGCAGCAAAGAGCCACAGATCGGAATTGAACCTGGATCCCACATGCTTAGTTTGTAACCACTGCAAGCAAATCAGTGTTTCCAGACCAAAACCTCCAATGTGCCATATCAAATTTATTTTCTATGTATTTGCTGTAAAGCCAGGGAATGCATATGTTCCATGCTTCATTTACCTGTTTTACTGTGTCTTGTCTTGTTTTGTTTTACTTCCTGCCTTGCTTTTTGCCGCCTTTGTGATCGTCTGCCCTGCCCTGATTTTTTTTCCACCTGTTCATCAGCCCTCATGTCACTTGTCCCTAGTTTTTACCCT
This sequence comes from Percina caprodes, assembly GCA_013375575.1. Taxonomy (NCBI): domain Eukaryota; kingdom Metazoa; phylum Chordata; class Actinopteri; order Perciformes; family Percidae; genus Percina; species Percina caprodes. The sequence continues at coordinate 379,418 of JABXJD010000156.1, forward strand.
TGTTACCTTGTGTATTTATTCTGTGTGCTTTATGTGTCTGGTGTTAGTTGGTCGTCATTCTTTTTTTTTGAGAAATCTCTTGAGAAATGTTTCCCCGTGCTTCTGTGTTTTCTGTTTAGATTCTTCAGTTTACGTGGATTGTAAGTTCTCTTTCTGTTTTCATTCCTTCATACGAACTGCTGCCCTAGCCTTGTTTCCTTCTGCATCACCCTAGAGTCTTCGCTGCCCAGTGGCCCAGTGCCCGTGCTGTCCAGCCCCGCAGAGACATCGCTGCTGTCCAGCGCCCCAGAGTCTTCACTGCTGACCAGCACTCCAGTGTCTTTGCTGCTGACCAGCACTCCAGTACCTGAGCTACCCAGCAACCCTGAGGCTCTACAGCCCAGTCTTCTGATGAACATCCAGCTGGATCTTCAACCCGTCACTGTGTCAGGTGTCCCGATCATTGTATCATCTTTGCCTGGGTTCCAGTTGGCGACTCAGCCGACTTCTGCCCCAATTTCCAGTCGGCAACTCGGCCAACTCCCTCCCAAAGTGTCCAGCCACCTGTCCCTCGTTTCTACCCTTGTTATCTCGTTATTTAGTCTGTGTGCTTTCTGTGTCTGGTGTCGGTTCATTGTCATTCTTGTGTTGAGAGGTCTCTGCCTGTGCCAGCTCTATTCTGTTTCCCTGTGTTTCTGTGTTCCTGGAGTTTCCCCGTGCTTCTGTGTTTCCGGGATTTTCCCTGTTTGAATTCGTCACTTTATGTGCATTTAAGTTCTCTTTCATCAAACTCTTTCATACAAACTGCTGCCCTCTCCTCTCTGCATCATTCTGGAAGTCTGAGCTTCTCCTTCACATTTAATGGTAACATTGGCTGGTGTTGCTGGAGTGTAAACTTCCCAAAATACAACTAAAAGCTAATAGCAACTAATAGCATAGAACTCGCTTCTAAGGAAAATACTACACAGTGGATTTATTATTTTTATGCAACCCATAACCCCACAAAGGTAGTATATTTATGCTAATTCGTAGCCATGGAATGTTGGGTTACTTCTGCTGCAATAGTATTGATTGAAGCTCATGTTAGAGCCAACCAATACACTGTTTAATCTGTGCCTTACACTTTTGCGATTTAATCCACAAACATACACACAATAACTTCAATCCCACCCCATTTTACCACTGAAGCTTGTCTGACAGCTGTAGAGTTAAATGTAATCAGATAACATTGACAGAGCGTTGTGGTAGTATCAGTAATACTGGCAGTAATAGATTGAGGGGGCCTGATTACAAATATTGAGCTGCCTGGGTTTTCTATGTACTAGTTATTTCATGTATTTCTTTGAAACATCCATCTCCTGTCATTTGTTGGCAATTAAATCTGTGAAGATAGCCCTTACCTGTATATGGGATTAAGTCAAATTAAGGACAGTGTGTGTTCATGGTAATGAAGGAACTTGTCACCCAGTGCAACTGTGTGGCTCACTGATGTGTTTTCAATACTAGTAGAATACTACAATGGGGGTACTTTCATGAGAAAAAAGTAGAATATCACAAGACTTATTCTTTAAAGCAATGAATTACTTTCAAATAGTTTAGTTTAAATTACATAAAAAATGAGGAGGATCAGTCCAGGTGAGTTGCACGATGTAGCAGGTAGGGTAAGGTTAAGATTTACTGAACTGGGGTGAAGGCTTTGAATACAGCTCATTCTTATCACCCTGTAACACTGAGTAAGTTAACACTCTGGCCTAAAGCCAAGCGACTCTTTCTTCATGAATAATGTTAAAAAAACACAACCGTTTTTAACCTCGACAGAATAGATTTTCTTAAGCTGACAGTTGACGGCATGGCTTGCCATCGGTAATGTTGTTTTATAAATATTTGGGCGGAGGTCGTTCCTGGTTAATATAAAGATAGGAACTTGTTGAGCAAGTTTGCATTCTCCAGTTGTGTCTATGGAGAATGCGAGTGAAAATGTGTGGGTGCACTTCTGAGAGAAACCTTGTTTGTGTAAATGTGTCTGCAGTGGAGGCTAGACATATCTTCGAAGAAAAATAGAATTTCAGCTATCCTTCTCTTTTCTCCCGGGTACATCTGTTCATTTCTCTCTTTTCTCTTGTTCATCTATATAGTACTTATCTCTATCTTACTTACATTTGCTTCCCTTTTCTTAAGTATGTGGCATTTACTCCTCCCTATACATCCCTTACTGTCTTATATAATCTCTTTCATGTTAATTATGCATCCTGACATCTCTCCTTTTAGAAGTTTGTCTCTCCTCTTTTTCTGTTGTTTAGACAATATTGAAATGAACCTGTGTGTTCATGTAAGTAACAGTTTGAGTGGTGTATGAAGGAGCCGCCGGCAGCATGTCTTGTTGTCCACGTAACAAATTGGGTGTCGTAATTAAAGGTAGAAAAATTAGCCGTTTATCATTCTCCCTGCATGTTCAGTGACCCACACACACTGCTAATGAAAGACAGAGGGAGGAGTGAGTCTGTCTGTCTGTGTGTGTGTGTGTGTGTGTGTCTGTCTGTGTGTGTGTGTGTGTGTGTGTGTGTGTGTGTGTGTGTAGTAGAGATTTTTTATTTTTTCATCAATGCTTTGTGTGCAAATAATCAATTACAAGACCTGGAAGAAATCTTAATAAAGCTTATGAATAGAGCTTCAAAAACATTACCTCATTACCTCATTAGAATTTCTCATTGGTTGCTGTGTGTGTGTGTGTGTGTGTGTTTTACACTGGTCAACAGGGTTTTTTAAAGTCTGACACTTCTCCCAAATTTGAAAACTGGCACTATTAAAAGAATGCCAAATTACCTATTAGCGGTCTATTTTTGCAATGCGCCCATGAATGTATAGACACTATCATTGTATTGCTATGCAACTAACGAAAACATAAATAAATCATTCTTATGGAAAGTTGTGGAGTCATAAGTAGTTCCTATGATTTGTAATTTGATTTATGGATGTTTATTAGTGATGCAAAATAATGAGTTTTTCAGTGTCACAGTCGGTGAATCTAAACATATTTGGAATGTATTATGAGATCTGACTGGGTTGTGGCTACAAGAAGGAGAAGGATGACACATGCCTCCCCCACTGCCTCTATTCGCCAACTCTTCCATGCTCCCTTAGGGAGGCTGCACAGTTTGCAGAATAGATCAAAACTATGATCAATCCTCATATCTGTCCAAAGCTAGAGGCAGGAGACAACTAGCTTAATTAATAATTATAATTTTTTACTACACACAGGCCTGAAACACACACGCTCAGGTTCTTTTACATGCACAAATGGAAAGATGTCAGCATGAGTGGGCTGTGACTGCTGGACAAGCGCCCTGAGTGGTTCCGGGCCTTGCTCAAGGGAACATGAGGTTGAAATGGCACCTCTCCCACTAACAGTCCACAGTTTTTTATTTATTTTTGATAAACCAGCAACCCTCCGGTTCCCAACCCAACTCCCTACGGACTGAGCTACTGCCATTCGACCTACAGCCTAGCAACTAGAAGCAGGGCGAAACAGCTAGCCTGTCTTTGTCCAAAGTTGAAAAAATTTGATTACATTTTATTAATTTACACATTGTATCTTGTTTGTTTAATCTGTACAACAACAGAAAAGTATAAACAAAAGTGTTGTAGTTTCAGGTAAAAATCTGAACAGAGCCAAGCTAGCTTTTCCCTCCGCTTCAACAAAGCTACTCATAGTACTTGTAGAGACAATATTTTGGATAGAACTCCAAATAATTATGCAGATAGTTACTAACTAAACAGTAGCTGTAATTTTTTTAAAGAGTAGGTGTACGTGTTTTTGAAGAACATATTGGAAAATAGTAAGGAAGTACATTTCATTAAGTCTGCGTTAGAATTAATGAATAAATAACATCAAATACTTACAGAAAAGTGCTGTGACAAACAGATGCATGAAAAGAGACAATAAATTAAATCAAGCCAAATCAATGAAGACACTGCAAAGAAGAACTGAAGTGTGAAAATACATGAAAATGAACCAAAACAAATATAGCGTACAACAAGGGGATTTTAAAAATAAAAAGCTAAATGAAATCAAATGCTTATGTGTGTGTTTTTTCAGTCACCTGGCATCGGTCCAGTTGTACTTTGAGTGTTTCTGGTTCAGATGCTGGAGGTGCCTGGACTTTGAGCCAGTTCTCACTGCTGTCCACAGCCTGCTCACACTGCCCATATAAGCTGTAGAAGGCCAGCACCTGCAGGACACACACACACACACACACACACAGTACATATTTTGAATAAAGATGAAAAATGCCTCTCCCACAAAGACACAAAGAAACACCCACACAGCATCTGTTTTCTTTCATAAAAGCTTTTTCCTAGTTTGCAGAAGAGCTGCATAAGTCAGAATGACACACCTGAGAGTGATTCATAACACATTGAAATTCTAACTCTACCTGGGGAGATGCATAGTAGATTTGTGCTATTTTAACTTGCCTCTTGGACACCTCCAGAGGCAATACAGTATGCACCATATGGTTCAAGTACAGAAAAAAACATGGTTTATAGTGACACCTATTGGCACATCTTTAGAGCACCCTGTCCACAATACAAGAAAGATTTGTCACATTACTTTCTATAGTATTGTGACAAATGTAATATGATTGATGATATGATTAAAGCAGACACAATTAAGAAACTAGTATTTTTTTTTTAAGATTATTTTTGGGGCTTTTTTCCCCTTTAATCGATAGGACAGCTAGGTGAGAAAGGGGGGAAGACATGCAGGAAATTGTCACAGGTCGGACTCGAACCCTGGACCTCTGCGTCGAGGCATTGAAGCCTCGGAGGAAATGTGCGCCTGCTCTACCCACTGAGGCAACCCGGCCACTAAAACAACTTTTTAAACCTTTTTTTTATCCCATGTAAATATGAACACATGATGGGTTATAGCTGAAAATATAATAAAACAAAAACACTAAAAGCTGGTTCTGCCTATGATACATGCCTCTGGACACTAAACTGTAAATGGGCTTCAATATATAATACAACCAATAAAAAAAAATAAAGGAAGATTTTACACATCGAGATCACTGTAGGAGTCATGTTGAGTACTTTGCAGCTTGTTACAACAGTATTAGTCTTCTGTGGCTCTTGTGTGAAGCTTGACCCATACTAGGGACTAAAACGTCAGGATAATTCAGTCTGCACATATTTTGACGATTTTTAATAACAAAAAATTCTGTCTCTAATCCTTAACATTATATATATTATATATCATATATAATAGTAAATAGCTGGTGTGCAGCTTTAAAATGTATTTCATTTTTCACGTCATTTGTCATTACTATTACAATACCATAAAGATGAATATGTCCATGCTGGTGCTTGTGTAAAATCTGTTCAAATGATTTTTGTCACTTTCTGGAGTTTTATATTTTAAAACAGATGAGGTGCTACAAACATAACTTATATAATACTGAACTTGGTGAGTGCAGCTTAATTACAGTAGGCAACTGGGTGAATAAAGAAAAGAAAAAAAACATGTACTGTGTGTGTGTACCTTTGTCTGGTAAGTCAGCCATGCCAGCCTGTCTGCCAACAGGGCACAGAATCCCACCCAGCGCTGGTTCAGCTGCTCCGCTGCCTGGGCAATGTCATCAGCACGACTCCCTTCTGGGGGGGGGGTCATACAGAAAAAGAGACACACACACACACACACACACAGTCAGTGATACATGCTTCACAGTCCACATGGGCACGACTGGTCTCTCTATAGGGGACGGACATAAATACACACTCACTCCATGAACACACAATGTGGTGAATGTCATCTGTAAGAAAGTTGAGGTGTGCCATCAATATTCTACACATAACATGAGCTTCAAACACATTTTATTGGCCATTTCACTGAACACAGGGACATGTACACATATCTTAATGTGCATTCACGCTCACTGCCGTCATTTAAAAAAAAATTTAAATAGCCAATTTAAAAGACATATAGTGTATAAGTCCAGTGTCCAGGTTCCAGGAGGGAAAAATCAATGCTAAAGTTTTATAAAGATGGATTCCCGCTCCTGCCTCTTAAAGGGCAAAGTGAAGCCCATCGGTTGGATGGTAATTGGACCTGGAAGGCAGAATGCTGGCTTGAATGTCTCAAGATTGCTTCTTCTTCCTGTAATCGTACCTCCATTAAGTTCCATTTACAGTCCATGTCAAACATTTGGCTGATGCTGTTTTTTTGCATGGAGCTGAGGGTCACAGACGGAGGGAAGTCAGAAGTATTGAGAGATGAAATAACACATTGCTGACTTTGTCTTTTCATAGGATCTGTTAATAATGACAAAAATATAGAATAACACCATTCTTTAAGATTTTATTTTTTTAATTTAAAGCTTTAGTGTAACAATAATGAACGTCTGTTACATTCAAGCCATTGCCAAATGAGTAGCTACTAAGCTAATTAACTCGTATTTCTCAGAATGGCTATGTTCAGAAGATTGTGTCGATATTTTTTTAATCCATTGTGTCCTCCTTGCGTGGAGGAGGGGTGGGGCGCATGTGATCACGGAAGGCTTGTATTATGTCGACCGCCAACAGTGTTGTTGTCATTACTTCAGAATTCCTCATGGGGGAGACAGAAACTATGCACTATAGCTTTAAAATATGCTTTTTTATTGAATTTCTGGCAATGCTTACTGCCTGTAATGAGGTAATTTTTGAAGCTTTATTCATAAGCTTAAAACTCTACCACACACACACGCACACACACACACACAAACCATTAAGTTGAGCAATGTTCTGGCATGTTCTGCCTCAAAAAAGGCTTCAGAAGCCTCAACAATTGCACAAGGACAGAGGAGAGGACGAACAAGAAGAAACATCTCTCTCTTTCTGTCTGTTCCTTTCTCTATCAGTGTTTCTATGGAGACAAGGGGAGAGGGTGGGACAGGTGGAGGCGTTGCCATGGGGACAGACAGGGTGTGTGCGTGTGTGTGTGTGTGTGTGTGTGTGTGTGTGTGTGTGTGTGAGAGTGCACGTTACCCTGCTCAACCAGGGTCTGCGCTGTGCGTGTTGCTTCCTGAAGCTTTCGGTATTTCTCTGGCCGCTCTCTCTCGATCACCTTTGGCAAAGAGAAAGAGGGTAGGGAGAGAGAGTGATGGGGCACAGCAGCAGATAGGAAGTTAAAGTACTGGAAACCGACAAGAAGAGGCGGTAAAATAAAAAGAATGATAAGCAGATAGCAGGAGAATTATTATTAATTACATAGAAAGATCAATTTCCAACTCAACAGGCTACTACTTCCAAGGAATAAGAACTACTGTAGCGTTCTGCTGCGACAACCTCAGCATGACTGGTCATTTTTTGGGTAAACAGAAGGTTTTGAGGAGGAAAGACAGAATATTGATAATTTTAAAGCCTAATTCTTGAAAGTGTAACATTTTAGCAGGACGTGGTTTATACTATGTCGAAAGGAAGAGTTTAACATTTACTACAACTAGAAAAAGGAAGCCTGTTTGTTCCCTTATCTTGTTTCTGTGTGTGTGTGTGTGTGTGTGTATGTCTGTTTCTCTGTGTGTTATTTGTGAGCTGCAGACGTCGCTATTGCTGTTGTTTTTCATTTTTATTTTTTATTGGTCCTGAGACACGTTCTCATGTCTCAGCATTTTGTTTTTTTAATTGTTTGTAATCTTAAAATTAAAACATTTGGTTATGAAAAAAAACCTAGTAAAAGGAAGCCCCACAATGTAATGAAAAAATTGTGTAGGAAGTGTTTCATTCAGGCAGCTTACGGTAACATATTCCAGGGAAAAAGGTCAAAATGAACACCTACATAACACAACTCTTGCTAAACTGAAAAGTAATTAAAACTGGAATGCTGTGTTGTTACCACTTGTTACTAAGCCACTCCAACTGTTTTTAAACTTGTGTACAGATTAAAAATAAGAAATACTGTGTTAATTAAATATAATATATACTGGTGGGCAAATTTTTTCACCTTTGGCCAGAGCCAGGTAATGATTTTCCCCATCGCCAGTGTTAATGCTAAGCTAAGATAAATGACTGCTGGCTCTAGCATTTACAGTTTACATGAGAGAAGTAGCAAGATTTTGGTCTGTCTGCAAGAAAATAAGTAAGCTTATTTCCCTTTGTGAACTGTTCCTTTAAATAATGTGTTTTTTTCTGAATACATTGTATTGTATCCCCTTGGATTATTGGCTGGCTGAGAACCAAGTCACTATACTTGTTATGCCGTGTACTGTTCATCGGGAAGTCTTGTGTAGTTGTGCTCTCTTTAAGTTTTAGCACATAAGAAACATAGTGTTGTATACTATTGGTGTATACATTACAGTTTATGAATTAAACATTCTAACTACTGTATGTTTAAGCGATTCATCCAGTATGTAATAGGAGTTAGGTCAAAAATGAATCTGAATCTATGAACTGCAAAGAACTGAGTTGAAGTGATGATTATTCTCACTCCAAAACCAAAGTTATCAGTTGGTCTAATAAAGCCTACTGTATTGTTCAATTTCACACTAACATTCTCACTTGGAGCAAATAATCTTCCACACAATGTAACACTGTCCATCAATAAAAGGGTGAAAAAAGTACTTTGATGGGTGATCTATATACACATACAGATCACTTTGGTCTTGTTAATGGAACATTTGGAAAACTTTTAAAAAGGTAAACTTTCCATCTAGAATCTTATTGGCGTCGATTTCGGCGCCTCACGCTCACCATCCAATCAACACGTAACGTTACTACTGTGCCTGTCGGTCTAGCTACATCCGGGGTGGTGTTGTAGTTTTTCTAACGTTACTCGTTGTTGCAACAGCATGAGAAAAAAACTACAAAGTTTGCTAGGCCAAAAAGAATGTTAATCTTTCGATAAAATAATTGACGCCATTAAAATGGGTTTGCATTAACGCCATTAATAACGCGTTTAACTGTCAGCACTAATAATATATACATGGTATATGCACATATTATTGTATATGCAAATAACTGTGTGACTCTAGCCATGGAAAGTAGCAGACTTTAGCTACTTTCCATTTAAATTGGTTGGCAATGCTTTACCAAACAGCAAACAAAGTTAGAAACTAGCTGGAGAACATTGCATTTAGCAGCTAAAGAGACGGATATTATATTGGACATAGATTCATCACCTGGAAGCAAACACAACTCCACATGAACAATAATGTTGCTCTGTGTCTGCTGAATATTTCTAACCCACCTGTGTGATGGAACCTTGTTATTTCTGATTTTACCTGGACTTTGTCATGCAGCTCCTGAATGCTGCCGTCCTTGCGTGACACAGAGAACTCTGGGCTCTGTAGGATGGCCTCGCCCCGGGTCATGTAGCTGTGAACCTCCGTGAAGTCCACGTCGAACCTGATGACACAAACACAAACATGCATTTGACAATATAACTTGCTGTGCTTAAATTGTTGAGCACAAAATATACTGTACTTGTTGACTGAATCCTCTAATTGTTCCTGGTAACTCTAAAATATTTAATTTGCAGATTCACTATATATGATAACATTAAAAGTCAGATTTAGCATTTTCCTCTAATGTATTCCTCTAATTGCTTGGTTCTCCTCATTAAATAATATTATTTATATTCAACTCCATTCAATCAGGCAGACATGGACAGGCACCTCATTACCTCATTCAGTTAGAGACAGGTTGTCAGCCAATCAAGGTCTAGAACTATTTGTTTGCAAGTTCATTTAGTAAATATTTCTTTAACACTTACTGACATCATGGAAACATTATTGAATTAGATGAATCAATGAATAGTTTTATTTTTGTGTCTGGCCATTTACATTCCAGACACATTAATAAACAACAAACCAAATATCTTAACCACCGTAGACAATAAATGGACCTTATGTAATAATGACCAGCCTATAATGTCCCAGAATATATTAATCAATGGAAATCAAATACATATACACACACAGTGAACTAAGTATAATAGTATACTATAAAAAGCATAACACAGACAAAACCAAATCTGAACTGAGCTACAGCATAATAAAATAAGGAAATTGTATTCAAACATGGGAACTTTAATATACATAATAACCTAGAAGTGTTAAAGCCATCTATGTAATCACTAAAAACTAACATAACAGCAGTGGTGGAAAAAGCATTCATACCCTTTAATTAAAAGAGTACTCCAGATACTTGATATCACACTTCCATAAAGTTGCGGACTTCCAAAAGACAGACTTAAATAATCAATGTTACAGTCAGCGTGAAAGCAGCCTTAGTCCCTAAGACTCAAGCCACCAAAACACTGGCTCCTACATTTCCCATAACCCAACTCAATATCTTCTTTTTGTTTGAAACTCTGCCTAATAAACACCCACAGCTTTCAAACTTCCTCTCTTTCATTCCCCTACATTCCCCTGAATTTGGATTTCTGTTATAAATTTGTAGTATTAAAGCAAAAGCTGAGACAACACTGATGACATCACCATGACATTATCAGGGTTATACATGTAGTGTAGTTAAAGGATTAAAGTCTAACTGAAATACGCAATATACTTGCTTGAAGCTGTAAAAGCAGTACTGTAATAACTTTCCACCACTGCATAACACATCCTCCTCTAAGGTCACTTGCTTTCATACCTGGTCTTTATTATTACTGCCACAAATACTTATTTTATTTTATCAGTAATTTGTGTCACCTACCTGCTGAGATAAGACAGTAGGAAGGGGTGCATGTAACTGAACATTTCACATGTTAGTAAAGAAATTTTGGATGTTATAATACTGAGAATCATTCAGTGTAGACTTTCTCAGTGAGTGAGGCGACACACACCTACCTTTTTCTGAGTTCAGAATCCACCACAACTTGTCTCTTCTTCTGTGGTGGCGGTGACTCTCGGGTCTGGCGTACAGCTGATACCTTCTCCCTTGTTGTCAACTTGGTAACGGTTGCTGTGACAGAGTGGGTCAGCTCAGACTGCTGGGCCACGCTGACTGCTGATGAGAGCTAAATGTGCGCACACACACATAAAACACAAACACACACACACACACACACACACACACACACACACACACACACACACACACACACACACAATACATTTAGACAATCTGGATCTGTCAAACTCACATGTCATACAGATCCCAAATCCCAACTTTAATACATTGTTTATGTTGTTATCACATGTCATCTGTGTTCTAATATTTCAGTTCATTCATCGGTTTTCATATATTATGAATAGAAATATGCAGTTTAGTTTCGTTAAAACAAAAGTTCAGTAATTTCCTAAAACTGTTCACTGTAACTTTTAGTGATTCAAACAGGAGGAAATTGTGTCTTTTTTGGGGGGGTGGATGGTTTACAGTTGTGGCTTACTCCACATTTTATTCTCCACTGCTGTGCTTCCTAAAGGGGGTGCCACATAAGAATGGTGACATTTTACATTAACTACATTTTTATTTTTATATCTAAATGGATATCAAGTTGAAAATTCAAATGTAATATTTCACTGCCCTGAAATAAGCCTCTCTGGCAGTGTGAAAGGAAAAGGTTTGACAATTTTAGAAATATACTCATTATTATAGAAAGGATACTGGAAAATGTCTCAATATTCCTTTTAGTCCTAGCTTTTAATATTTTGACTACAGAATGAGCTGCCTGAGAAAGAGCACTTCAGGTCATAATAGTTCCTTTGCAAACCTATAATATAAATAATTCCAAGCATTTACTCAATTCCTAGTGTGAACCTGTGCAAAGAGCTTAAGAATAAAAGTAACATTACAGTGCAGTGTCTTTATCAGCAACATTCCAGAACCAAAGAAGTCTTTGTCTTTATCTTTTTACTTGTAAGTGAGTATGTCCGTTTTAAAAACACAGATGTAACAACAATCATAAAGACTAAGAGAAAGGTGTTTAGTTGCAGAAGGAGTACAGCAAGGAGAAGTGGAAATTGAGCAATCAAACAAAGTGAAGAGGAATGCTAATTGCATGGCAGTGCTGATTGTAAGCACCTCCTTCATCGGTGTGTGTGTGTGTGTGTGTGTGTGTGTGTGTGTGTGTGTGTGTGTGTGTGTGTGTGTGTGTGTGTGTGTTGGGGCAGTGCAGGTCCGACAGGATTGCACACATAATTGTCAGACTAATTTAATCTCCACTGGCGTGTAACAGAAACCTCTCTAGGTGTTCGATGACATCTTTCACCAAGCCGGTACATTTAATTCTCTTTGTCCCCCAGGCCAAACACTTGCAGCTACCAGGACTCTCACAGCAGTGTTCTTCTAGCTGGACAAATGTAACCTAATGTGTGTGTAGGTGCTACAAGGATTTAATTTTGCCAGAAAACCAGCGTGAGTCCTCTCTGTGGAGCTATAAACCAAAACAGACCAGTTTGGTAAATCAGAACAGAACATCTGCGTGATCGGATCACTGTGGACAGCTCTCGGTATGCGTGTCCCCACCTGGCAGTAGAATGTGTCTTCAAATGCGTCTTGACCTGTGATCGGCTCTCACTTCCCCGCTTTAAATGCAAATACACGTTCACGTATCACTTTTGTTTGCGTACAGGCTGGATGTGTGTGAGTGGGTGAGTGTGTGTGTGCATGTTTGTGTGTTTATAAATGTGTCCGACTGACCTAACCAGACCATAGGCTAAAGGCTAAAGCAAAGTTGTTATGGCTAACCTTTACCTTTACCCATTAACTTACATACAAATTACATGTCCAATTCACCCTGTTTGTAACCTAGGCTAATCCTTTTCTTGGGGCAATGGAAGGTTTATGCTCATTTAAAGACATTTGCTTATTTTAAAGGAATTGTCTCACATTTTGAAGAATATACACTTTTTAGTCAAGAGTTTGATGAGATCTGTAGAGATTGAACCGGGGGTCTATTAGATTAGTTTAGGATGAAGATTGAAAGTAGAGGGATTCAGCTAGTCTGTTTATTAAGCACCTCTAAAGTTCACTATCTAACATTTATATCGCATGTGTTTAATCTGTACAAAAACGACAAGCTGCTGTTTTATGGAAACTTTGCTGGAACTATTTCTTGGCTAGACACAGTGTCCTCTGGTTCCCTTGAAACCTCATATTGATGGCCCGTGTTGGGCAAGTTAATTAAAAAATGAAATTACTTATAACATATTTCTTATTTAATCAAAACGTAGGCTTTCTAATGTTAGTGTTGTTAATAATGTTACATTCCATTCTTTGAGAGGTTTGAAGAAAGCCGTTCTCATCCATTTGATTTGTATGCTAGATTAAAACACTGTTTTCCTATCTGTGTGAAGAGAACTTGGGACAATCCTTCCTCCCATCCTGACTCTCTAATCTTACTCCACCTCAACTAAATGAATGAATATCCTTGTGTGTCTTATTAAACCTTCAGAACATTGTGAACTGAACCCTGCTTCATGTTGCTTTGTTCAAGCCAGTAGATGATAGGATTGGAACCACAAAACTATCCTGATCTGATTGTGTCACAAAAAATAGCAAGCCAGCTAGGAAGACACAAAATACAAGTATGTAGGACAACTGAGAGTCCTGAACCATCCCTTAGTTATGCTGCTATAGGCCTAGACTGCCGGGGGACTTCACATGATGCACTGAGCACCTCCACTTTCTCTTCATCTGTATGCCATCTCACCCCATTAATGCATGTTACTAACTCGCCTTCTTCCCTTTACCGTAGCCTTGTGCTCTCTCGCCCCTCTCCTCTCTCCTCCTATCACTTCCTGCAGGTGTTTCTGGCTCTGGTACTGTGGAGTCTGGTAGAATTTAACCATCTCCCCAAACCTCCAGCCACAGCATCAACTTAGCATGTCCGGCCAGTCTGTCCAAGTGCATATAATAATGTAACTCTACGATAATTTTAAATTTACCAAAACAAGTCCTTAGCAACCTGGTATATAAAGGTTGTAAAACCTAAGTGAGTACGTGTTGCGTACCAGGGAGCTGCTCATCTCCAGACTCTGGACCAGTCGGTCCCAGCGCTGGGCAAAGCTGTCCAGTCTGGCCTCCAGTTTGCTGGCCACCTCTTTGTTCTTGACACTGGACAGCAGGTCCTGACTCATGGAGCATAACTTGTCCATTGTGGGACGCTTCACCTCCAGGTCGGCCTTCACCGTCTGGTGGAACACACATACATACACACAAACAACATAGGATGGAGATTTAGGTGTTGCAATTATTTTATTTTTTTAACAGGACTTGGACAAAAGTTACTTCACATCATTTCTCTTGTTACAAGGAGACTCACAGCAAGACGGTGGAGGCAAGCCACCATCTCTGCCTGGTCCTTCAGGTTGGAGGTCTTGATGGAGCGAACCAGCTCCTCCTTCTGAGTCAGCCACGAGTCAAATAAACACTGGATAAAGAAGAGGAGGATAAAGAAGCACAGAGGAAGGAAAGAGCAGAAGAAAGAGGAGGAGAGAGGAGAGATGAGCGCATAATTAACGAGGAGAGGAATCAAGAAGAAGGAGAAGAAGTGAGGAGAGAAATAGAGTAGTTGAGTGGAAAGGAGAAGAAAGAAAAGATGACAGGGAAAGAGGAAAAAAAAGAGGAGGATACAGGAGAGGAGAGGTAATAATAAGAAGAAATATTGAGAGGAGAGGAACATAAAAGAAAGAAGATAAGAAAAGAAAGGGGAAGTAGATGACAGAAAAGAGGAGAGGGAGAGAAAAGGATATAAAAGAAAAGGAGACAAGAGGAGAGATAAGGGAGTGAAACAAGAGGAAAGAAGAGAAAAGAAGCAGAGGAGAGAAATCCAAAGAGAAGAGATTGCAGTAACAAGAAAGAAATATGAATAGATGAAAGGCAGAAGGGAAGAGAAGGGATCGAGGAGACAGGAAGAGAGGGAGCAGGAGGAAGACATGTTATCATGTGGGAGGTGGTGCACTTGAGGCCATTGCCTCCTGCGGGTACGAACAGCTCTTAACTGCAGCATCCTCCTCAGGCCTGTTTTCTTTTTCTTTCTCTCACTCTGCCCAGAACCACAAGGTGATATTTCTGTTATCAGTGCACGGACAGCTCCAACGTATCCAGAGCCTGGGGTGCTAGTTGAACAAGTATTTAGCCGGAGATCGGGAGGAAATTGAATTCAATGTATTTCCTGATATTTTGAATAATTAATCAAATTAAATGTGTTTCTTATGGATGTTTCGATGCCATTGCAGGCAATGTTACCTCTTTATAAAACACAGTGGAGAGGTTATTTAATGATGAATATGTACTTATCTGTGTAACAAAGTAATCACACTTCATCAAATGGGCCGCTGAGGCCCCTAGTCACATATTTGTAATGTAAAATTATAAAGTATGCACAGACACTTTAAAACAGCAAGTCAAACAAACACAAACTGAACTATCTAATCTACAGTTTATCATAATGTTATTGGACAAAAAATATGAGGAATACATAGGAATACAGTTTCTGTGTCACTACTTTGATAAGATATACCGTATAATAAAAAAAATGTTTTAATCAAGTTCTCAATAAGTGGCGCCAATGTTAGAGAATTAAATTGTCTTTTTTTTATTATTAAAACAATAAACTAAGGGTGACTATGACCCGAAGGGCGGCAAAGCAAATCCTGTTTTGGGCTTTTAATTAGGACTGATCAGTTAATCATGTATAATCCTATGTTGTGATTGTAGCTTCCTCAATTAATAACAGAACGTGAGCAACTTGGATATCGTGAGACATTTAATTTCCTTTACAAAGTCGGCTGGGGCTGAAAATATAAATTCCAAAAACACTAATAAAGGAAAGACAAACTCTGATGACGTTAAAGAGTCACAGTGGTCTTTATGAACTCTCCCCTGACTCTTCCTCCAGTGCCATCATCAGGTCATCTTTTAATTTGTCCAATACATTGGTTTATGAGCAAATATAATGACTTGCCAATGAGCCTCAGGTTTTGTGTTTAGTTGTAGTTTATGAGCCAACTGGTACCACATTATCAATACTTAATACCTTGTCTGTCATGCCATTTTACACCTGGCATTGACATGCATTATATCTGGATATCTTGTGTGATTGAGAATGTATTGTGATCGCTATGTGACTGGGTTAGCCACACCATACATCTTAGTGTAGCAGGTGTAAATGCAATATATACAGCGTGTTAGCAACTAACATTTGCTGATTAGCACTAAACATAAAAGTACAGCTGAGGCTGATGGGATTGTTGAATAAAATATCAATGGAATGTGGAATATTAAGTATATTTCCTACCCCTGTAGTGCAAAAATGTATTCAATTCTTTTTTTGGAAGGTAATAGTCTGACTTTGACAAATCAAGTGGTGTCTTCCAAAGTTAGACATTTTGGAACATAATTCCCTCTTTTATTATCATTTCATGAATATGAAGTATGTTTCAGCTTTACATTTTTCTTAAAGCTTGCCAAATGGAGGAGTAGACACGATCTGGATGATCTTATCTCATTATACATGCAGGAAATATGACTGTAATACTGCCTCAGTTCCTCAAACACACACACACGCACACACACACTCATACCTGTTCATTAGTGAAGTGCTGCCATTTCAGTAAAATCTCCTGAAGTAGAATCCAGCGTTCTTCTGTCCATCTACAAATTGCAGCCCAGCGGTCACCTAGCACCTGCACACACACACACACACACACACACACACACACACACACACACACACACACACACACACACACACACACACACACACACACACACACACACACACACACACACACACAGTAGGAGAAAAAAATGTTTCTTCTATTGCCAAAATGCATTGTTCAAAACTGAACATTGTCAAAACCATTCACACTGTCAGCAAAACAGAAGTCTGTGTAGATTAACTGTTCATTTTTTTATTGCTTTCACACCAAATGCATTCTATGTCTCCATTTTCCAAAATCCATGAACACTTCTCATTCATACTCCTCCACCTGCAAAACGATATATACTGTATCTGCAGCACATTGTTCAAATGGTAACAAAAGCTAAACACACTCAAAATGGAATGTTGACAGATTTGGTGCATTTCTGCAGCAACCATATACGAAATCTTGATCAATAAAATAAAGTTATAATTCCAAAAAGCTGATTTCAGCTGAAAAAGAGTACAACTTTTTAACAGGATTTGGGATACTGGTCAACTTACATCAGTGTGGAAACACGCAATAATTGTGCCTGTTCTAAAACAATATAACAATTATTATTATTATTATTCTCTATAATAAAGCTGGTTCCATAAAGGTTAGAATACAATGGATTCAATGTTGTGCTTATAATCAGAAATCAGGAAACACAGAAAAACAAGGGAGTTGTGATGGCTGTATTATTTGATGTGGAAAAGGCACATGATTTG
Organism: Percina caprodes; assembly: GCA_013375575.1. NCBI lineage: Eukaryota > Metazoa > Chordata > Actinopteri > Perciformes > Percidae > Percina > Percina caprodes. Next base: position 396,732 of record JABXJD010000156.1, read on the forward strand.
CTCTGGAAAGAAGGACTGCTAATTAAGTGAAAATCTTTTGGAATTGGTGGTAGAGCATCTAATTGGGTTTTGAATTTAGAGTTGGTGCAGAATACTTGTTTATGCCGTGGAGAAAGGTACCCCACAAGGAAGCGTTAATTGTCCATTGCTTTTCAACATTAGGATAAATTACATTCTCTCTGGTTGATCAAGGTGTGGGAAGGTCTTTGTATGCAGATGACGGAGCTTTGTGGCTAAGAGGCCGCAATGTAGCCTTTGTGAATAGATAAGTTCAAGGTGCAGTGGAGGGATGGTCAAGAAAACGGGGATTCAAACTGTCAGTGATTAACCTCTTGAACAATTAAAAGCAATTAGATTCCTTGGTGTATGGTTTGATAAAAAGCTCACATGGAGAACACATTCAAAAAAAAATCAGAATAAATGTAAAAGGTCTCTACAAAACATATAATGGGCATGAGACCTGTCTTAGATTGTGGTTGTATAGCTTTCATGTCAGCAGAAAAAAACACATTTCAAGAAGCTGGATGTCTGTAATGGGTCTTTTAAAACATCTCCAGTATCAGCAATGCAGGTGGAAATGGGAGAGATGCCTTTGAGAATAAGACGGGTCAAGTTAATGCTGAAATACTGGGTTAATCTCCGGGGGCATGGTGATTCACAACCTGCAAAGAGCATTTTAACAGAATGCTGGGAACACAGTGAGTCACATTTCATGAGTTTTGGATGGATTGGTGATGCTAAAGCAGCTAGCACTGGATAAAGTAAATGACAGTATAGCCCTACTGTTTCAGTCTCATTCATTCCTCCATAGTTATGGTCAATATACATCAGGAATTGAAGAATAAATCAGAACATCTTCCTGTATGGCTTTTGGTCAAGAATTACGTTAAAAATAATTACTATCTAGCATTAGATCAGATATATCATCATTTATCATCAATGCACATAGTGTAACCAGCCAGAAACTGTACATTCTGCACATACTGCACATTCTAATTCATTGAAAGGAAAATAATACCCCGAGGGAGCACCTTTATCAGACACTTCATAAGGCAGACCTGCACACCATAAAGAAGAAGAAGGAGAAGAAGAAGAAGAAGAAGAAGAAGAAGAAGAAGAAGAAGAAGAAGAAGAGTAGTGTATGTTAGAGCGAGAATGGCAGGTGTGTTGAGTGAGTGACGTCAGTGAGTGTGTGGCCATGCAACGAGAGCAGGCACAGTCTTTCCATCTATATAATACACTATTTCTTAAGCCCTTGTTTAAAATAGGGCGAATGGGTACACTTCGAAGACAGGAGAATGAGCTTCTTAGCAACCAGCATGGCTAAATGCAAAGCATTTGATAGCAAGTCATTTGATAGCTCAAAAGTTCCCGTAGAGCAAAGATAACAAGCTCAGTTGGCCTTCCGTTTCTTCAACTTCTGGAATGCCAGTAATCTGTATGTTGATGTGCCCGAATCTCCCATCTGAAAGCTTGGCTCGCAACCAAGGTTTCCATGGCATGGATGCACAGTTCGTAGTCTGCAATTACATTTTTGGTGGTTGAAACTGTGCTCGGACTTATCAAACCACTCGTTAAAAGGCTGCAGAAATTGTTTGACATTTTCAGCCAAATAAGTGGGAGCTCTTATCATCGTCCTTCCTCTTGGCAAGTGGCATGTATGAAGTTTTCTTGTTCCTTAATCCTGGATAGCTGCTTTAGCTAGCCGTCAAGTCGGTCCTTTGCCACCTCTTGCAGTTTTACCAAACATAATAAAATTCCACATAACAATTCGTAAAATTCAGCGACCGAATAACAGACCACTTTTCAATAACTGCAAAGAGTCTGCCATTCAAATCAATGAAGCTTTTTGCACCACAAGGAGCTCAGAAAAAAACATCTACTCTGTCTGCATCTCACTAGTGGCCCCTGTTGTTTTGACTGTTTTGACAGTGCTTCCACACTGCAACTTGTTTGCTGCATTTATAACTCTCACTCTACGCTGGTAGCTATTTGATTGTGTCATCAAAACATCATTGTTTGGTCCATTCACTTAAAACCAATGGCTCAACTAGGGTTATAAGGATGTATTTGGCTTTGCGACCCCGCTCGCCAGGTGGGTTGAATCAGGGTACGACTAAGGTCAATTTCAATGTGAATTACGTACGACCTGGGTCACTACCAGGCGTGGCGTGACAAATTACATGATTGCTTGGAAATGACAGTGGGGCAGTTGTCACCGGTCACCGCCTATGGTCGCCACAAACTTTAAAAATATATAACTTTTGTCTCACTGTGCTTAACGCTGGGTTTTTACCATAAACTAAGATTTTCACACGCAGCTTCAACAACAGCAGAGCGGTTCAATTCATTTTCAAAAAGCCAGTGAGTGCCAGGATGTTCACTAGTCTGCCCCGGTCTTGAAAGTTGATTCCGGAGTCAACTTTTGCGGGTTTGACAGGCAAAACTGCCTGTAAACACCCAGCGTTAGAGTGTAAAGGTATGAAAAGTTATCTTTAATTCTCTGTGCACTGCCAGACACCTGTCTGCAGACTGCAGTTCAGTGTGGCAGCTGTGTAGTGCAAAACTCTCTTTTGTTTCTCTGTCAAACAGGATGCACTCCCCTCGTCCTAAAATAATCAAAAATCAATGCTAGAGTAACCTCCTTGTCCAGCTGCTTCAGTAAAATATGCAAAGGACAAATCAGTCTGCATAAAATCATTTGATAAGTGTCTAATGGTTATTTATTTGTGATTTAGAATGTAATCACTGTAAAACACACAAAACACAAAACTAGAACTGCAAGCAGTTATGACGAGCAGTCACCCCTGACGCAAGTCGCCCCTGATGACCAGGGGAGCGTGCGAAAGCGTGACCCAAAGTGTGACCCAAAGCGGGACCCAAAGCGGGACCCAAAGCGGGACCCAAAGCGTGACCCAAAGCGTTACCCAAAGCAGGACCCAAAGTGGGACCCAGAGCGTGACCCAAAGCGGAACCCAAAGTGGGACCCAAAGCGTAATGGTAGGGAGGCAAATGTCAGTAAATATCGAGAGGTGTGAGCCACAAGGTCTGTGGTACGTTGCCGTTGCAAATATCCCATTAACAATGTTTGAGTAAAAGGGCAAAAACTGGTCTACGTTGACTATAGTGCCCCCCCAATGGCCGATTTGGTATAGTCAATATGGTCTTTGAATGTGCAATGTACGGTTTGAGAGTTATAAGACCAAACACGTTTTGCCGCCACCTAGTGGTGGAGGTGGGACAATATCTACTGTACAATATCTAGCACTCAAGGTAATGTTGTGCTGGGTTGTGTCCTAGGTGATCTCTGAATTGTAATGACCAGGGATATACCCATGTTGACTTGGATTTGGATTCACTAATACACCTGGTGACCTGGGTCGCAAAGCCAAGTAAATCGAGGAGGGTTAACCCATTCAAACACATAGTCAACCTGGGTATAACCCTGGTTGAGCCATTGAGCTATTTTGCTTTTTTTGGCCAAATAATTTCAGTGCATCCCTTGTAAGAAAAATTCAGTAACATTTTACTTCAAAATGTGGCCTACTTTATACTTTAAAATTACACCATTTTGAACGTCTGGAAATTCCAAAGAGAGACTTAGACTTCTCTTTATTAATCCTTTTGCTATAAAAAGACATAAAAGGACATTTACCATAAATTATCAGTCAAGTGTCAGTGTTAAGTGAAGTATTCAAGTGTCCAGGTATTTATGTGAGTCCAGGTGTGTATGTGTATGTATGTACATGTATTGTTCTCTCTGCCCTATTTCCTCCTCCCCCCGAGTGAGAAGTTGTATGCCATGCTTCATGAGAGGCTGTCACCACATGAATTCCGATATTTTAGTAAAATATGGTAAACAGACTGCAGTGATAGCACTTTTCTACCTTATCAAACAAAGTGCCTTATAATTTGCCTCTCATTCACCCATTCAAACACATTGGGAGAGAACCTGCTATAAAGTCAGTGGAATCTTTTATTTCAACATTAAATATTCAATTCGCTCTATCTTGTCTTTTGGCTTTATTTGGTATATCAAAGTTAGTTTACTTGGTCCAGCCTACAGCTCTGAAGACAGTCAATGCATTACAGCATGTTAAATACACACACACACACACACACACACACACACACACACACACACACACACACACACACACACACACACACACACACACACACACACACACACACACACACACACACACACACACACACACACACAGAGAGCTGTCAGCTGTAAAAGTTTGTTTCCCGGACTCCATTGTATTGGCATATTGGCAGCTGGCTGTTAGCTAAGTAAAATGGGAGAGACACTCTTCTGTTCCATTTAACTGGGGTAGACAAAACCCACTGTGTGTCCGATGAACAAAGTCATCAGAGTGACAGAAAGAAGAGAGGGCAGTGAGGGAGGTGAGGAAATGAAAAGACAATGAGATGCAGAAAAGCGAAAGACAAGCGAGCGGGTAAAGACAGACTTGGAGAGAGAGGCTCAGCAGGTTAATCTTAAAATGAATGGCCTGTAATTAATCAAGTGACAGTTCAACAGCGGGGAAAAGAGGGAAGGCACTTCTATTTGCATTTTTTATTGTACATTCCGACACAGACTGTTCTCTCCCATCTATTTATCACTCTTGTATTTAGTAATAAACCGCAATGCAGCAACGCCAGCAAACCTCCAGAAAGTCAAGCATGAAGTTACATCAGGTTTATAATGATGTTAATGATGTTGTGTAATTATACTTTGCATGCAGCACAACCAACATGTATTCAGCATTAAAATTGCTTGATATGTTGAATACAAGATACTCGCAACAGCCCAATGTCTTTGATAGTACTAGTACAGTGCCTGTTTGGAACGGCCCAATTGCTGGGCCTGTGGTATTGATGCTTGTAGAATTCATCAAAACCAAATTGTACCCAAAAACTACTAAGGACCCCAAACCACTTCATATGAAACGCCACTGCCACCTACTACTGAATTACAGTGTAGGCTACGTCTACATCACAGAAAGGCATTGGTATATTTACCTGACAGAGAATGTTGCAGATTCAGAATGTAATAACAAATATCACAATGACAATGTGGAGTCATCAGACATTAGTGTTATGAACTCATGGCAGTGCGCTACCCACCTGGCCAGGTATTTGCCAGGTGGGCACCAGGTGTCATGTATTCAGACGTTTTCTTTCGGACGTTGTCTCATGCTGTATGATCGTTAACAAATTGAACCCTTCAGCAGAGGTGTTAATTTCCATACAGGTTTAGCGGCTTAATGGTTAATGGTGAAGCGATGAGAGAGAGAGAGAGAGAGAGAGAGAGAGAGAGAGAGTTGTCTCGTGTTGTATTATCAATAACAAATTTAACATTTCAGCAGAGGTGTTAATTTCCACACAGGTTTAGTCACATGATAGTTAACGGTGAAGTTTGGATGCTTTTATATAGACCTTAGTGGTCCCCTAATACTGTATCTGAAGTCTTTTTTTATATAGATCTTAGTGGTCCCCTAATACTGTATCTGAAGTCTCTTTTATATAGACCTTAGTGGTCCCCTAATACTGTATCTGAAGTATCTTTTATATAGACCTCAGTGGTGCCTTAATACTGTATCTGAAGTCTCTTTTATATAGACCTTAGTGGTACCCTAATACTGTATCTGAAGTATTTTTTATATAGACCTCAGTGGTCCCCTAATACTGTATCTGAGGTATCTTTTATATAGACCTTAGTGGTCCCCTAATACTGTATCTGAACTATCTTTTATATAGACCTTAGTGGTCCCCTAATACTGTATCTGAAGTATCTTTTATATAGACCTTAGTGGTCCCCTAATACTGTATCTGAAGTCTCTTTTATATAGACCTTAGTGGTCCCTTAATACTGTATCTGAGTTCTCTTTTATATAGACCTTGATGGTCCCCTAAAACTGTATCTGTACTGTAATGGTTCAGTTCTGAGATTTTCTCATATTGCACAGCGCTGTGAAGGAATAATCTCCAAGAATAAGGTATTTTCTGCCTCTGTTTAGAAGTGGTGAACGTAGGCTACAGCTCACAGCAACTTAATACAATTTAGTGTCTGGCTTTTGTTTGATAACAAATTTAGTGTTGGCAAATTACTTTTTATTGAGTTTACTCTTAGCAAAATAATAGACACTGAAAAGCCAGTGTTACATAGCGCCTTTTTCCCCCAAAACATATTCCAAACAACTGATGCAATGTTCTTTTCAGCTATCCGTTCATGTTCTAGGAAAGTGAAGAAAAGTTAGTGTTGGATATCCAGTATTCCTGTAACATTGGATGTAATGTTGGAAGCAAGAAAAACTTTACTGGAGTCATGGGCAGTAACCCCCAGCTTCATTGTTTGCAGTGTTTGGGAGTTAACAAGGGGAACTAAGGCCCACACATCAGACACTAAGACACTAAGTGGAGAATTAGCCACACAAACAGGCAGCAAAGTCTGGCTCATGACTGGAGTCTGTGTGATGATAACTTAGAGTAAACAAAATTAGCAGAAAGCTGCAACACACACATACAGAACAAGCACATCTTGGTCGCAATATCTAATTACTGCGCAAAACCAAGGACAAAACTACAGTGGTGTGAAAAAGTGTTTGCCCCCTTCCTCATTTCCTGTTCCTTTGCATGTTTGTCACACTTAAGTGTTTCGGAACATCAAACCAATTTAAACAATAGTCAAGGACAACACAAGTAAACACAAAATGCAATTTGTAAATGAAGGTGTTTATTATTAAAGGTGAAAAAATCCAAACCATCATGGCCCTGTGTGAAAAGTGATTGCCCCTAAACCTAATAACTGGTTGGGCCACCCTTAGCAGCAACAACTGCAACCAAGCGTTTGCGATAATGTGCAATGAGGCTTTTACAGCGTCCTGGAGGAATTTTGGCCCACTCATCTTTGCAGAATTGTCCTAATTCAGTTACATTAGAGGGTTTTCGAGCATGAACGGCCTTTTAAGGTCATACCACAACATCTCAATAGGATTCAGGTCAGGACTTTGGCTAGGCCACTCCAAAGTCTTCATTTTGTTTTTCTTCAGCCATTCGGTGGTGGACTTGCTGGTGTGTTTAGGATCATTGTCCTGCTGCAGAACCCAAGTTCGTTTCAGCTTGAGTACACGAACAGATGGTCGGACATTCTCCTTCAGGATCTCTTGGTAGACAGCAGAATTCATAGTTCCTTTTATCACGGCAAGTCTTCCAGGTCCTGAAGCAGCAAAACAGCCCCAGACCATCACACTACCACCACCATATTTTACGGTTGGTATAATGTTCTTTTTATGAAATGCAGTGTTCCTTCTACGCCAGATATACTTGGACACACACCTTCCAAAGAGTTCCACTTTTGTCTCATTTCATGCCTGCAGTTCTTTGGACGTTGTTGTGGGGTCTTTTGTGACCTCTTGGATGAGTCGTCGCTGCGCTCTTGGGGTAATTTTGGGCGGCCGGCCACTCCTGGGAAGGTTCACCACTGTTCCATGTCTTCGCCATTTGTGGATAATGGCTCTCACTGTGGTTCGCTGGATTCCCAAAGCTTTGGAAATAGCTTTATAACCCTTTCCAGACTGATAGATCTCAATTACTTTCTTTCTCAATTGTTCCTGAATTTCTTTGGGTCTCGGCATGATGTGTAGCTTTTAAGGATTTTCTGGTGGACCTTACTGTGTCAAGCAGCTCCTATTTAAGTGATGCCTTGATTGTGAACAGGTGTGGCAATAATCAGGCCTGGGTGTGGCTAGAGAAATTGAACTCAGGTGTGGACAACCACAGTTATAGTATGTTTTAACAAGGGGGGCAATCACTTTTTCACACAGGGCCATGATGGTTTTTATTTTTTTTCACCTCTAATAATAAACACCTTCATTTACAAATTGCATTTTGTGTTTAGTTGTGTTGTCCTTGACTATTTTTTAAATTGGTTTGATGTTCCGAAACACTTAAGTGTGACAAACATGCAAAGGAACAGGAAATGAGGAAGGGGGCAAACACTTTTTCACACCACTGTATCTCCCATTCAATCTGTTTCCCTGAGAAACAACAACACAATATGCTGAGCCCACTGAGAGGGAGACTGAGAGATTTTAAAAAAAAGCGATGCAAATTAGCCCACAAGGTATTTGTCTTCCTAAAAAATGTCCACTATTCTATGTGTGATTGGCAGCGTCTGCATCTTTAACAGATTTTAGTGTTGGTGAAAATGTGTGTCCTTACCTGAAGTTTGCTCTCCAAAACAGCTGTGGCACTGTCTCCGCTGGTCTCGTCCACCACTACGACCATGTGGGTCAGAGAGTTCACCCTCACCTGCTCCAGCTCCAGGTCCTCCTGGAGGAGCTGCAATACAGGAACACACCCACAGTTTTAATGATGGTGACTTAACGAAAAAATGTGGCTGGCAGCAAGACCACAGGACCACAAGAGCAATGTTTCAACTAAACAGAACAGTTATCAGTTATCTCTATGGATAGAAAGTTTATTTTTGTGGCAGATATTTAGGCTATATTCTAACTTTAAAATGGTCAACTCATTTGGGACATCTGAGACTAGAGATTTTTTACTTTTTTTTTAACTTTTTTATCCCATTTTTAAACTGCATCAAAGTTTGAAAATCCTGCCCATCTTTAGACCTTTAATAATAATTTTTTTAATAATACAGATTATTTAAAGCGCCTTTCATGACACTCAAGGTCACTTCACAAACAAACAGTCATCACACAGCCAGTATAAAAGTGAATTAACAAAAAAAAAAACATCTCCTCTTTAACCCCTTTATTATATATAACTTCATTCTCAAGCTTTAAGCTCCAGGTCTTCAAAAGACAAACACATTAATTTAAATTAGATGTTCAACTGAGCCTTGAAGATGAATTTATCACTTGCACTGGACATTTCCAATCTTTTAAGTGCTTCAACATAATCTTCTTTTGGCACTTATTTCTTAAGAAACGCTTGAAATTCCATGCATTTTGGTCTGAACGTCATACCAAAATTAAAAGTGGTACAGCTCCCATATACCTTGGCCCTCATATCATTGGAAAGGTAACACGCTCACGTTTCAGGGTGATTCTAGGCTTTACTGACACAAGTTACAGAGGCTAGAATGGAGGTTTTTATGCAGGTTTTTTAAGTCATGCATTGGTCAAATTATTAGAATACATTGTTGTACACAACACACATCTGGTGAGATACAGACAACACAATACCATAGCCACATGTCTCCGCTTACTACAGAAAAAATCCAGATGCTCAAAAATGGATTTTATCATTCTACATATGTCTGTCCGTTTTTTTTATTTACATTTGAGTGCAAAGAAAAAAGCCCAAAAAGTGAAAATTACAAAACTTCTCAAATACACAAACACCCATATCAATCACACACACACACTATATATATATATATATATATATATATATATATATATATATATATATATATATATATATAATATTTATTTATTTATTTATTTATTTATTAATTTATTTATTTATTTATTTAACTGGGCCGAGCAAATTTCAATCTCAAATGTTGTTGGGGATTTATCACCGAAGTGGATAAAGGCACAAGGAAAGAAGTATGAATCACTAGACACTATCTGCACAGTATCTTTCTTTATTTTTTTCTATATTTCTTTCTTTAACTTTATAACAGTTGTACAACTGCTATAAATAACTTATGCTTTGTGTGTGGGCTTATTTGAATCATGAGAGGCTTAGCTTTCAATTTTTGTGCAACATGAGTGTATATTTTGAAGATTTAATGCTTTAAAGTTATAAAAACTTTCATGAGTGGAGGTAAAAGCGAGTGTGCCATCCACAGTACAGTGCACGTTCAACTTTATTCACTGTTCACACTTAAATTAACACTTGAACTTCATCCAGCCCTTCAATTTAAACTACAATTAATTTTTTTCTTTGCTCAGCATAGAATCAGGTTTTTAAGAGTTTTTAATTATATATTTTAGCTACTGATTCTGGTGACTGTTATCCTTGTGCTTTTGAATTTAACGACTGCATTTGATACAGTGGACTTTGAAATATTGATCACACGTTTAAAGCAGTGGGTGGGCATCATGGGCATAGTACTGGAGTGGTTCAAATCGTACTTGACTGACCGAACTTTATGTGTTAGCCTTGGTGACTGCTACTCTCTCGTGTGGGGTCCCACAGGGCTGAGTACTTGGCCCTCTCCTTTTACTGCTCTATTTGCTCCCACTTGGTTAGGAAGCATGGTATTTCATTCCACTGTTACACAGATGACAGTCAGATTTATGTGCCTTTTAAAAAGTAAGATGCATACTCTGTCAGATTGCTACTCATGTGTCTCGATGACATAAAGGCCTGGATGGCTCTGAACTTTTTAAATTTTAATGATGAAAAGACGGAAGTGATTGTTTTTTAGTGGCACCACTGGGACCCCCCCTGTAGATCTGGGTTTCTTGGTACAGCATGTTAAACCTTGCATCAAAAACCTAGGGGTTAAAATGGATATGAGGCTTAAGTTTGACAGTCAGATCAAGGCTGTTGTCAAATCATGTTTCTTCCACTTGAGGCAGCTGGCCAAAATAAAGCAAATACTGTCAAGACAGCACTTTAAGACGGTAATCCCCACAACTAGACTGGATTACTGCAATGCACTTCATGTGGGGGTAAGTGGGTCCTCCATCGCCCCTCTACAGAGGGTACAGAATGCTGCTTCACGTCTTTTAACTGGCACACGTAAACATGAGCACATTTTAGCCTCACTCCACTGGCTGCCTATGCAAAATCAACAGCATTACATGACACTAATCAAAGCCACCCCTATGTTTACATCCAGAAGCCCCGCTTAAAGGGCACTGGTGGTGGGCTTGCTGTAATACACCGAAAGGACTTCCTGTTCTCAATTTGGGATTAATACAGTCCATCTATCTATCCCCACCTCCATCCTTAGGCAACATAGTACACATCCAATTATATTTCAAAATATCAAATCAGTGAGTACCCCAGCCCTAACAAATGTGTTAGCCACCCACTTGACCACCAAAACAGCCCTGACCACAGTGGAGGCCATGTCAGCCCACTACAGTACTGCTTTGCCTTTTGGACTTTGTCGTCCCCTTAAAACCCATACTGTCTCTTTCACCTGTCCAGCTCCTTGGTACACCGCTGAAGTTCACTCCATGAAAGCCTCTGGTCGCAGACTGGAGAGACTTTATAAAAGAACTGACCTCACTCTCCACCTGGAGGCCTACAAAGAACATGTGAGTTCCTACAAAGAAGATCTTTCCAAGGCCAAGACAAATTATTACACCACCCTCATCAGCAATCAGCAAAATCAGCAGATTTCATCTATTAACCGCCTGCTACGCCCCATTGACACCCACCAACCTCCCAGTGAACCTGATTGTTGCACCAAGTTCCAGGATTTCTTCGAGGCAAGTGGATTTTATCCATCAACAACTCCTGGTGTGTGCCCCATCCTAATTTCAATCAACAGCAAGACATTGCTCACTCCCCTGCTCATCTGCCTCAGCATCGCCTCTCCTTCACACATGTTGACACCTACAGTGACCAAGCTGATCACAAAAGCATAAGCAAAGGCTTTCACATGCTCCCTGGATCCAATGCCTACAACCCTGGTGAAAGCATGTCTTTCTGTCCTGTGCCCAATCATGGTGGATGTCATCAACTGCTCCTTGAAATCTGGCATAGTACCCACCTACTTTAAAACTGCCTCAGTTACCCCTATCCTCAAGAAGCCAGGTCCGGATCCGGAGGATGCAAACAACTACCAGCCAATTTCCAACCTTCCATTCCTAAGTAAAATCCAGGAAAGAGCATCCACTCAGCACTGAATAAAATCTGCATCTCCAACATACCAGCAACATTTCTCTGTCAGGTAAGGTAGTGCACAATAAGTCAGTAAATACAGCTGAGTTTCTTTGGGGGTCTTTATATTATTTTGGGGTAGAATACATTGGATCTGTAGAAAGCTGCAAGCAGCAATATCACAGGTGTTTTGAACAGGCATAAAGGTTTGTTGGCGTAATATCATATGTGTAGCCATCATGTGCATATTCAAAAGCCTTTTGCAGAGCTCTGGTTTTGAAACTAGTCACTTGGATGCATAAACAGTCAGCTGGAGACAGAGTTTTTAATCAAGTCAGTACCCTAATGTTAGATTAAATTGCTGGCTAGTTAGTAGGGTTGCACAATGAATCAAATTTTACTCATGATAACGATTTTGGCTTCCTACAATCAAATTTGCGTGATCAAGCGATATTTTAAATGCGTCATTCCATTCATAGAATGCTCTGTTTTTTGCGTTACATGACCCATTTCTTCTGTAAAGCCGTGCCTGTGTTGTTAAGCATGAGAGGCAAACCTGTATTTGTACCAGTGTTTATGCTGGTAACTCTGCTATCGCGGCCACCACGGCAAAAAACACAAAATAAGTTATTGAATGCAACTAACTTCAGTTTGTAGAGTAATAGAGTGTGAGACGGAGCCTGCTGAACCTGGGCAAGATATGTGACCCATGGCCAGAATATCATAGTTCATAAAAATACAGCGCAGTGAGGATACCATAGACTGTATATTAGTAACAGTCTATGGACGATACAGACATTTCACATGTGTAACTCCACTGACCCGCCATTCAACCTGTGCTGGACCCATTCATAATGAGTCAGCTGTCACTCTGTGAGTACTCTTCACTTCATCGCACTCATCTTTCCTCCCTATCTCGTGTAATTAGTCTGTTATTGTTGTTGAAAACAAGTGAAGCTTTCTCAGAGATAATTTAAAGAAAATATATATCCTCGGCTATTTATTTTCAGATAATGTTATTTAGAGGTTTGGAACCACCTTCTCATTCAATGCGTTTTCTTTATGTTCATGACTATTTACATTGTAGGTTATCACTGAAGGCATCAAAACTATGAATGAACACATATGGAATTATTTTCAACAATAAAGTGTGAAATAACTGAAAACATGTCTTATATTCTAGTTTCTTCAAAGTAGCCACCCTTTGCTTTTTTGATAGTGCTGCAAACCCTTGGTGTTCTCTCAATGAGCTTCATGAGGTAGTCACCTGAAATGGTTTTCACTTCACAGGTGTGCCTTGTCAGGGTTAATTAGTGGAATTTATTGCCTTATTAATGGAGTTGGGACCATCAGTTGAGCCTGATTTTGTCTACTTCTGTCTGAAATTAGCCATCCATCCATCCATCTTCATCCGCTTATCCGGTATTGGGTTGCGGGGGCAGCAGCTCCAGTAGGGGACCCCAAACTTCCCTTTCCCAAGCCACATCAACCAGCTCCGACTGGGGGATCCCGAGGCGTTCCCAGGCCAGGTTGGAGATATAATCCCTCCACCTAGTCCTGGGTCTTCCCCGAGGCCTCCTCCCAGCTGGACGTGCCTGGAACACCTCCCTAGGGAGGCACCCAGGAGGCATCCTTACCAGATGCCCAAACCACCTCAATTGGCTCCTTTCGATGCAAATTAGCCACCATTTGTTTAAAAAATTACATAGAAGTTTGACGTTAATTTGGCACTGTTTACATTGTAAACTGCATACTATGTGTCCTCCTAAAATGGGAAGTTTGACAGACTCAGCAATTGAAACTAAGAGGCATAAAGCTTGGCAAACAATCAATAAACAGGATAATTTTAGCTTAACCCTCATGTTTCCTTTATCAATGTTCTTTTTAACTACCCAAAATAACATGATTGATTCCACATAACGCATGTACAAATCTCTACTTTACATTAATTTTGGGGTGTCTTATTGAATTTTATAGTGCAGTGGTTTCCAAATAGTATTGAGTAAAAGTTGACATATTCCAGTCTGTGATTATCCATCAACATTCATTCCTTTAATTTTAGTCTAAATAATTCCTTATTTCTGCTTTTCTAAATCAAACAGGTATAATTTCCTATAAATGAGGTTTATTGACCAGAAATTCCAAAAATAACTGTAAAACTACAGTTAATAAGTTTGTGTTACGTAGTGTTTAAAACATCAAAAATGTGACAAACATTGGAAAAAAGCATCCAAAGTGTTGAAAAAATTGACAAAAATGTAAGAAAAAGTTAAAAACATTGATAAAAAGCTTCAACAAAAGTGTTGCTTTTCAGTTTTGAAGGGAAGATAACACGAGGGTTAATCATATCACGTTAAACTTGACTTGCTAGGCCACAATTGAAAGACAGGGCTCAGGCCAGCAACTGCCAACCTTGTGCTCTTCAACTTGGTGCTTGATGTCCTCCAGGTCAGGACCCAGTGGTTGGGCCCCCATCCTCCTAATCCGTGCCTCCGTTACGTCCAACCACTTTGTGAGCTGCTGCAACTGCTGGTGCTGCAGGTCCATCAGGACTTCGTGGAGTCTGGGGATGAGAGACAGTTCAGTGAGCTGTCATTGAATCTTTATACTGTGTGGGTTAGCCCTCATCAAACAGACTCTAGCTCAGGAACAGTTCAGAATGGCAGATGAAGTTCTAGTTAAACATGCTGATCCCCCAAACAGTGACTCCTGCTGATTTAATTGGGAGGAATTATAAAAGCCACCTATCTTGTTCTTATATTTACCCCTGCTTAAGAATAGACCTTTGCTGTATTGTCTAAGTGGTCTTTGATAGTCGAGGCCATGTCTGCACAGCTTTGTGCTTGAATCAACAAGATTATCAAAGAAGATAGCTGAACAGTTAATTAAATTTGACTTGATGTCAGGTATCATTGGATTCACCATAATTAGAAAGGCTGCTTTTCTTTGTACCCATGAATGTTGGCTGCTGAAGGGATCTTCATTATGTAAAAAGAGATCAAAATGTATTCATAGACGTAAATTAATATTGAAAAGAAGCATTTCTCATTTGGCGAATACATTGTGTCACACTTCGTCAATGTTTCCTGGTTTACATTACAAAATCTGTCTTAAAAGACCTTTGACTCTATGGGTCCTATCTTGTACCCGGCACAGCGCAAAGCCCAACACAAGTGTGAACACTTGTGATAGTTCAAGACCGACGCAGTTGTCAATATACTGTCTAGTGACCACGTCATTTAAATAGCAAATGCACCTGCGCCCATCTGTGTGCCCATAGGCGTGCTGGACTTACAAGGAGGGGTGTTCAGGTGCATTCTTGGCGTATTGCAATCTTGATGCAGTGGGAAGTGATCGCGCCATTGAAAAAATACCTGGTCTAACGTTTTTTTAACAGTGCATTATTAAAATGCGCCTAAGCTAATGCACAGCGCCCGGCGCACCGACTCTTTTTTCTGCCGTCAAACTAGCAAAAGTGGATTTGGACAAGCCCTAAACGCAACTGCGCCAGGCGCTTTACGCCATGCGCCTAGATCATAAAAATAGGGCTCTATGTCTTCATCATATATTTGGAATACATAAGTTTCTCAGATTTTGATAAACTCTCCATTCAATAAACAAGACTAAGAGTTGACAGCCATGCTAGAGAGAGTGATGCTTTGAACTAAATGCTAACATGCTTAACATGTTTAGCAGGATCAATACACAACGTTCACTGTCTTATTTGAATGTGAAAGCATGCTAACATTTGATAATTAGCACTGAATACAAAGGGTAGTTGAAGTTGATGGAAATGTCATTAGTTTTGCATGTACATGCACAAATCCAAAATTTTTACATGATGATCAAAGTTGCCATAATCGATCCTGATAGAAACATGAATATCCATATCAAATTCCTTGGCAATCCATCCAGCAGTTTCAATATGTCAGTTTCAACCAAAAAGTCTAACCTACAAAAAACCTTTGACTGAATGTTTCTACCTGCTCTGTCGCTCCATGCTAGCCACTCTCAGGTGCTCCCACCGGGAGTTCAGGAGGTTCATCTGCTCCCTGACTTCAGAGTCCTCCTCTTCACTCAGGTTCCCCTCCCCGAGCAGGGCGGCGCCGGCCCGGAGTACCCGCCCCACGCTGCCTTGGTGGGTGGTCAACTCCACCATGTACCCCTGGTGAGAGACAGAACAAAACGTTTCACAATGATTCTAAAAGAGGGGTGTCTCACATCCCTACTCCCACTAAATGACCCTCATTGACTTTAACTGCTCTCAAAATAGCTTTCCACCTCTCACCTTAGTGCTTAATCTATTTCCTCAGAGCGGTTGACTCTTATATGATCCTTGTAGGGCAGGGCTATTCATTTGGTTGCGTGGCCCAGCCTGTGGTCCTGCCAAACCAGCAAAACGCAAACAATGCAGAGCGTACTGTGCAGGTAGTAACCTAGATTAGCCTATTATCACAATGTCTTACTCAACACTGAAACGTAAAATTGACAATGAAAACCGTCAGTTTAACCCTGGCTGGACTGACAAATACTTGTTTATTTTACCGCCACATCAAATGCCAAACCGATGTGTTTAATTTGTAATGAGTGCGTTGCAGTACTTAAAGATTACAATCTGCGGAGGCACCGCGTTGAGAAACACCAGACTTTCCGCACCAATTTCCATGACGGATGTCAAGAGCTGCAAAAGTAGGCTACAGAGTTTATTTGCATCTTACAACCGGAACAGTGCTACCACGGTGCGGTCATTCACAGCCGAGAGGGAGCTACCGCAGCATCGCCGTGTTTCCTGGATATTGGCAAAAACGATGAACTTAAAACAAGCGTGGTATCTGCTATAAAAATATACCCCTGTCAGATACTTCCAATAGTCGTAGAGTTGAAATTCTTGCTGCAGATTTTAGGAGACCTGAAGAAAGATGATACTATAGCAGTAGACAAAACTAATACTGCTCAGTTGTGCATATATGTCCGCTATTTTGACGGCAAATGCTTCCGAGAGGAGCTACTCGGCCTACTGCTGTTAGGACACACAACTGGCGATATAGTCTTGGGAAAATTTCCGCTTTTTTTTAAAGACACTGGTCTGGATATGAAGCGTGTGTGCATACTTGTGACAGATGGGGCAGAAATGTCTGCTGAAATGACTGGCCCAGCTAACCTTCTTGGTTTGAAAATCTGGCCCAAATGAATTTGTAATTGAATAGCCCTGTTGTAGGGTTTCACACAGCAAAATAGTCAGGGTTAATTTAATTTTCAGCGCATAAATTAAACAGGAAGCCAGTGATCCTGTAAGTCCACATTCATCATAGTTCATTCAACACTTAGTTAGCTTTAAAACTGCTGCACAGTGCTATAACAGCTCTGCACATGGACTTAAAAAGTCACAGTTCAATTCAATATCTGTTGAAAACACAAGAAACTTTTACTACCTAGGGGAGACCGATCTTACTATTTGTAAAAGGCAGAGTGGCACTGGCACCTCAGTAGCAAGCGTGTGGTAGGCATCAGCTGGGTGCCATAGTGTGGCACTCGTTTGGCACCTATGTACGATCTGCCAAGCTGAGCAGCACCACAGTGGCAATCTGTCCGCACATTCTGTGTAAATAGCCATGAGAGACATGCCGGATGTCAGGCTTTATCCCAGCATTTTACATTCGGCAAGACAGACTACTCTGCTGCTGCCTAGATGTCACAAAATAGTGAAAAACAAACTACTAAAGAACAAAGGTAGCATGGTGGCTCAATGGTTAGCACTGCTGCCTCACAGCAAGAAGGTTCTGGGCTCAAATCCAGGAGTTGATCCCTGTGTATGCGTGGGTTTCCTCCGGGTTACTCCGGTTCCTCCCACCATAAAGACATACATGTTAGGTAACTAGGACTACAGATGAAACTCAGCAAACGGGTACGTTTACAGAACTGTTGATTAATGTGCATTGTCCTAATCAAATAAAGTAGTCCATTTGGTGCTTTATATACTAATGATAAAACGGACGATTTGTTTTTAATAATAATTTTAACAACAATTTACACTGGCACACAGGCCCAAATTACACACACATGCTCCGTGTCTATACATGCACTAATGGAAAGATGTCAGAGTGGGGGAAAGGCGTCCCAAGCAGTTGGGGGTTCAGTGCCTTTCTCAAGAGCACGTTGGCAGGGCCCAGGAGGTGAACTGGCACCTCTCCAGCTACCAGTCCACCACCATACTTTGGGCAGTATAGGTACTTGAACCAGCGACCTTCCGGTTCTTACTGCTAGCTTCTGCTACTGCCACTCCATATAGATGACATTAAATTAAAGCTATAATTAGCATGTTTTTTATCACTTTTATTTGAAAACAGGCAAAATCATAACCTCCTTGGCGGAAATAATTAATAAAAAAAAAAAAAAAAGTAGAGCTCGACAAAAAAAACTAAAATCTACTAACAGCAACTAGCCTGTCCTGTCAAATTAAAACTTCTCCTGTGGGTTATCCCTGGAAATATAGCCCAACTGTTGACGGCTAATTGGTGTCTCGCAATTGCCAACAGATTGCCACGGGGGTGCCGCTCATCTCGGCAGCTTCTCACTGGGTTTCAACTGCTTCAACTGCCAACATTCATGCCCCCTCACACAATTTATCTGACACAATACAGTATACGCTATTTTGACAGAATGTAAATTGAGTGCTTGTGTCTACTCAAAAATGTTAAAAGTATTTTTAGGAGTAATTTCACCCTAGGGTCCTTTGCACCATGACCTTGAGCCAAAACTCCCCCGAAAAGCTTTTTTCTTCTGGCTCAAACATTGGCCAAGTTAGCGTTATCAGCTGGTTAGCTTAGTGCAAAAGCTAATGGAACCAACTGTGTATCTCGTAAATTACCTCACCAATAATGCCTGAAATGGTACCAAACTTCTACAGTAGTACAAATAGGTTATGTACTCATAAAATAAAGGATTTGAAACTTTGTAATTAGACCAGGAGTTTACTTAAATAACACTTGCCTGCTGGCTTCTGCTCTCTGCTGGTACTGCTAGCGGCAGTAAGACGAGTGCTTAGGTCCTGTCTTTAAATTACAACACCGAAAAGAGATATAACAAAAATATTTATTAAATCAATGATTAAATAAGGTAGTGTCTCTAAACTTACCTCAATTATAACTTGCCTCCTACTAGTTGTGTTACTGCACTCACTTTTATAAAATAAGTTAAATTAATAAATAGGTTTTTGTATCTCTTTTCGGTGTTGTAATTTAGACGTTCCCTAAGCACTCGTCTTACTGCCGCAACAGATAGCAGAAGCCATCAGGCTTAGTTATTTAAGTAAACTCCTGGTGTACTTACAAAGTTTCCAACCCATCGTTTTATGAGTACATAACCTATTTGTACTACTGTAGAATTTTAGAATATCATTTCAAGCATTATTAGTGGGGTAATTTACGAGAAACACAGTAGGTTCCATTAGTGCCTGCACTAAACTATTCAGCTGATAACGCTAACTCGCCCAATGTTTGACCCAGGAGAAAAAAAGCATCTGGGACGTTGTTTGGCTCAAGGTCGTGGTGCAAAGGACCCTAGGGTGAAATTACTCCGAACCACCACTTTAAGTTCCACCAGCACAGGAATTGAAAATGCACTCAACCTTGAACAAAGAAGAGACTAACTCTTAAAACTTCCCTTGGTGGTAATTTAATTCAGCAATTTAGTTCATGGGAGCATTATGTAGTGTGCATGTGCTATTTCCTTACTTTTTAGCAAAAGTAACTAAAGTTTTTCATACTATAAAAAAATAGCTCTCTTGTTGTAATGAGGTGCTTTTCTTTATAGGTACTGTATCATGGATTAACTTTTGTGTACAATTTAATATTAATCAGATGCTATGTTAAAAAAAAAACTGTTGTATGAATATAACACATCACAACCTTTTCATTACACCAGGACGGATTTGTCTCTCACCTCATGTGTGTGGAACTGCTCCTTCACCTCTTCCACATTGTTGGAGATTGGAGGCTGGCCCTGGAGCCCATCTTCAGCCGACAGCAGCCATGTCAACACCTGAAAATTCAAATAAAACATAACATATTTAAAGGATAAGTCTGGGGATGTTATGTTTTTCTTATTATTAACAAATCCCATAAAATGTCCAAACCAACAGTGTTTTTGCGTCTCTAAATACTTTCTGACTTCACTATTCTATCTGTGGCTTCCAGCCACAAGCCCATTGGTCCCCACAGTAGATGTAAACAGTATTGGAAAACTCAGGAGCAGCTTGACTTTGACGACTTGCACTGAAGCGTTTAATGAACTTTGGATTAAATCCTGAAATAGGAAAACAGAACAGTTAAACCATGATGTGTTATTGTGTAACGCCGTCCCAACTGAAATTCCTGTCTTACTGTAGGTGTATTTAAACTCATGCAATGTCAGCCTTAGGTGTGTGCGTAAGCTCACACACACGCACACACACACACACACACACGTTTTTATTACCTCATGGGGTCCAATAACAGGCCACAGTCTGATGGGATCCACCCTTTCTAAAAGGTCTAGAGACATGATTTTGACTGAGAAACTTTTTATATTTTTTTGTCCACGCAAAAATCACTTTCATCAAACACTCAAATAAATTTAAAACCTGAATTTTGTTCCCCCTGGGGACTACACCTGAATTTTTGTCCATCCTTGGGACCAGTCATGTTATGTCTATTGGCATAAAATCAACACCACTGTTTGGCACAGCACAATTCATGACAAGCATTTTGTTAGATTGAAACAACACAATAGAGTAGATTCTTTCAAAATCCAAACTTACACACACACCCACACACATTGTTGGTTTGGATCTGCAGATGAGATTTGTTGACAATAAGAAAGATATAAAATACTTGTCCTAAATATAAGATATGAAACATGTTTTTTATCACCACCATAGTGCCATACCTCCTCCAGTGCAGCCTGGTAGCTCTCCAGACTGGTGGAGCCTGGAGGCAAAGGACTGAGGCCCCGCTGTAGCTCCTCCTGGCCAGGACTTAGGAACTGAAGAGGGAAGGGATGGATGGGAGATAACGGACAGAGATGGAGCGTGATTGTAGAAAAGGATATCAGGAGAAGTAGGGGAATAGAAGGTATCAGGGTTAGAGAGTACGATTGAAAAAGGTTTGAGAAGTAAACGGAATGAAGAAATGAAAGACAGTATGTTAGAAATCAGGAAAAAGAGGGCAGGGAAGCAAAGAGGCAACATGAAAGAAAGGTGGATGGAGAAGATAAAGAGAGATGAGGAGAGGCCTGTTAGTGTTAGGCATTACCGATGCTGAGAAGCAGTTGGCCATTGTCTAACCTCAACAACTTGTTCTCTTTCTCTCCGGGTCTCTTTCTATTTCTCTCTCTCTCCCCATATCTCTCTTTGTGTGATCACTACTGATCTAGACACTAACAACTTCTCGTCTTTTTATCTCGGCTCTACGCTTCTCATCTCGCTCTATGCTTCTCTCTGGTAATAAGGTCCTGAAAAGATACACAAGGCCCATCCGCAGTGTTGATAGCTGTCCAGCCTCATTCAGCGCCGTTCTCTCTTTTGTGCCTGTTTTGTATCACATATGTGTTTGGGTTTGTCTGATGGAAAATATTTACTGTAGTGACAGAGTTTTTAGCTTGGAAGTAATCAAATCTAGGTCTAGGTCTAAAACATGCTCTTTATTTTAAATTCTATCTTTATGCACCGAGTCCATATAAAACATGTTTGACTGAGGCAAACTGAGGACATTGAATTGTAAAAATCTGTGGGGAACCTTGTTGCAATGAGACAGGGTTTTTATACTAGGTTCTGCTTTACACCCTCCTTTTCAAAGAACAGTGGGTGTGCTTGAATAAAGCTTATCTGACAAATTATCTTTTCTACTTGTGATGCTTTTTAGGTGCAAGCCAAGTTAAATCGAGCACCCTGCTGTTACATTCCACAGCACTGAATATATTCCATCCGAGCCAAAGCAAATTATGGGTCACATTTTGTACTGTAGGTGCTGTTGTATTTAATGGCTATCCAGATAAGAAACAACGTTGCTGCTCAGTTTGTGTTTGTGTAAAGGCAGGGAGTCACAGGGCAACCATTTTATTTTGGATTAGCAACAGGTCAGTAAGAGCTTCAGTTTTATAATAAGCTGAGCATATCAACTCCTGGTTGTGGCTTCATAGTTGTCAAAAGAGTGGTATCAGTCTTGTCATATCACTGTAAATAATAGGAAATTTTCAAAATTTTAATTCTTAATATTATTCACTTACATCGGCTTAAAAATGGCTGTTATTATTAGTATCACTTCTGATTAATAATTTGTTTAAAGGAATATGTCACATTTTTAGCTTAATATAACACGTTTCAAACCATTAATTATACTAAAGAGCAATGTGACAGATAGGAGCAAAAAGTCCAACTCAACAAGTCCCATAGTTTGATATCCAGTTGTGAAATGTATTTTTTCTTTACCACAAGTAAAAGAAATTCTGACAGTAATTCCGCAGGTATAGCAGGTGTAGCATAAAGCATACAATAAATTAAGCACAAAATAATAATATATACTGTATGTACTGTATACAGCATATACATAAATACATACATAATCAAACACTTGGTATGCTGGGCATTTTTTGTAAATGACGCAGACAAATAAGGGCAGACAAAACAGGTGTGCAGCCAAAACATGCACAGACAAATGGACATTTGGCATGGAATGTTAGCCCTGTGAGACACGGACCTGCTCAGTAAAACGCCTCCTCTTTTGCTCAGGCGACTTGACATATGCAGCCTGGGTGTAGGCATAGCTTTTATAGCGAGGCTGAGGGGAGGGACTCCGCACTCGGCCTTGAGCCACACTCACTGTGATCTGAGAGAAAGATGGAGAGATAGAATAAGACAGAGAAAGTATGAGGCAGAGGAAGAGGGAAAAAGAGTTGGCAGGAGAGGCCAGAAAAGAGAGGAAGATTGAAAAAGAGAGCCAAAAGGATACAAAACGTAAAGCGAAAAAGATCCAAAAGCCAAATTATATAGATGAAAAATAAGCAGAAAATGAAGGGAGTGAAGGAAAGGAAGGGAGTGAAGGAAATGCAAAAGGCAGGAGAAGTGACAGGAGTAGACAGGGAGTGAGTAAAGATGAGAAATTAAATTGAGAAAATATGAGAAAGAGAAAAAGAAAACAGAAGAAAAAGGAAACATGAATAATCACACATAAGCTCTGTTTCCATCCAAATGTCAAAAAAATTTTAGGTGAACTTTTTAAAAGGCATGAATAAAATATAAAATGGCACTTATGTGTGTTTCCATAGTGTCAAAAAACACATTTACAAGAAAAATTAAAAGTTTCAAAACTTAATATTGTTTTTAGTTATTGACTTGCATTTCAGCAAAAGTTATAAATGTATTTAATGCTCTCTGAAGATGAAACAGAAATACTCCAACAAAGTAAACTTTGTATGGTTCAGAAAGGTAGTGGTGGACTCATAAAACCCAACGTCACTATATAGTGAACTGTTTGATACTTAGACTAAAGCATTTACTTTACTTTAAGAAAATGTACTTAAAGTATGCAGCAAAAAAGACATTCTTCCTTTTATGAATGACAGAATTAAAGGTTTAGTTCCAAAGCAATATACACACATTTGCTCAGTTTGCTGACTTTAAGCCTGTTCACTACTTGTGCAGAATACTATATTTTTTGTGTAACAGTGCTCCTGTTTAGCAAAAGATCCTGGATGGAAACCTGGCTACAGATGCAGACATGAGAGAGGGCAGAGGTAGACATAGAGAGAACAGATGTGTTATGCAAAGGATGTGGACAGAATGAACAGACAGTAGCACAGACCCAAAGCTGATGTTGTGAGCAGCTCCTTTTCAACAACCCTCTGGGCCCTATTTTAACAATCTAAGTGCACAGCGTGAAGCGCATGGCGCAGGTGCGTTTAGGGCTCGTCCAAATCCACTTTAGCTGGTTGCACTTAATGTTGTCATTAATTCATAGGTGTGTCTTGGGCATAACATGCAATAAACCAATCAGTGTCATCTCCCATTCACTTTAACCCTCAAGTTGTCCTCGGGTCAAATTGACCCGTTTTCCTATATCAATGTTCTTTTTAACTACCCAATTATAATTCCCCAAAATAACATGATTGATTTCACACAATGCTCTTTGGCAAGTACAACTCTCTACTTTCATTAATTTTGGGATGTCTTATTCAATATTATAGATTTATATGAAAACTTGAAGTGGTTTTAAAATAGTATTGAGTATAAGTTGACATATTCCAATCTGTGATTATCCATCAATATAAATTCCTTTAATTTAGTTTTAAATAATTCCTAATTTCTGCTTTTCTAACTCAAACATTAGGTATAATTTCCTATAAATTATGTTTATTGACCATAAAATCCAAAAATAAATGTGAAACTAAATATATTAGTGTTACGTAGTGTTGAAAACGTAAAAAAAGTTAAAAACATCAATAAAAAGCGTCAACAAAAGTGTTGATTTTCAATTTTGACGGGAAGACAATAGAAGGGTTAAAAGCCAGGAGTGTTTGTACCTTGGTGAATTGCTATTATGATGGCAGAGTTAATTTTTAATCTTTTGCATGTGTGTGTGCTGCTCCGCATCCCTGTGTGTGTGTGTAACAAGCATAGTGTATAAAGTGAAGTGAATAAACTTAGGTGCATTTTACTAATGCACTGTTAAAATAACAATGAAATGCTGTGTTATTGACTTTAGACCAGGTTTTTGTCGGTCAATGGTGTGATCACTTTCTGCTGCCTCAACATAGCAATACGCCCAGAATTCACCTGAACACACTGCCCTGTAAGACCAGCGCGTTCATGGGTGGAAAGATGGGCGCATGTGAATTTGCTATTTAACAACGTGGGCGCAGGACAGGAAATTAGTGTTAACATAGCAAAGACACTTGCGTCAGGCTTTGCGCCTCAGAGATCCACCACAAACATCCAGACACACTTTTAGAATTACAAGCATTTCCATCAACTGGCATAGAGCGAATAAGCTAGACTATGCAAATCAAAGATTTAATTAGCTACTGTAAGTTATTTGGCTAAATGGAGAGAGGTAGCAATGTACAAGTTGGCCACCTGTGCAGAAAACAGGGATGTGGCATTTGGTGTCAGTAAGACAACCGTTCACCGTTGTGTGAATGTGGTGTGCAGAGCAACAGGATTTTATTCAATTCATCAATTTGCCCGACATGGCTGAGGCACAGGCAATAGCACACCGCAACTCCACTACGCACCCTGTGTACAGCACACTGAAAGGGACCGAGCTCCTGATGGATGACTGAGCTTCTCACCCTATCTCTAAGGGAGACATCAGCCACCCTTCAGACAAAACCCATTTCGGCTGCTTGTTCCCGCATCTCGTTCTTTCAGTCATGGCCCAGTCTTCCTGACCATAGGTGAGGGTAGGAACAAACACTGACCAGTAGAGGGAGAGCTTTGCCTTCTGGCTCAGCACTTTTTTCATCACAACGGTGCGATAAATTTGATGTAATACCGCCCCAGCATAGATTCTCCGATCAATCTCCCGCTCCATTGTCGCCTCATTCGCGAACAACACCTCAAGGAATTTAAACTCCTTCCCTTGGGGTAAGGACTCCTTTCATACTTGGAGGAGAACCATGGATGTAGAGGTAGATGTAGAGGTGCTGATTCTTATCCCAGCCGCTTCACACTTGGATGCGAACCGATCCAGTGAGTGCTGAAGGTCACAGGCTGATTATACCAAGATCAAGACCAAATCATCTGCAAAGAGCAGTGAATTTCAACCCCGACTACGCTTTAATATCCTGTCCATAAATACTACAAACAGGATTGGTGACAAAGCGCAGCCCTGGCGGAAGTCAGTCTGACTTACTGCCAAGAACCCGGACACAGCTTTTGCTTTGATCATACAGAGATTGGATGGCCCTGAGAAGGGACCCCCTCACCCCATACTCCCACAGCACCTCCCACAGCCTTCTCCAGATCCACAAAACACATGTAGACTGGTTGGGCATACTCCCAGGCTCCCTCCAGGATCCTTGCGAGAGTGAAGATCTGATCCGTTGTTCCATGACCAGAACGGAATTCGCATTGGTCCTCCCAAGGTTCGACTATTGGCCGAACCCGCCATTCCACCACGTTGGAGTAGACTTTACCAGGGAAGCTGAGTGTGATAACCCTGCAATTGGCACACACCCTCTGGTCTCCCTTTTTAAACAGGGGAACCATCCCTCCGCTCTGCCACTCCTTAGGCACTGTCCCAGACTTGTGGGCATGCAATGTTGAAGAGGCGTGTCTACCAAGACAGCCGGAAAAAGACTCCTTCAGTCGGACGGCTTCCCTGACAACCTGTGTCCACCACAGTGTTCATGGGTTTTGCCCTATGTGATTGCTGAACATCTCTTCTCCAAACCATGGGCATTTGTCTGCTGCTCCAACAACCTCCACTCTCCACCATATGTTTGAACCTGGTTGCAGGAATTTGTTCCCATTCAGACACAAGAGCATTTGTGAGGTCCAACACTTATGTTGCATGATACGGCCTGGCTCGCAGTCGGCGTTCTAGTTGTATGACTGAAGTGAAAGTAAGGAATAAGACACATATATTAAGAAAGTGAAGTGTAAAAGTAACCTTTAAGAGCACTTCTCAAGTGATCACATAATTAATGGCATGCATGCTCAGACAGGAACAGCCATTCAGGCACAAGGATTTACCCTAAATCTTCAATCTTCTAAAATATACATATTGCATCAATTACATTTCATTCCTCATGACCAATTGTATTTGGTATTTTCCTTCAAGTTTTAGAAGGTGTGTGCTCACATCTGTCTCCATAAGAGCAAGTCAGGCTACTCCTAAATAAGTGGAGCTCTGGACCAGAATTTGTGAAGTTGTTTTTGTGTCTAACCAGACACAGGATTTCACCTGAAATCACATGACAGTTACAGGTGCCATATTTTTAAACAACTGAGCTCTTATTTTGCTCAATTGGACAAATCACTCTTAATTGACTGATTCTCCCGCTTTCTTGACATTACCAAGCTGCTTTTTCTATGACAGCTGGGTGAGCCACTGCATCGCTAAAACCAAGTCAACCATTCACCACAGACAGCATAAACGTTGAATCTCTCGCTGTCTTGACTCTTTCTCCCCCGCTATCAATCTCCCCTCTCACCTCCATCCCGTCTCTCTCCTCTCTGTCTTCTTCTTCGCTTAACCTGTCATCATCTCCCTGTCTGTCTTCCCCTTCTGATTTACCCCTCACTGTTTTCCCCTTTCTTTCAAAGTGGATTAGATGTTTTTTTATGCTGTAAAGAGCAGACAGCCAGAGGCGACCCAGCCCTGGATCAAACGATTCCTGGCAAATTACTCTTAGCGTTTGTTTTCACCTGCTCCAAGCAGTGGATGGGGGGGAGATTTAGTGTCAGGACACCTCGGATAATGTCACACAAAAGTTGACTTTGTCTGCTTTTAAGCAATTGTCTCAAACTTTAGATTTAGTAATGTTTCCTACTTTATTTCCATGAAAAGCTTTCTTCCTCCCAGAGTCCCAGGTGGTGGAAAAATGGTGTTGATGTAAGGAGGTGGTGACGCTTTGATGATGACAGATGAGGGACGAGGCAGACAATAGCCACTGTCAGTATGTTTCCCTCCTCTTTCCTGTCCATACCTTGTTTTATTGCCATCTGACTTGTTTCTTGCACTCCCTATTTGTCGGCTCCAACGTTTCCCCCTCTCCACCACTTCAACTTTCTGTACATTTACAGTATATATCTTTACACTTCCCCACTTCCTCTCTTTGCCCTCTCAACTTTTCATCTAAATCTACACCTTTCTTTTCCATCTTTCTCTCTCTGACTGATTCCCAGAAGAATAAAGCCTGCGGTTTCACTTCTCTCTCAAAGAATGATGGGGTGGGGGTGGGGAGTGGCCATTAAGCTGAGGGAGATAATAATATTACCAGCCATTACTCCAGGAAGCTCACTCCATCTTGCTGCGATGCAACACGATAGCATGACACTGACCTCTTCTTAACTCAGCTCTAAAGGTCAGCACCAGTGGATCTCATTTGTGACTTGAGATTTGGTCTATTTCTTTTTTTACAGCACTTTCATCCAGTTTATGTCTCAATTTAGCGGTCAATTTTCATTCCGAAGCTCACAAATTTCAGGTGGTGACTGATCAAATAAGAGATTTGTCTACACTGAAAGGTGACTACATCTTCCAGCATGCCTGGAAGGGTCTAGGGGTCCCCAGGAACATCTGCATGCCTTGCTGCCTCTGACACCCTAACCTGAACATCTACTACAAAGATGGATCAGCAGAAGAATAGACAGACGGATGGTGGTTTGGTTAAAGCTGAAATTGAAGTTTTATTTAAAACTCAGATTTGGGAAAATAAATTGTTTCTGCTTTGTGTGTGCAAGTTCTTAAGATGGTCAGTTATATTACTGAGGGACTTCATGCCAGAAAAAGCATAGCATCTTAAAGTTACTATAGAGCAAACCAAATATACCAGTATATAACTAGATGTATGTTATTGATATAGTATCCCTATTTTATAGCTAATAGTTTATTTTGAGCGATCTATATCAGCCTTCAACTGCAAATACTGTATAGTACTGCTTTTTTTAAAATTCCATTGGCTCAAGGCAAAGATAAAATTGTAATTTCAGTTCGCCCACACAACAATTCTGCTCCACAGAAAAAGATTGACGTGAAATTGTATTTTTTGTGTAATACAATTTCTGGAGCAGTAAAGTGGAAATATTACTGTCCTGTGGCATATAATTGTTTTGGCTCACTGTGCCAAAATGTCTGTGAATATAACCATAAAATTTACCTTAAACTTGCAGCAATTTCTTCTCTTTATCATGCCTTGTCCTCTGCTCCACCAGGACAAGCTGCTCTCAGCTTTTGGTACCACTGAGAAGTAAATATGCTCTCAAACTATTCATTACCCAATTTAACATTAAAAAGTAGAATCCAAACAGTGTTTCTCTTTTAAACTATGCTTGTGAGCCGGTGTGGCTGCTGATTGGCACCTTAATTGTATTTTGCAGAACTACAGGGAAAGAGGCAGATTCAAACCTTCCTCTAATGTTTTTTTTTATTGCTTGTAGAGATCTAAAAAATTTGTGTTTCCACAGTAATGCTGTTACCCGGACCATCATTATAAAATGTATTCTCAAAGATCTCCATATCTCTGAAGAGTTTCTATGTTTAATTCTATTCAACTCAGAGGATTGAGTGCAGGGATCATCCTCTCTGAATCTTAATCCCCTTCAGTTTCACTCAAATACAAACAGAGAAAGGGTCCTGTTGGGAATTTGATAAGCCCAATAAAGTGGCAGGTTGGCAGGATGGGTTTTGTTGATGCTTAGAAGGAGTGCAACCTCATTTTGCAACTTGGGTAGATAATCATATTCTGGAGCTGATAATATGTAGTGTACAAATTGCTGCAGTCATTTACCAATTGAGTGTACATAGCTGAACACAGACACAATACATGCCATCTTACTATTATCACAGCACAAAGCCACCATGGCAACAGTAACACTAAACTGCACATTGCATTGGAGTAAAGATGCTACTATCACAATTCAACTAGTTCCCATGATGACTGACAGGCTGGTCAATCCAACATGTGTTACTGCAGAAACAACTATGGCAACAGGATGCAATGCTTTTATAACAATATCTAGGGCTCATTAGTTTTGCTTTCCTTCCTTCCTTTCCTTTCACTGGTTTCCTAGTGAGATTGCAAAATTTGCCTGACAACTTCACAGATACTGCAATGGTGGTACAGGAAGTTTAGTCTTTACCTGATGTGAATAAATGTCTGTCGAGAAGAAGTTCATCATGCAGCCTGTAGGACAAATTGCTTTAAACTAATCTTACTCTTGGAATATTTTCAGTAATTATTCCAGAGAAAGTCAAAAAGAACAAAAAAGTGAGCCATAACAGTGTCACATGGTAGCCTTAGTAACAGCAACAGCATTGTCAACATACAGCGATGTGTATGTGTGCATGCGGTTCCACCTATGTACGTGTGTGTTGTATGTCTAACCTGCTGGGAAAAGCGCTGCTGGGTCTGGATCTGGTAGTGCTCCTCTGTTGTCACGCGGGCAACGCTGGTTAAAGCTGACCGCGGCAGCATCTCCACCTCCTTGATGGCTTCCATGGAAATGCTTTGGGGAAGAACCTGGAAGAGTGATGTCACGTACATGATGACACTCTTTTTGTCAGGGTGAGGCACCGCCACATCTGAAGAGCAGGAACAAGGACACATGCAGTTTACCGTTAGAATTCTTTGTAATTCTTTGGTGGCTGGTTTCAGACAGAAGTAGATATAGTAGATTAACTTTGTTTTTAGGGTAGCCTTAGACATAAACAATTAAAGAAAAATAAATATAAGAAAGATCCCCAAACCACACATACACCTTTAATACACACACAAACATCTTGATCATGGAGGCATGACCCCAGAGGAATTTATGATTCTTCCATAAAATGACTGTAAACAACAAGAAGCACATAGCCCGGCATTTTGAAAATATATCTACTCTGGGAACGGTTTGCGCTAAAACAGAGAACAATCACATTTTAAATGTCAACACCTTTGTATTAGTAATTTCAGATAAGCAAACAAAGAGGTATTAAAGCATTTATTTTTTATTTTGGACTGGACAGGGTATCTGAAAAAGTTAATTTGGGAAATTGTCAGAATTTTCTGACATATACTAAAGCTTGGAAATATACACTAAAGTATAGTACGCAATGGCCATTTATAAGTCATCCACAGTGTTGGGTCAGATTACTTTGAAATGTAATCCATTACTGACATTACCAATTACATGGCAATTTGTGTTAAAAAATGTGTGACATGGCTTAGAAAACTTTTAGGAGACCCTTAAAAAAATCCAAAATAACATTTTGAGTGGCATAGCCTCAACGTTTAGCCTAACCATCGCTACCATGATCAATACTCATGTGGAAAATGCTAAATGTAACCTTCACTAAATGGTGAAATAACTGAAACCATTAGTTTTTCATCACTGGACCACCTGACAGCTAGCGATGTTTGAATGATGCCAAGCATTCCTGTAACATTCAATTTACCTACAAGTGTTTCTTCAGATTTGAAGTAGATGTTAGCGCGATGTTATTGACAATACTTGCACTTTTGGTTTGCACAACTTGCACACAACATACACCTTATTATTTTCCACTGTCTTTAAATCAAAGTTGTGGCGATATTGATAACTAGTAAACTTATTTTTCCCAACTGAAACGGGTCTGTCTTTTGACGTCGACAACTCCTCCATCTTGAGTTTTGATTTGAACCTTTTTCTTGTCAAGAACCTACACAGGCAATGATGATAGTGACATTAGTGGACAAACAAATGAACTGCTTGTCAAATTAAAACATGGGCTATCATAAATAAATTGCATTGTTTGCATGATAAAATGTAATCAGGTAATCCTCAACAATGTAACTGTTTTATGATTACACATTATTTTTAATTGTAATCTGGGCTGATTATAGTTACTTGATTTTTGTAATCACATTAATCACACATTTTTGTAATTACATAATCCAGATTACACAGTATGTAACCCGTTACTACCCAACCCTGGTAATCCAAGAGGCTGCAGGATGATGCAGTCATTTTTCTTTGTGCTCATGAATACCTGTAGGCCAAAGTTAACTCTTTGTGTTTCCCATGGCATCAGTGTGTCAGCCTGCCCTTAATGTTACAGCTAAATTGCGTTTGAGCAAAGTTTTCCTACAGATGGAAAAGAGATATAACAGAGCGGTGATTTCACAAAGGGTGGCCAAGAGCATGTGGGCCAGCCAGTCAGCCCGGGGCAAAACTAACAGAGACGGATCACAGCGGGGCCGAGACACAGCAGATAAATGAATGCCATAAGAAATAAAGAGAAGATGGGGAAAAGGGGTGAGCTGAGGGAGAGGAGAAAGGAAGAAAGACAGACAGAGAAAACAAAAAATGGAGTGCTAATGAACAGAGTGGTGTTTAGAGTGGGGTGATCATACGAATGTACGAATAACAGACAATGGAACGGACAGAAATGGAGATAGAGAAAAAAAAGCCAGAAAAAAATGAATGTGTGCCAAGAAAGATATGTGTGTCAGATAGATAGATAGATAGATAGATAGATAGATAGATAGATAGATAGATAGATAGATAGATAGATAGATAGATAGATAGATAGATAGATAGATAGATGCTAACCATGCTAACATGCGACAACTGCTAACGTTACCAGAGGACCTGACAATATCGCTAACAGTATAGGTGGTATAGATATACAGTATAGAGTATAGATAGGTGTAGTAGGCCTGAAGCTAGGCCTATGTTTTCAAAATTGATAGCAAGTAAGCTTTAGTCAACTTACCCCTGCCTGACCGTTTAAATTACAGTAAGTGTCTGTATACTGGTCTTAGGTCAGCAGCAACCCTGGCATTGATGGATGCATGTCAACAGATTCTCGGCGAATGTACTTGTTAGGAGGAATCTCTGGTGTTATTTTGCGCAAAATCAAAGGACTTTTTGAGCAGAGCATTTTTGCCACCCTATCGGTCAGTTTTTGCATCGCTAATCAAGTCCTTCCACCAAGGTGATCACAGTTATCACCATGGCAACACCCAATCATAGCATGACTGGGCAAATTAAGGTGCATGATTGGAAGCTGTAACTCATCTTGAATATTCCTCTCTGAAATGATCACAGTGTGTGTGTGTGTGTGTGTGTGTGTGTGTGTGTGTGTGTGTGTGTGTGTGTGTGTTTGTGTAAGTGTTTACCCTCAGGGTCCAGCAGTCTCTCTATCCCAAGGTGTTGTTCTGCCTTATTAAAGGCATGTTCCAGTCTGTCGATCACAGATGGTTTCTTCTCTACTACGCTCCAATCAAACAGCTCAGGTCTGTGGAGGTGGAAGGTAAATCAACAAGGATCACATACCCACTGCATCTATATTTTAGTTTTAAAGGGTTGAGTATTGATTAAATAATGTCCCTGGTTGAGCATTCACTCAGTTGGCTTAGGCAAATTCTTTGGCAATGTTGAGAAAAGGAGACAAAGAGCATTCTCCAAAGTAAAAGGGCTGACACTGTGGTAATAAAAACTTTTTAATGTTTTTTTATACAGACTATCAATTAAAAAAGGAAATACACTGTAACTAACACCCACATCAGCCAATGCATTTACTCTCCGGTCAACCACCATTAAATAGTAAAAGTAGACCATAAAAAGTCAATATAGTAAGTTGATTTTGTAATTTGTTTTTAAGCATTTGCTCTATTAAAAAGTGCTGTTATTCCACTACCAATAAACAGAATGGTCTTAGCATGGAGCACCAGAGCTAATTACGTGTAGAGTGATGGCTTTGCTGTGTGTGATACCCTACGCTGTATCCTATTAGGACAATGTGAACAGATGTCCATGCTAGCTCACCATGATTTAGTTCATAATTACATGAGTCCAGGCCTGAGACCCAAACTCTCATGGGTATCCATAAAGGCAGATTAACACGGTTTCACCTCTACAAAGCCATCCATCTATTCAAACAGCTTTCATCAATTATCTATTTACTGATTAATTTACTTATTTATTTGTTCATACACTTGTTCATTTATTCAGTTAGTGCTACTATTTTGTATAATATTACAACTTCACTGCACTACACATATAGTATACAGGCTTACAGGTTGGAACCTGCACCTTTTTCAATGTCCACAAATTAACTAAATACGTTTAAACAAAGACTATTTTATTTTTCCAGTTGCCTTCTCTTAGCCATATGTCACTAATAGGTAGCTGGCAATACCTGACATATTCTGTGTTTGTTCCTTTCCCACCAACTATTTCTTTTTTTTACTTTTTACTTGGTACTAATGGGCTGATTGGGCTACTGCTCTCTCTGCTTGGAATCAGTTGCAAAACCACCTGAATCTTTGGGAGCTTGATTTTTGGACTATGGTTGGGTATCATTTGGGTTTTTTCGATCATTTTAATACTGGGTGCCTAAACTGTGTCTGAACCCATACTAGACAAAAAAGAGCACAAAACGGCCATCGTTAAAATTAAAGCACGGCT
Source organism: Percina caprodes (assembly GCA_013375575.1). NCBI lineage: Eukaryota > Metazoa > Chordata > Actinopteri > Perciformes > Percidae > Percina > Percina caprodes. The sequence goes on from JABXJD010000156.1 coordinate 430,690, forward strand.
TGTTTATTATTAAGGCCATATGGTCAAATTTAATTAATGTGGGTGCCCAGGTAGCTCAGTTGGTAGAGCTGGCGTCCATATATAGAGGTTTACTCCTCAACGCAGCGGGCCTGGGTTAAATTCTGGCCTGCGGACCTGTGCTGCATGTTATTCTGTCCTGTCAAATAATCTTTAAAGGAAATGTAATTAATGTATTTAAAATTCTATAGCAATAACATATTTCACCAGTCAATTGCTCCTAAACAAGAAAAAGAACTGCTTGATAGCAGAAGGGTCCTTCTAGTTTGTCGAGACACACCTTGAATGCACCATGAGTTTACAATGTGTACTTAAATGCACCCATAGAAATAACATGGATAGAAAAGCCTTTCCCATTCAAATCAACTTGTGTACTAAGTTCCATTTAAACTTCTGTATGAGCAGACTTTTTATTTTTGATTGTTAAAGTGATGGCTTTTGTTCTGCGTCTCCATTTTAAATTGCTACATGTTTGTTTTATGTCTGCCGTTTTAGTCAGTTATTTGTGCTGCTGCCTGTCTTGGCCAAGACACTCTTGAAAAAATAGATTTTTAATCTCAATGTCTTTTATTCCTGGTTAAAAAAAAAGGTTAAGTAAAAAATGCAATTAAATAAGAGTAGGAATAAGTATATCTAGTTCATAAAATGTCTGAACAAGACCACAGTTTAGGCAGCCAGCCAAATTAACATTCCCTTGTCTATCCACTCTTTATTTGATTTCTACTTCTTTCTCTGCAAACAACACACACACACACACACACACACACACACACACACACACACACACAACCCATTTTACAGTACCTGTGGCTGTGGATGAGGGCATTGAAGGCCAATCCATCATTCCAGCTACTGGAGAAGTTAACCACATTGACCTAAGGACAGAGATAATAGATATTAAAGGGCCAATCTGTGAATGCAGTATGACACCTTTAGATACCTTTTTTAGGTCTATATTAGACAGACTGAGCTATTACTATAATACATGGAGTGACAGACTATAATAGCTTAAAATGGGTTTCATATGTAATACAAAACTCTGTACTAAGAAGAATAAAATTGACCAAAGTCAGCCTTATTTCAAAGTGCCATTGGCTTTATCAGCTAAAACAACAACTCTCTCTAGACTATTTTTCTAATGCTAGGTAGCTAATTTAACTCTCAGTTAGTTAAAAAAAAGATGACTTTCCAATCAACCTTGTCAGAGTTAAGTTGTTGAGTTATGTTATTATATTGTTGCAGCTAATGTTGTATTCGGAGGAAAAGAGTTGATGATACAGATGAATCATCTTTAGCCGTTCTCGACATTTATTTTCAGCTACGGACACACCAGTCTCACGGTCAGACAGCTTCTTAGTTAACTATGGCAAAACAACTGGGACAAACATAATGACGTAAACGTGTCCTCTATACACAATAGCGCTCCCTTGTGGTATAAACATTTACACAATATGGAACAGTACTGCATCATTTTACCTAATATACAACTGAGGACATAATGAACATATTGTAACACAAGTAAAATCAATTTTGTTTGTACAGGATATAAAGGTTATATACAGTAAATCCTAACAGAAGTTATCACAAGAACATTTTCAATTTCCCCCAAAGAAACCTCAAGCAGAACCAGACGGCTGTAGGTGGATGGTAATCTCCCTACACACATGATTTTATGCTAAAAGGATGAGGTTAAATTTATGCCTACATGTTTTGGAGATTACTTACAAGAGAAAATGCTTTCATGATGAGCACCAACTAATGAGTTTGGCAAGTGTAATACTAAAATCGAAAGGACAGAGTTGCACCGCTAAAGTCATTTTAAAGGCATCTTCACAGTGTAAGTGTCAGTCCTGAATGGGATTTAGCAAATAATATACTCCTAGGTCAGTCTGGTCTCACAAAAATCAGTGAAATGATCATGAACTGTTCACAGTTGGTGGCAGGGGATGTGTGAAAAGTCTGTGTGGCCACCACGGAAAACAATGCCAATGTAAAGTCAATGAGAAGATGACGTAGCGATGGGAGCGACTATGGTACGTATGGTAGTATGAAAGGCCAAAGATTCTCGTAAAGAGGTTGGTTGGGGTGGTAGATGGATCAAACATAGGGCTTTCACGCAGGAGACTGGGGATTGTGTCCCACGTGTAATATTTCCTAAAGTCGCTTTCTTCTTTTTTTAAACCCAACCGTCCTGTTCTTCCCACATATCACGGAATCGTAAGCTCACCCACAACCTTTTCCTTAACTTAAGGGACCGTGTTTCAACTCTTCCGTGGGCCCATCACAGAATGTTTTGCAATTCCTTTTAACTGCCACAGATTTTGAGTTGAAAGGCCTTGTTTACTTAACAGAATTCTGTGAGATCAGGTTGCCTTGGCTTACCTCAGGGTAGCACTGTACAGTATGTGGTAAGCTAGCTAGCCGGACATGCTAATGTTTGCTAAGGTTTGATATATTGTCTGAAAACTTGCGGAGCCTTTGTGCTTCATGCAAAATACGTGATGACGTCGTTTTTGGCTTACTCACTCTCATGCTGGGGACGTTACGGTGAGCATGAACCCAGCTGTTTGAACTGATGCAATATGCTATCCAAAAAGCATATGCTGTGTTCTGTTTAGCTTAGAGGCTTTAGTACAATAGAGAATAAAAGAAACAACAAAACATGAAAAATTCCAATGAAATCCGTCTTTTAGTTTCATACTTAAGGCAATAAAATAATAATCATCAATTGGCACTAGTTCCAGTTAATTAACTAATCCATTATTCCTTGGGCGAAACCCTTTGTCCACTGAACATCTGTTCATGAGGGGTTTTAGATATCCAGTCAGACAGATAGACAACTAGAAAAAAACAAGAGGTAAAAACATTCTATACCACTAAAGAAGAGTTATTAGACCTGAAGCCATTGGTTTTAAATGAAGAAAGACATTTCTTTGACATTTCATGGTCATTCAATAAGACAACTGTTTTTTGATGGTGTTTTTATGGACTAAAGTTTGCTGAAAACATTGAAGAGGCGGCTGTAAGTGAGAACTACAGTAACACTTGATCCAGTGTGACAGCCTGTAGATTGAGGACTAAGTGAGAAGTTCACAGACCTGAGGATACTGGCGCGTGTTCTGACGAACCCAACTCAACAGAATCTTCTCACTGTTGGTCTGCTGTAGGTCTGCCATCACATCCTTCATCACATCCTTTACCTGCACACAAATACAAAGAACAGCTAGTGTAAAAACTTAACATAGAGCACACATAAATAGAGTTGATGCAGTTATTTTTACAAGACATTCAATTTAAAGCTGTGTCGGTGTCCCCTAGAGTCTAGAGACACGATGGTTTGGGATAGTATGACTATTTAGAGAGACTGAAATTAGCCCAGTGGATGGCTTTAGAGGAAACTAAATTGGGATCATTGAAATTATCTTCCAAGAAGCATAAGAGATTATAGCGATGTGCCTATTAGATGTTGGCATACAGTATCTTGTGTGCAAAGTTGACATTTTATCGTGAGGGATGCTTCAATAATTAGGAATGATACACAATGCAAGGGGAGTCCAAGATGGAAAGGGTTTATATTGTAGGAAACAAGAATACTCATGGCACATTTCATGGAAATCCAGCCATTGCGGATGTGTACAAAGAGTAAAGTTTGTACACAGGCTGTGCTCACAAGCTCTTTGTCCCGAGACAATCAATTCTGATGACTTTGGTGATCCTCAGAGATTTCCTCCAGTGTCACTGTGATAATGAAAATTTGGGTTTTGAGTAAAATACCTTACAAACTGCCAAAGTGACTATGGTGATCCTAACTTTCCACTAGTGCCATCGGCAGGTAAAAGTTTTCAGTTATTCATTGAAATACCATGATACAATATAATATATAAAGATACTGTATGTCATTCTTTGATTAAGAATGACAATTTGTGGCAACTATGGCATAGATTGTCATGAAATGAGGGACATACATAAATGTTCCCCCTTGTATGAATTGCAATAACTTCCTATAACTTTTCATCTAGTGCCGTGACCATTTTTGTATTTGCCTAATTCTTTGGGTTTAGTGTCACTTTGCAAATGTGAACATTTTGAGCGAAGATAAATGACAAATCCATCCAGCTATATAGAGAGAACAGACATGGACGATTAGCAGTTGGCTCTGTTACCAGTTACCATCAAACACACCCATAAACTCTCTTTCTCTTTCTCTCTCTCTCTCTCTCTCTCTCTCTCTCTCTCTCTCTCTCTCTCTCTTTCTAGCTCATACATTCACAAACACACACACACATGCACTCAACACTTTTTTAAGAATTTACCTGATAGACAGAACAACTGGTGATGTAACATTACCATAAAGCACCATTTTTAAAGTATCTTCTCTTTAGAGCAAAGTTTTGATATGGCCTGTCAGTAGATAATCTACATTTTCACATAAACACACACATACTTTCACATGGCAGCACACACACATTGAAAGTGCAGTCAAATGACACTTGTACACACACCAGGCACAGGCCTGTGTTTGATATGGCTGCATCCTCATAGCCTGGATTTTTTGGCGGTTGTGAGTGACAGTTTTGGAGCACTTGTTCAGGGCTCAGGGGGGTGGGGAGGGACACGTTATACTTTTCACTGCCCGGTTTCGCATTACTTATGCATATCTTACCCTCACCTTTTTATTAGCCACATATGCACTTACACACACATACACACATTAAAAAGGTAGTTTTGTTTCCTTACACTCCTCTCTTTCTTCCCCCACCATACCACTTCACACAGACACACACACACACACACACACACACTCACTCACTCACTCACTCACAGATGCACACACACACTCACTTACTCACACATACACAGTCACACACAATGTGCAACAAAACCTACTGTATTAATAGAGTTCCGTGTAACTATGTGTCGAGGTGAATTCCCAGCAAAGGGACGCACACACACACACACACACACACACAGGTTTGTTAGCGATTCCTCATTTCCTCATAGAATGTGGCCTGCTGGGTAAAAAAGGGACTCATTTGGGAGTAGGTCACTGCATGCATTTCCACTTTAATTGGAGGCTTTGACAAAGACTGCTGCAGACACACTCCAATGAGAGACACACACACACACACACACACACACACACACACACACACACACACACTAACGGACCTCAACACACACATAGGTACTCACAGACTGGTATACATGCCCACACACAAACAAATGATAACCCCAAGGACGTAGTAGCATTTAACAGGCATATTCACACATACACACATACAAACACCCGCACGCCCGCCCGCAAGCACGCACGCAGACACAAACGCACACATACACACACCTACACCCACACACACACACTGCATACACACACACGCACACATACACACACGCTACACACAATCATGTACACTCAGCCAACACACACCTCATTATAGAATTGTTTTGCTTTTAATCGCGTCATTAAGTCTATGCCAAAACTAGCGTGATTGAAACATTAGCATCTCTTCAACTTAATGAGGAATGAAATAGAATTAAAATGAATTGTAATGTAAGCTATTAAAACTACTGACTTTACATTAAGTTGTTTTTTAACACTTGCAACGTAAAATACATTATGAAATTTAAATACAGCTTAAAGCTATAGTGTGTAGATTCTGTCGGTGGTAATTTCAGCAACACTGTCCACATGACACAAGCCTTCCCCACCAGTTGCAACTAGCACAAGGAGAATATGGTGGTTTGAAAAACATGAGGGACTCTTCAGAGGAGGTAATTGTAGTTTTTATATGCTCTTCGTCTCCAAAGCTGCCAATTGGCTTGAATGTAATGGACATTAATTAAATATATAAAATTATTGGACACCATAGGTTTAATGGGAAAAGTAGCCAACAACAATAATGTTGTTACGTTTTTTGCACTCACATTAATGTCTCTTGTTAAGTTATGATGTTGCAAAGTATTGACGCAGGATTCCAACCCGTAGAGACGGAACGGACTAGTTTCTTTACAGGAAGCAATACAATCGTATTTAAATCAAAAAACTCCTTTTTGATTCAATATTTTGTGTCAAATTATTGATTTCTTTGGTACGTAGCCATGTAATAAGTGGGATAATGTAGAACGAGGCGGTTATTATAGCAAATACAACCCTGAAAGGGTGATATGGACTTGAAACAACCTGAAACCTCTACATAATCCCTTACTTATTACACGGCTTTGTTGAATAATTTATTCTGATTGGTCAATCACAGCAATCTAAGGTCTGTTATTTCTGTTGTCACTGTCACATTAAATGCTCGCTCTTGGAGGAATTACTGGAATTCTCGGATCTTTAAAAATTATAAATTGTGTTCTAGACCTACTCTATCTGTAATGTGTCCTGGGATAACTCTTGTTTTGTTGATTTGTTATGATGTACGTGTACGTATACGTGTACATGTCACGAATTTTGCATTTAATGTGTGTAAATGCCACGATTTCCGCATTTATAATGTGTACATGTCACGATTTTCGAACATTTGTCAGGACTGCTCTGGGGGATGCAACATTGTGTGAAACACCACACGCTGGCAACAACAACGGGACAGACCGCCACACGTGGGACACGGGACACGATCCACAGTATCTGTGGCACACAACAACGGGTAAATGAAACGCCACACACCGGCCACGACAACAGGATGTGAGTGGCTATAAAAAAATTAAACAAGGAAAGGAACCGTCACACGCTGGACTCGCCGACAACAACGGGACAGTTGGCGTTAGGAAGAGAATAACATGGAAAGGAACTTCAACACTCGGGACTCGATTCCCGGTCTAAATCTAATGCTTCTGAATTATAAAGAAACAATACAGCAATATTATTCTATGTCATGTTTTTATAACTCAAAGGAATCTTTTTTTAACAAAAAATAATGGCAGTGAATGACCATCAATTAATATAAAGTATTGTTAAGAATAAGTGATTATTAAGAATGTTTATGATTGCTTCTAACTATAACCATACCGCTATAAGCAGATAACACATTATGAGTTTATAATAGCAATATAGACATAGGCATCATAGAAAAGGTTACCAAAAATACTCATCAAGGTCAGTGTACATAAAATACAGTCCAAACAGACAAAACTGCTTTTTGACATACAGCCCAAATTAGATACAACTGCAAAACAAATGCATTCAGAGAGCAGCACGGTGACACATTCTCACACACACTAACAAAGACATACACATGCATGCGCACACACCTGCCAGTGAAGAATGATGCTCCAGATGAGCCCGAGAATCAGTTTGTGATTCCCATCAACGATGTCTGCCGCTCCAATATTCACCAATTCAACCTAGAGGAGGGATGAACAGATGGGTTTATTTTACAAAATACAGTCCCCTCCTGGACTCAAGAAATATATCAGTTTACTACATGATTTAGGGCCGTTCACATTAGAAAAATCCTTGGATTATTTAATCCATTGACTCAAAGCCAAGCACTACTATATGAGTGTCTAGGAGTTGAGATACCCTGCAATATAAGTAAGCTAACCCTAAGCTACAATATTGCTAGGACAGTCATTTTAGCAGACTAAATCAATGGCCATCAGCTAGAAATAAGAAACAGCTTTTTGTTTACTTCTGTGTGAAATTAAATACTGTACCCATTGTGTAAAAAATGACTGTGAATGTTGAGTGTTAAATACGCCACTGTTAACACTGTAAACTACATGCTGTACTAGAGTAGAAAGCTTGAAAGTAACTAAGAGGCCAAGGCTTAGTTTAAAGTCAGTTCAACCAAGGACTGTTTTTTTCTTTTAATGAAGATTTTGGAAGCCTGATGAGAGATCCAATATTTCACATAAGTCAGTAAAATACACATTTTGTGTAAGAAAAATCTATTCCTCCAACAAGAAATTTTTAGTTTATTTCTTTTTCTTATTTCTTTCATCCTCTAGTGACCCCTCAGATTAATTTGTGGATTCCTTGCTTATTATTACTATGGAAGCCCTGAAGGCCAAAATGAAATCTTTTTTTTTTTGGGCCATGTTGGCCAAAAAGTTGATCTCCCATGTACTTGATGTTATCTCCTACATACAGGATGTTATCTCCCTACGACACAACATAATATCCAAAAGTTACTATGGAATCCCTGATGGGCAAAATTAAACCTTTTTTTTTTGGCTTTTTAGCCATGTTGGCCAAAAAATTGATCTCCTTCATACAAGACGTACGTTTAGGCTTAATTAGGCTGTTTTGAGCAGTGTAGAATGTGTAGAATGCAGTATAGAAGCAGTGTAGAATGAAGCGTTTAAGGCACGATACATAGGGAATTGAAAGTCCAGCCAATTGCAGCAAAAGCAAAAGGTTTTACCTTCTCAGGTACCTCCAAATGTCCACTGAAAAACATAATGGAATTGGGCATACTGTAGGTGCCGACTTAGGTTAAACAGTGGGGGCAGAAAATGTAAATTACCTCTGATTAAATATAATATAATAATATTGCTAAAGAAATTAACCTTCCTAAAGATGGCAATGACAATTTGAATTTAATTTTTAAAAATAGTAACTCAATGTTTCTTGGGGGAGTTTGTGAGAGTGATGCACTAGAAGTGGTTAGAAAGTGTAAGAATATTTGGATGGTACTGATATTGATATTATGTATTATTATATATCATAAAAGAAGTAATTGATTTTATTCTCAAACCTTTTACATATATATAACAAATCTTTAAAACTTTTTCTGATAAAATGAAAAAGGCTAAAGTGGTTCCAATTCATAAAAATGGTGACAAGCATATTGTTGCAATTTATTATTTGTAATCAAAATCAAAAACTTTGTTGAGAAATACTAATGCTAATACTCTTAGCATCACTGCTAAGAGTATTAGTATTGATGGATATATATATACAGTATATATGTTATATGTTATCTTTATTAAATTACTTAAACATATTTACTGTGTGCTTTTCTAGTCTTAACAACTACTCAAAGCACTTTTACATCATACAAGAACCATTCACACACATTCATACACTGTGGCCGAGGCTGCCGTACAAGGTGCCACCTGCTCATTAGATAAACACTCACACACATTCACACTCCACAGCATCAGGGGCAATTTGGGTTTCAGTGTCTTGCCCAGGACACTTCAACATTGGACTGCAGGGATTGAACCTCCAACCTTCCAATTGGCAGGCAACCGCTCTACCACTGAGCCACAGCCACCCCGTATGTGTGATATTTAGTGTTAGATGAAAGGGATTCATTTCAGAATATGTTTTTTTACTATGTGCATGTTCATCATGAATGTGTTTAACCCTGTGGGATCGAGAGCTCTTCTAGCAGAGCTCAGCGGCACTAGATTAAATTTGTAAGTGTAATTATGCACAGAAGTGAAGTAACGTAACAACAGTATTGATTTTAATCCAAACATCAATCTTTTTCAAAATTTAACTAAGTAGTTTTGTTGCCTTTACCTAACTAAATTGCAACCGTTATTACAACAATATTAACGACATGTTCAATACTGTGACCGTAATAGAAATGCTCCTATGGGTTGTTGTTCCTGCACCGCTACGGGCACAACTTTATAAACGGTCCGATGGGGAACAGGCTGTTATACTCACATTGTTCTTCTGCAAGATCTGCAGAGCACGGTTGACATTGTTGAGTGAGTGAACGCGTGTGAATCCCCTCTCCAACCTCACCTACACACACACACACACACATATACACACACACACACAAACCAGAGAGAAGATTACTGAGGCATAAATATACCTTGCTTAGGGGCATCCATGAACCACGTTACAATAAAAGCGTGTGTTTGTGTGTGTTTGTGTGTGTGTGTATGTGTGCCATTACAATAAGGAGATAGTATCAAACAAAGAACTAGATGATAATGTCTCTCCCTGAGACAGAAGTATGGGAAAAAAGAGAGGTGAGAAAGAATAAGAGAGAAAACAATAACAGATTAAAAAAGGAGAAAGAAAACATAAAATTAAAGAAGAGAGAGGGAGTCCAGCAAATAGACAAGTTGGAGGAGGTGAAGAGAGCTGGAGGGTAAAAGAAAAAAAAAGGTGGGAGTAGAAGTTTTATTACAGTAAGAACGTGGGCTGCACTAGTGTGTGTGGGGGTGTGTGTGTTTCCTCCAAGAGCCAGATTAAGATTTTAATCTCTGCACTTGGCATTTATTTTCCAGTTTTCATTTCTTCAAATTAAGATTTTAGGATTAAGGTTATGACTAGGTCAAACTGAGGTTAATGCTGTGTTCACGCCATGCTGGATAGAAGGCATGTGGCAGTTTTGCATGGTTACATCAGTCAGTCAAATGGACCAACTCCAAATAAGAAGTGCTAGTGTTACTAATAATGAATGCAATTAGCCTGCTGCATGAACTGTTATCTGCCGTGGAGCTTAGTGGTGTGGAACAAAAACTTATGTCAAATTGGAATTTCTATATTTTTATATTAATTTAGCTACTTCGCAATGTTTCCACATACCTCCTAGCAACTGTATAGGTACTCCTGGGATACAAATTCCCCTGGTACCCCTAGTACCCCTGGTACCCTTGGTACCCCTGGCAATATATGTTTAGGGAAACCCAATTGGGAATTCCATTAGTGCTAACCCTAGGCTAACTTTCTATTTCTATTTCTATTGTGAAGTTCTAAGAATAGCTTTGCTAAAGCTATGAGGTCACTTGATTGGCTGAACACTGTGACAGCATAGATTGAATCACCTCAACCCAGTGTTGTTAATATTGTTAATCTATTGTGTTGACATCACTTTTTATTTAAACATTTGGAAAATGTAATAAGATGAAAATTATAGAGATAGCTGAGAAAATGAGAGGACAGTCTGACATTGAAGACATGTGCCATTATATGGCAATGATGTTCTGGATTTCATAGAAAACCCAACACAATCTATTTGTTTGTCTCTTTGCTATCCATTTCGGAGAGTCCACATCTCCCATGTTTCCTCTAAAATGAGCCAGCTAAAACTCTACAAATTCAAGCCAATATTCCATGTCCAGCCTGTCAAATCAAGGAGGACACGGAGCATTTTTATGTCCTCTTCGTCTCCAAAGCTGAACACTAATGTTGTCCTTTCTACTAATTGCCAATGTCTTAAAATAGTGTACAACTGTGGAACTTGCAGGATATCCTTTTTGTCAATGTATCAGACCTAACGCACAGTTGAATCACAATGTAAGATTTCCTTAAAGTGGTATATTGCTTCTGCCAATATTTAATGACGAGGACCTGGTAATTGGAACAGTACCATTCACTACCTTAATGACAAAGACTTGAGTTTGCACTCTTTTCAAGTGGTGTGTTCAACCTTGGAAACCAGATCTGCTCTCAAAGCATGGTGTCCCGTGGCAACAACCTCGCCCATTCATCCACTTTATAATTTGTTCACTATACAGGGCAAAACAACAGGTATGGTGTCCACTCTGTATTTGTTTACATCTAATGTGCCAAATAATAGAGTATGAGACATTAGACAGACAATTCTTTTTCCTTTAAAGAAAAATCTGCCACATGCTCTAACTCCTCTTTTTAACACTATCCTCTTCTGATGGCAGAGAGCAATACTGAGAAAGTATTGCTTTGTTAAAAATCTGGCATAAGTCTGGCATCTGGTTTATTTCTATATGTATGGACATGTGCCTGCTTACACAGTGTGCTTCTGTGTCTGTGTTTGTGTACTCATACCAGCTCATGTCCTGCCAGCCCCTCCAGCAGCTCCAGCAAGCGTCTTCCATCACACAGATCTGAGAACAGATCCTCCACGGGTGGTTTTATTGTCTAAAACACAGATACACATACATTTATCAATTCAAATAAAATATAATGTGCATTCATGCTTAACGTTCCAAAGATTCAACATGTTTGTTAATACAAAGTTACATTTCTGCAATTGAATTCAATTATATTGCTATTTATAGTGATTTATTACCATGTGCCATGGTCTCAGAACACTACATCACAAAAAAGAAGAAAAATTAAGTCTAAGGCTGCAAAAGCAGAAACAGCAACAACTACAGGCAGTAACATGATTTAATTCACTTATTCCATGTAAAGGTAAAAAATGTGATCCCCACACAAGAGACTTTGCTCCTTAATGGCTGAAACCACATCAGAGTTGTTGGAAGTAGAGAGACATATTTTAGTAAGCACAAACCAGCCCTGTGTTAAATGTGAAGATAGCAGTTAATACCCAAGAGGCTGTTCTTTATCAGTGCTGGTAAATCTCAGATTACAAGCTAGCAGTTACTTCACATTGGAAAACACTGCAGGCTGAATACATTGATAGTCTTCTCTGGGCCTTCACAGGCTCCAGAGGTAAGGGAAATGGAGGAATTAAGGAGAAATTTCAGTACATACAAAATATCTTTGAAAAAACATGTATTAATTTTTTCCCTTAACAGCCCAAAATAGCAGGGAAACTACAATCAATCCTATGACATGCTCCATTTTGGATGCTTTTTTAAAGGCCTTAGTGGTCCCCTAATAATGTATCTGAAGTCTCCTTTTTTTATAGACCTTTGTGGTCCCCTAATACTGTATCTGAAGTATCTTTTATATGGACCTTAGTGGTCCCCTAATACTGTTTCTGAAGTCTCTTTTAAATAGACCTCAGTGGTCCCCTAATACTGTATCTGAAGTCTCTTTTATATAGACCTCAGTGGTTCCCTAATACTGCATCTGAAGTCTCTTTTATATAGGCTTTAGGGGTCCCTTAATACTCTCAACCATCTGAACCCTAAGGCCATTTTTACAGTTCATTGTCCGTCTGGATTTATTTTATAAAAAAGCTTGTAAAACATCAACCCTGGTGTCTATAGTCAAGATATGAACATCATTTTTTACAGGACAAACTGGGTTATTTGAATCTTTGGGTTGCAGTGAGGTCACTTGAATGTTAAAAATAGTTGTAGGACCTTAAAGACAAATAAATAAATAAAACGGAACATGAATCTTTCAGATATGTATTGATATCACACACAGAGCAGTAAAACCATTTTACTCTCTAAAACACTTCTCATATGTCTTGGGAGTCACACTGTGAAGAAATAATCATTATAAATTATACAATTGACAAAATACTTAAATTTTTTCAAAGAAAGTCCATACGCTTTTACCCTCATGACATTTACTTATGCCAATAATCAACATAATAATGTCATATTTATTGATATTACACCCACAGAAATGCTACACAAGCTTTGTCTGTCTAAATCAGTTCTCCTATATGCAAAAATAAACATAATTAACATTATAACTTATTTACACTATTTACATTTCTTCAAAAAAGGCCCAAATATATGCCAAATCTCAAACCACTGGGGCAATTTTCCTCTATAAAACGGTAGATATCTATCTTGTTCCGCTATAGCATCTTTGATCGCACACTAGACTCTTTGACTGGGAAGATTGACCTCTTAATTATGAGAAAGTGTAAGACAGGGAAGGGGTAAGGACATAGACAATAAGTAAGTAAAGCTTTTCTTCTGTATTCCCAGCAGCATCATGTACAAAAGACATCATAAACTTTCAACACATTCTCACTCACATCTCATAAAATACAGACGCTTGGTCAGGTGCCTTTGTGGTTGTTATATAACACATGCTTGGTCATCACCTTTAGCATCATATAACACACGGTTGGTCGTCTCCTTAACCGTCATATAACACACGCTTGGTCTCCTTTAGCATCATATAACACACGCTTGGTCTTCTCCTTTAGCATCATATAACACACGCTTGGTCGTCTCCTTTAGCATCATATAACACACGCTTGGTCGTCTCCTTTGGCATCATATAATACACGCTTGGTTGTCTCCTTTAGCATTTAACACATGCTTGGTCGTCTCCTTTAGCATCATATAATACACGCTTGGTTGTCTCCTTTAGCATTTAACACACGCTTGGTTGTCTCCTTTAGCATCATACAACACACGCTTGGTCATCTCCTTTAGCATCATATAACACACGCTTGGTCGTCTCCTTTAGCATCATATAACACACGCTTGGTGGTCTCCTTTAGCATCATATAACAAGCGCTTAGTCGTCTCCTTTAACATCATATAACACATGCTTGATCGTCTCCTTTAGCATCATTTAACACGCGTTTGGTCGTCTCCTTTAACATCATACAACACACACTTGGTCGTCTCCTTTAGCATCATTTAACACGCGTTTGGTCGTCTCCTTTAGCATTTAACACACGCTTGGTCGTCTCCTTTAGCATCATATAACACACGCTTGGTCTTCTCCTTTAGCATCATATAACACACGCTTGGTCGTCTCCTTTAGCATCATATAACACACGCTTGGTCGTCTCCTTTAGCATCATATAATACACGCTTGGTTGTCTCCTTTAGCATTTAACACACGCTTGGTCGTCTCCTTTAGCATCATATAATACACGCTTGGTTGTCTCCTTTAGCATTTAACACACGCTTGGTTGTCTCCTTTAGCATCATATAACACACGCTTGGTCTAGCTGCTGCTCGCCCCAGTACGTTCTACACATGTGCAAAAGGGTGCCTTTTTCGTTGCATCACAAGCAGACAGCCACTGCCCAAACATCCGTATTCTACGCGTTCGGAGTGAGAACGGGTTGGCACTTTTAAAACGATGGCTGCCATGTAGAAGTCTCCACCCCTGCATCTAAAATGCATTAGCATTGGCAGTGAGACAGAAAGAAAAAAGCAGAAATAACCCAGAACTGTGAGGAAAAAGAATAAAAACAATATCGAAAGAAAAATGAAAAGGGGGAGAGTGTTTTTCTATAATAAAGAAATGTACTTATCAATCTTGTGAGAAACAACTTCTTCCTATCAGTGTCTCATTCTCTAACATTGTCCTTTCATTTCTGTTCGTTCCCTCTATCTTAAATTTTATACTCAATCTCTCCCACACGTTTCTCTCACATCTCATTCTTCTTCTCTTCTCTCGTAGGGCAGTGTGTGTGTGTGTGTGTGTGTGTGTGTGTGTGTGTGTGTGTGTGTGTGTGTGTGTGTGTGTGTGTGTGCGCGCGCGTGTGTGTGTTGGGAGTGGATTATTTGAATGGGTTGTGGACAGTGTGTTGTTGAACTGTAGGTGATAAGGGAAGAAACCACAGGTGAACACAGATAAAAGAAGAGCAACCAAGGCAAAAAAAGAATCACATGTCCATTTGAATTTCACTGGAAACAGAATACACACAAAGTAACACACCCATTAAAAATGTCTCTCTCTTGTCCATTTAGTGAGGGCCTTCTTCATCACATTCTAACGATAAAGACTTCTTCAGTTGTTTTCTGGGCTTAATTGATGTTCCTGTAATTGCAGCTTTCCAGACTTGACATTTGAAACTGATCTGTACTTATAACTGAAGAATCATGAATCTTGTTTGACTCGTTAGTGAACACATACAGTGGTGTGAAAAAGTGTTTGCCCCCTTCCTCATTTCCTGTTCCTTTGCATGTTTGTCACACTTAAGTGTTTCGGAACATCAAACCAATTTAAACAATAGTCAAGGACAACACAAGTAAACACAAAATGCAATTTGTAAATGAAGGTGTTTATTATTAAAGGTGAAAAAAAATCCAAACCATCATGGCCCTGTGTGAAAAAGTGATTGCCCCCTAAACCTAATAACTGGTTGGGCCACCCTTAGCAGCAACAACTGCAACCAAGCGTTTGCGATAATGTGCAATGAGGCTTTTATAGCGTCCTGGAGGAATTTTGGCCCACTCATCTTTGCAGAATTGTCCTGATTCAGTTACATTAGAGGATTTTCGAGCATGAACGGCCTTTTTAAGGCCTGACCTGCCACAACATCTCAATAGGATTCAGGTCAGGACTTTGGCTAGGCCACTCCAAAGTCTTCATTTTGTTTTTCTTCAGCCATTCGGTGGTGGACTTGCTGGTGTGTTTAGGATCATTGTCCTGCTGCAGAACCCAAGTTCGTTTCAGCTTGAGTACACGAACAGATGGTCGGACATTCTCCTTCAGGATCTCTTGGTAGACAGCAGAATTCATAGTTCCTTTTATCACGGCAAGTCTTCCAGGTCCTGAAGCAGCAAAACAGCCCCAGACCATCACACTACCACCACCATATTTTACTGTTGGTATAATGTTCTTTTTATGAAATGTAGTGTTCCTTCTACGCCAGATATACTTGGACACACACCTTCCAAAGAGTTCCACTTTTGTCTCATCGGTCAACAGAATGTTGTCCCAAAAGTCTTGGGGATCATCAAGATGTGTTGTGGAGAAATTGAGACGAGCTTTGATGTTCTTTTTGCTCAGCAGTGGTTTTCTCCTTGGAACTCTGCCATGCAGGCCATATTTGCCCAGTCTTTTCCTGATGGTGGAGGCATGAACGCTGACCTTAACTGAGGCAAGTGAGGCCTGCAGTTCTTTGGACGTTGTTGTGGGGTCTTTTGTGACCTCTTGGATGAGTCGTCGCTGCGCTCTTGGGGTAATTTTGGGCGGACGGCCACTCCTGGGAAGGTTCACCACTGTTCCATGTCTTCGCCATTTGTGGATAATGGCTCTCACTGTGGTTTGCTGGATTCCCAAAGCTTTGGAAATGGCTTTATAACCCTTTCCAGACTGATAGATCTCAATTACTTTCTTTCTCAATTGGTCCTGAATTTCTTTGGGTCTCGGCATGATGTGTAGCTTTTAAGGTTCTTCTGGTGGACCTTACTGTGTCAAGCAGCTCCTATTTAAGTGATGCCTTGATGTTGAACAGGTGTGGCAATAATCAGGCCTGGGTGTGGCTAGAGAAATTGAACTCAGGTGTGGACAACAACAGTTATAGTATGTTTTAACAAGGGGGGCAATCACTTTTTCACACAGGGCCATGATGGTTTGGATTTTTTTTCACCTTTAATAATAAACACCTTCATTTACAAATTGCATTTTGTGTTTACTTGTGTTGTCCTTGACTATTGTTTAAATTGGTTTGATGTTCCGAAACACTTAAGTGTGACAAACATGCAAAGGAACAGGAAATGAGGAAGGGGTCAAACACTTTTTCACACCACTGTACTATATATGGGTAATTCTTCAAATATGAGCTAGACAATTTCAGAAAATTTCAAAAACATTTCTACAAACATTTTATTAGTATCAGTTGGTTTTTCTATCTGTCTAGAAATCTTCCCTGAAGTTAGCTGTGATGATTTGTATTGAATAATATATACTTTCTGCCATTTTTATCTGACAGTCCAAAAAGTCATTTCCATCACATAACAAAACGTGTTTTTATGAGAAAATAATAAATGTATTCTGTTAAAAATATATTTGATTGAAATGTAACAATTTTACAATGTTTACACAAAAAAAAACTAAAACTGTATTACTGGAACATTTCATTTACTTATCATAGCACAAAATCATGTATTTCTCAAAGTGTATACACATACCTTACCCGTAACAACACAATTATCAACACCACTGAATATATAGCTGGTTGGATTGTATGTATGTTTATATGTTTAACTTTAAAATATGTGTTATAGTGGAAATGACAAAGATAGGCAACCTCCAATTAAAAACTAATTGTCTACTGCTCTGTGCAATATTTTGAAATAGAAAACAATAAATGAAAAATATGAATTTGTGTTAAAAATCAGCAAATCATTTCTTCTCTGCTTTCTAAATGCTGAACTAGACAAACCCTTTATGTCATCATTATCTTAATATAACCAGTTGAATACAATGTTACACACAGTCACCTTAATGATCCATTAAACCCCTGTATTTTAATAGTTCAGATGTGTTTCAGCAAGACTTCTGCTCATGTTCAAAACGTTCTGCACATTGAAAATATGGTTCTGAGAGTTGGAGGAATCGGGATATTTTGAGAAAAAATGGGTTTAATAATGTATCCTTTATTAGTCCCACAAGGAGAAATTACAATTTACACTCTGTTATTATTACACACAGGCCGGAATTACACACACATGCTCAGTATCTATACATGCACTAAATGGAGAGATGTCAGAGTGGGGGGGGATTGCCCATGGAAAGGTGCCCGAGCAGTTGGGGGTTTGGTGCCTTGCTTAAGAGCACCTCGGGAGTGTCCGGGAGGTGAATACGGCACCTCTCCAGCTTCCAGTCAAGTGGACTTGAACCAGCAACCCTCCGGTTCTCAATCCAACTCCCTACAGACTGACCCCCCATATATTGCCATCCCATATTACAAGAATAACAATATTTCAGGAAAAATAGTTTGTGCATTACTTTATTGCTCTGCTGATATGGTAGATCTCAGAGTGACAGACAAAGAGAGCCCCATTTGAGACACTGGTCTCTGAACGAGACAAAGTTTAGGGCTGTTAAGGCAAAGTTAAGTGGCTGTACGCTGCTCTACATTGGAGGTGGAAAACCAAAACTACAGCAGAAATACATGGAGCACAAGTGCAAGTCGAGGCACATCTGCCACAGCATGCCCTTAGCAGAGTGCATCAATTATCTACTGAAGCTGCACAGACCACGGAAGCCGCGCTGCTCATCTCAATTTTTACAGAGAGAGTGGACACAAAGCAACGCACAAGTCTGCATAATATTGCACTCCTTAACTTTGTGGTGCCTTCATTTAAAATTACACCCGGGGCTACAGTCAAAACAGCGACGGAATAGGAGCGACAGGGCCCCAAGGTAGAAGGCTATGTCTGTGCTTACAGAACTAGTGTTATTATAGCATAACCATCGTTCTATCTCACACAGGCTTCACCCTCTACTGGACTCTATGGGCCTGCATAGTCTTTACAACATGTACAGACAGTCCAGCCCTCCTCAGCCAGTCCCTCTTAGGAGCCAGGCCTGGAGAGGCTGGCCCAGAGTGGGCAGTGCCTCCTGAGAGAGAGCCCCCCAAAAACTGGGGAATGTTCCAGGGCCTGTGCACCATAATTTAAGTCATTTATGCATACCATGTCGTTGAACGACAACCCTGGGCCACCAGAATGATCCACAACTGTTCCTGTGTCACCCTCTCCAGCAGGGGAGGGATGAGACGGAGCGATGGAAAGACGAAAGCAGCTTTCTTGGCCATAGATCATGTCCAAACGCGTGCCACTTCAACATGAAAGTATGGTATATGTGAAAGAGCTGGAATTAGGACAGATGATTGATTTATTTCCTTCAGTAAAGATCCAACCACAAGATATAATCAGAATCAGAAAGTGTTTATTGCCACAATAATATACATCTATGTGGAATTTGCTTTGGTAATTGGTGCATACATAAAACATATTAAACATTAATACAGAAACAAATATAGCTGTTTTGCATAGGAAAAAGAAGGCTAAATGGGTGCAGAATGTTAAAAAAAAGAGTGAATGATACACTGCAGTCCTTAGCAGTAGCAGCAGCATGTTGATGGAGCAGGTGAGGAAACGTATAGGTGTACCATTTTTGTCTTTGGCAGGTTGAACTCATCCAGCAGCTCAGGAAGTACATCCTCAGGTTGCCTGAGGATGTACAGACCCAGGTTGATGGGCTGTGTCTTTTCTAAAGTTCACAACTCCAACCACAACCGACTGCACCAGGTCAGCAGGTGGTCAATCTCCCACCTGGAGGCAGACTCATCCCCACCAGAGATGAGTCTAATGAGTGGGGTGTTGTCAGTGAACAGGAGCTTGAGGTAACTGGAGGTGCAGCATCTGCTCTGTAGGCAAACAGCAGGGGGTCCAGGAGTGGGTCGGTGAGGGTTTTGAGATGAGCCAAAAGAAAGCTCTCATAAAACTTCATAACCACAGAGGTCAGGGCGACGGGTCTGTAGTCACTCAGTCCTTCTGACCAGTGCACACTAGTCAGAAAAGCTACAATGTTAGTATAGATTAATTATACATATAGATAATGATATAGTTCAATTTTACCCGGGTGGCTCTTTCCTAGTTTTGACTGTTTTTCCATTGATGATAATCAAACCCTCCAGTGCACCATCCCTGTTACAGAAATGGAAAATGTAATTAAAGTGGCCAATGTGAATAAGTTAAGATGCAGGATTTAATCAGCTATCCTCTAATTTAAAATCATGAACAAACACAAGCAGACACCCCAGTGGTAAAATCAAGTCAACAACTTTTTCTAACTATTGTTTGTGGTGTTTATATAAATTAAAGCTACATATGCAATGCTGACAGAAGACTAGAAACACATCGGAAAATAAGCTGCACAGCATTTTTTCAAACCACAGCACATATATTGTTTTGTAGTAATGCTACTATTTGCAGTCAGCAGTGAACCAGTGGAAATGAGTTCTAATAGGTTGGTACTGCTGCCAATCAGAAACCTTGAAAAGGCACACTCATCTTTTTAAATTTCATTCAATGGCCATTAAATCTACAGTACGTGGCAAGTGATAAAGTAGACAGAACAAGCAGCCCATTGAGTCTCACTCCATGCTTCAATGCTGCTCTACAGTACTAGAAAAGGATCACTCAGCTGTGACAGACTTAATATCCACAGCTTGACTCAGACCTGGTAAGATATCCCACTAGACATTCTTCAGCAGTAAGGGAAGCTAGAAGGCTAGCAGAGTAGGGAGAGCATAAGGTTTTGCAAATGAAATGTAGCTCAGTGTAAATTCCTTCAGGAAGACCTAACTCTTAATCGATGCATTCCTAAATCAATTCAGCTGTTATCCTAATAAATGTATATTTTATCATGCTGTGTATAACTGTCGCATATCTGAAACTAGTCTCTCTTGATTGACATGTGTCTCAGCGTAAATCCTTTCAGGAAGACCTCACTCTTAACCAATGCTCTAACTCGGATCAGCTGTTGGAGGCGTTCACCTTCCTGCTGAACCAATCAGAACCCTTACACAATGGCAAAGGCCAATCACAGAGTCGCAACCCTGCTTTAAATAATCTGTTACTCTCTTTGCTATCAGCTGTTGTTGCAGGCAAAGAGTGTAACCCTCCACCCCCCCTTCCACCTCCAGTCATCTACTCCATCTGACCGGTCCGGAGCCTCCTTCGGTCTGGTCTTCGGGCTCCTTCGTTGCCACCACCGGTGTCGAGATTCCATCGGGGGGGTCTAATGGTTCTCTACCCCCATATATAGATATACGAAAGATTTGTATAGCGATGGAGTCTAATTGCCAAAGACTTTGTACATTTTATATGAGCTGTATAATAAATCTTATTTGCATATCTGCAAACATGTCTCTTCTGATTGAAATATAGCTGTATCCTCATTCAGCTACATTTTCATGAACTTTGATAAACCGTGGCCGTATCTCTACCTCTCTCTCTCTCTCTCTTGCACATATGATCTACTGAAGGCATGTTCAATCCAATGTGGACCAATTCATATGTAACAGCTGTCACATGGTAACCTCTGATTGACTCTATTCTTCAGTGTAGTTCTACAATACCTTAGTGATAAACACCAGAACTAAACTTGAATCTCTCTCTCTCTCTTTCATCCATACACAATTGCCCCCTCTCTTTTCTCCCACCCATACCTGTTCTCTTTCTGTTTGACTGTTTCTCCTTCTGTAAAACTGGAGAGTTTTTGTAAAGATTCAACAAATTAGATATAAAATGGAATTAGGGACCTTTAAAAGTGCTGGTTGTTAGATATATGGTCAGAACCTGTCTAACTGTTTCTAGTCTTTATGCTAAGCTAAGCTAACCAGGAACACATTCAACCTCAAAATGGTTTGCACCGTTTTGCTACTGTTTCCGTGTTGAACAACGTGTTCCCATGGTGGGTGTGTCTCTCAATGTGTTTGAGGTAATAACCAATCAGCAGAGACGTGTAAGTAAACTTAAATAATAAAAAGGCAGAGAGGTTGAGCACCCAACTGGGTGTTCAATGCACCCCCGTTTCAGCTCATACATTCCCGATTTACAGTGTTTTTGCAAAGGTACACTAGTTCAATGCTACCAACTCCTCAGATTTAATGTTTTTTTTGCTTTTTCGTGAAAAATGCTCAAACATATAATTAATTTACTATAAAATCTTGTCTGACTTCTAACAAAACAGAAACAAACCCAGCCAACATGGTCTGTTTTCACTTTTTAAAAGGCCCAAATGTAACACAGATGATGTTAAAACAAGACAAATGCAGATGCTGATGATCCACAAAAACCATGAGGCAAAGGGCTGTGTTATTATCAGTATAACAATTGTGAAGGTTCTTTGACAAATTTAAGCTTGTATTATAAGCATAACAAGAAAATTAACTCACTACTGTCTGCAATCCTTATCCTTTCATCTCCTCCCTCCTTTTTTGGTTCCTCAGCTTCATTGTCCTCTCCTGTTCCCTCTTCTCTCCTGTCAGAGTTACTCTGCAGTTGACAGCCAGGGTGTGAAATTAACACCAAGCACTGGATGAATGCTGTCCTCCCCTCTCTCTCTCACCCTTTCCCTCCACTCCTGGCTCTCTGAGGTGGACTATTTTGTCCATTAAGACCATATGCAAAAAAACTTAATAATTATCAACCATTAAACTTAAATCCAAGAATAAGAGTTCTACTTTTAACTAAAATTCACAAGAGGGAATATAACAAATAGTATACAAATTACTTAATCTAAAGCAGCAAAACAGACCAAGGGCCTGTATTACAACAAGTTCAACATGGGTTATATCTTGACTCCTACAGCATCTGACTCCTACAACTGTAGGAATAATGAGGTTGTTTTTGGGAGCTGATTGTTTGATTGAACAGTACTCAGACTGTTAACACATTCTAATCTGGTCCTCTGAACTGAAGCTGCACTGGTACAGGTTAGCTGAACAGTATAGGTTACCATGGCCAAAAGAACACCTGAACCCAAAGATATCTGGCTAATGCAATAATAACAGTTAGGAATATCTGGGAGTTGAAAGTGGAATGAAATTGTCAGAAAGGTAAATTACAGGCGGCATGTTGTAGTGTGTGCTGCACTGGAATAGAATCTGATATTCTTGAATAAAGTACCAGGCAGCTGTGGATAGTAAAAAAGAAAAGTTCAGTTTCCTGCTGTGGTGACAGACCCTCATATATTCCTGAAGTGCTTCTATTTATGGTTTGCTGAGTAGCAAATCACACTAAAATCAGACGCTGCTTCACTGCCAGGCATTTCTCCTGTTTTTTGTTTTTCTCCATTTTCCTCTCACTCATTTTGCATTGCTTCTCTACACTCCTTACTACATCCATCTCCTCTCTCGCCTCAATTTCTCCCCTTCTATACTGTTACTTTCTCTCATCTGCTGTCTCCCTACCTCTTACTCACCTGTGTATGTGTATGTGTGTGTGTGTGTGTGTGTGTGTGTGTGTGTGTGTGTGCTCATTATGCTCTGCTGAGTTTGACTTTGGATGAATGAGGGGATCTCTCTCTCTTCCTCTACTGCCTTTCTCTAGCCATAGACGGTGGGTATAAGTACCTATCAGATTTTGTCATGAATCATTTTGTACCCACCACTTTTTTTTTTAAAACCTCAAGCTCAGTTTAGTAGAAAAAATAAAGATCATAACACACACAAGTCCCCTTTTACTTTAGTTTCATCTCAGGGTCCGAGGGGACAGTTTTGGAAGTTGTGGCAATGTGTACAAAACTGGTGTGCCTGACTGTTACTTAAGTTGTAAAATGAGGGTGTTGTGGAAAAATAAAGATACCCATTTTCTTGTTAGAAAATACAGGACTTTCATCCCAGAGATGGGGGATTGCATCCTGCGCGTTGCAATTAATTTCTGCGTTATTCTCTTCCTAACCACAACCGACATGTTGTTGTGTTGTTGTTGTGTGCCACAGAGATCGCGGATTGTGTCCCTGCGCCTGGGGATCATGTCCCGCATGTGGCCGGCGTGTGGCGTTTCATTGCCCCCTTGTGCGTCCCCCAGACACCGCGGATCGTGTCCCGGCACTAGTTGTTGTCACTGTCCCACGTGTAGCGTTTCATTTCTCCATTGTTGCGTCCCCCAGAGCAGCTCAGTGTCATGGCAGTTTTTGAAATGGTCACGTTTGAAAATTGTGACTTGTACACAAATCAATAAGTCAAAACAACGTGACAGGTGTGAGACCAGGTTGAATAGCTGCTACAGCTTAGCTTAGCTGACTCAGTTTGCACCATTGTAGCATCTTTGGTGTAGCAATATTTGGAGTTCAGACCAAAAGAGTTCAAAAGGAATCCTCTACGCTACCCTCGGCTAGTCTTCCCATGGGTTGTATTTTTAACAAAGTAAAAGAGAGAGAGGAGGATTTATGAGAGCTTGTTATGATGGGTTAATTGCTGTATGTATTGCAGATATTTCTGTCAGTGATGCCATTCCAATCCATTTTATTATGGTCCTTCTTCATGCCAGCCAGACCGGCTGCCTTTGTATGTGGACTGGACTGAAATTCTGAAATGATCTGATCAGGTATGGATGAATTCAACAGATTTTTATTCATTCACATTAGTACGCTACAGGACAGCATCTTTCAAAACATGGAAAAGGAATGTGTCATTGTACCCAGCCCTTCTGAAAAGGCACTTCCAAATGCGTCTCTGTCCCTAGCACAATTCAAACCAAACTGACACCCATGTCTCTACCCCTCTGTTTCTATCTACCTTTTTGCCTCCCACCTCCAAATTTTCTCCCTCCCTTTTTCTCTTAGTCATAATAAAAGGGGATCCAGCAGGCTGAATGGACATGAAAGAAAAAGAGAAGGAAAAGCAGTAATGGAGAGGGGAGGAGATGAAATAAAGAGCAGGAAAAGCGTAAGTAAAAGAGCAGAGGACGTGAGAGAAGAGCAGAGGAGACGAAATGGAAAGCAAAGAGAAAAGAATACCCATCCAGACTGGATGTCCTCCTGGCTTTAATCACCTGGCTTAGATCAAACTCTGCTTCAGTTGCTCAACACATGCACAAATGAGCACCAAATGTGATGCACACACACTCACCTATGTCTCCATCACCATGGCAACGGCACACCTCTAGCATTCTTGTAATCAACTTTGAAAATAGGAATGAAAGTGATGTGTTGGCATGCACAAATTACACACACAAACAAAAACGCAATCATAAACACAGAAATTTAATTTAGAATTAATATCAAAACAAGTCATTTAGTCCCTTGGGGGACTGAGTAACTGAGTTACTGGACAACAGAGTCCACCAACAATCAAGCAACAAAACGGTATGCATGTATGATACATATTCCCTTAAAACAATCCCAAATACAGCATGTAGAATCTCAAGAAAAAAGGGAAACCTGAAAATGTGCAACACTCTCCTGCTCCCTTTATCCTAGCTTTACTGAGCCCACTCTCCAGGGAGAATGGACGTGGCGGGAATAACCTTTGTGTGTTTGTGTGTGTGCGTCTGAATCACAGTTGTTAAAGGAAATGAAATTGTCTGGGACTGTCCGTGACTCTGAGAGACAAACAGAAAAACAGATGAAAGGAGGCCAGCGTTACAAAAACAACAAATCCTTTCCTCTTGTAAGTTTTCGTCTGATAATAGAAGGGAATAAATGAAAACAAAACAGAGGAGGGGAGGAGGCTTCAGACTGAGAGAGAAATTAAAGAAGACAGACAGTAAGTGTTGTGTTTTTCTTCCTCCAAACCAGTGTGTCTGGATAGTTCCCCACAAGAAGGACAATATCTCATAAAACATACAGAGGCCTCTTTTCTTCCATTAAGAGTTCATTTTCAAAGCAATGGGCCTTAGTCATTAACACCAAGAAACAGAGAAAGACAGAGAAGAAGGAAGGCAGCTTTAAGCTCCTACATATTTTGTGTCATTTGCTAGTTAGAATTTGAGAAAAGTTAAAATGGTCTTGAAATTATTGAAGAATACACATTACTACACAGGGATGAGAGAAAGTAATCAGAGTCCACTTAGAAACTCTGAAAAGTGCAGATATAGGGAATGGAGTGTGGAAAGGAGGCTGTCTTACCTTAGCCAACTGTGAATTTACCCATTTTGTAAAAGTCTTCTTTTGAACGTCTTCTCTTTCATCTGCCAAAAGAAAAAAAAGACAAAGTCAGAAAGAGCTGTGCATATCTGTGTCTGTAGCCTATTATACAGTGTGTGTGTGTGTGTGTGTGTGTGTGTGTGTGCAATCTGAGAGTACAGGTCATGTCAGATGTATAACAGCAAACAAACATGAAAAGGGCAGACTTACACTTTGATAAACACAAGTACATACCACACCTCAATCTTTCCGACTGACTGGTTGACAATCTATGTGAATACAGTGTTCTCTCTCTCTCTCTCTCTCTCTCTCTCTCTCTCTCTCTCTCTCTCTCTCACACACACACACACACACACACACACACACACACACATACACAAAACGCAAGTGGTGCTTAGCATGATAAGAGGCTCCTCTGATTTTGCTCAGGGCTAATTGCATCCTCATCATATCAATCAGCGTGCCACTTACGGGCCTTCAGATGACAAACTGAAGTGAGTCTGCAAAGTTCTCAGTCGTTGCCCTAATGGAACGACCCCTCTCTACTATTTAAAAATCATTACTGTGATCACAGTCATTGTGGAGCTGTTTTCCATTTGCTACCCATCAACAAGACCAGATGCTTTTATAAACTAAAAGTGACAAGTGACCCATAATTCTCTTGTGTCCCTGAATGTGTTTAAATTTAGTTAATCATGTAGTGAGAGTAGGAGTTACTACTTTGTATCCAAGTCTCATTTTAGAATAAAATCCATTGTAGGAAGTATTTACTGCATTGCAGAATTATCTGATGAAACATTTAAAAGTCAATTTGTACCACAAACCCTTTATTTCTTTCAGTTAAGGACATTTCCTTTAGTCTCAGTGTTTGCAAATCTTCACATGGCACACTAAAATTCTGAATTGAATGATGAATAATGCATAAACAATCAAAAGCAATTTACTTTTGAAGCAATGGCTGGAAGTGTATGAGGAGTGCATTCAGAGACAGAGGCTGAGTACTGAGCTAACTGTTAACATTAGCAAGCATAAACAGTTAGTTTTGCCAAATTATTGGACAATTTTTCATTTTGAGCTGAAAGTTACTTTAAAAAAGTAATTAGTTACAGTCACTAGTTACTTCTTCCAAAAAGTAACTGAATTAGATACTCAGTTACAAAGTATAAAAGTAACTAGTTACTTCAGAAGTACATTTTTGAATGCTCAAATGTGACCCCCCCCTCCACCCCTCTTTAATGGAACATAAAATACATGTGCATGTTCAAGTATTTATGATAAATCTGAATATTATAATGAAATGGACATGTAATTCAATACATTATTAACAGAAACTACACAAATCTAAACTATTTTAATGTTCCTGTGGGACAAAGTGAGAGTAGCCTCCAATCAGATGCCATGTTCGTAGATATTATGTCTAGTGGATGCATACAAATAACAACATAGATGCTTTGGAACTTTTGATATGTATTACCCCTCAACAGGCCATAACAGGGCAAAATTAAATAATGCTTATTAAGCACTATAGCAAAAATAAATAAATATTTGTAGCGCAAATAACATAAGTGTGTTGCTTGTGTTGTATGTTGTGTGTCCGAGTATGCGTGCTTATGAACACCCGCCCAACTCTACCTCTGATTGGCTTACCATGAAATTTTACTCAACCTCAGCCAATTGTCAGCATTTATGCGCTTGTCTCGTGCACGGCCCACTAACCAAGGAGGAAAAAAGGTCTTTGCCTCTCGGCTTAGAGATCTAGGTTTAAAAGAAGTGTAAAATAACCAGCTTAACGCCGCTAGTAAGGCCGTTATTTTCTAACGCTGTTATTCTCATCACTGATGGCGATACATAAAATGTCAGAAGATCACCAAGTTGTTGCCAGTCTCCTGCCAACTCCACTAACCCCCTGCTAACTCTGCTAGCTTGGGCTAGCTATCCAGCTGGCCAGTCAAGTTTTCAAATGTAACCATCGAAGTAAACCAAGAGAAAAAGTTGGAGAAGATGAGCTCAAGCTAGCCAGACCGTCTCTGTGGCGCTCTCATAACCACACGCCGCTCATCACGATGGGGAAATCAACTCACCAGTCTCCTGCTGACTGTGCTTCTGTGGGTTGCACAATTATTCAAGCAACTGAAAATATAAATATTTGGAAACTTTTTCATAATGATATTAAGACAAAAACATTTGTCTTACTGTAACTTCAAATTATAAGGACCCCAAGAAACCATATATAATACAAGGAAGAGATTCATTGAGATACTGAATGATGATTTTCAAGGTAGACTTGTTTCCCTAAAATCTTCATAAAGTGTTCCGCCGATGCAGGCACAAAATCCTCCATACTCCAGTTTTTTCCCTCTGTAGCATAGCAGTGTAGTGTGGCCTATGACATGCATTACAATGCAAATGACGACATGATGACTTCTAATAACACCTCATCCCCGCCTTTCTCATTTGCCTGGAAATGGGGTCACTTCCCATTAATACGGATAATAAATTACACTCTCATCCTGAAACAGAACATCAGGTTAAATATTATATCAGCGCAGCTTCCAGTGCTCTTCCACTATGTGTGTACGTGTGTCTGTGTGTGAGTGTTGACACCAGCCAGGCATTGACTAATGGAGCTGATAATGAAACTTCTCCCTTAATTAAAAGGTCCCACGTTGAGCAGTGCATTGTAGCGAGACGCTGGACACACACGCAGGTACACAATCATACTGGGAACACAAGCATACAGGCACATATATCCAATGTAAGAAAATGGATGTCATCTAAAGCAGGTAATCATCCATGTTGGTTTAAAGTGTGTGTGTGTGTGTGTGTGTGTGTGTGTGTGTGTGTGTGTGTGTGTATGTTTAGAATAGAATAGAATGCCTTCATTGTCATCAAACACAAGTGCAGTACCTGTGCAATGAGATTGAAGTAACCCCTTTGCAGTGTCAACACGAAATATAAAAATAGAAAATATAAGAGTGTACATTTAAGTTAATAGGCCTGCTTTATAACACATAAAGCATTTTTTTTCCTATAGTAGTGAGTCAGTCAGTGTCTTTTGTGGCAGGAAGGTCTCAGGGTTCAGACAACGTCATGACGTGTGGTCTTAACAGACAGCTGTCATTTCCTGAGCAAACATCTGGATTTATAGACACTTTTTAGAATAAAATGTCAAAATTGGCCATACTCTTCATCATTACAGCTTGAGTTTGGGATGTTACAGTATATTATATACACATGATATATAAGCAAGTAACTTGGCTATTCATGTCCCTGTATACATGTATGTTCAGCATGTTTGAGCAAATCAACTGTGGCTCATAAAATAAGCCAGGCAACACTTTAGGATGAGTCAGTACCATGTGCATAGTGGAGAAGGGCCAGGATAATTCCTTAACCCTAGCTCACCCGTATACAGTATGTCCTGTAGTAGGACAGAGAGGATTCACTCACCCGTATACAGTATGTCCTGTAGTAGGACAGAGAGGATTCACTCACCCGTATACAGTATGTCCTGTAGTAGGACAGAGAGGATTCACTCACCCGTATACAGTATGTCCTGTAGTAGGACAGAGACGATTCACTCACCCGTATACAGTATGTCCTGTAGTAGGACAGAGACGATTCACTCACCCGTATACAGTATGTCCTGTAGTAGGACAGAGAAGATTCACTCACCCGTATACAGTATGTCCTGTAGTAGGACAGAGAAGATTCACTCACCCGTATACAGTATGTCCTGTAGTAGGACAGAGAAGATTCACTCACCCGTATACAGTATGTCCTGTAGTAGGACAGAGAAGATTCACTCACCCGTATACAGTATGTCCTGTAGTAGGACAGAGAAGATTCACTCACCCGTATACAGTATGTCCTGCCCTGACTTGAGTGTGAGGTAGACTGTGCTGTGTCTCCCCATCTGTAGCACTGTCTTCAATAATTGCGCAACCAGGCCAGATTGTTTCAGATATCTTACGAGTCCTTATTCATACGTCCCACATATTAAAAGATTGTTGCTTGGGCTCATAATTGCCTTAGAAAGCAGAGAGAAAAATTACACTTTTTTATATATTATTTTATTTGTATTCCTCCTGAAAGTGACTTAATTTGTTTTATCGTTGGATTTATTTGATTCATCAGAGTTCATACAGTATCTTGCTAAAATTGTTTATACTGTAGGATTAAAGGGAGAAGAGCTTGGATGAAACAAGAGCTTATTCATTATTTTATCTACAGTACTACTGTTAAAAAAGCAAATACAGGCTACTCTTTTTGCACTTACTTTAGGTTTTTATCTTTGTATTCCTCCTGAAAGTGACTTTATTTTGTTGTTGGATTGATTGCTTACATCTGGCTTCAGGTTGCACTACAAATTCATTTTACTTGAACAGTGCAGCGTTAAACAATTTCAATAAATAGAGATTTGAACCTTATTAAAATTTGTTTTGTGTAAATTGTTAATAATTGAGCAATGGTAAAATAATTGCTAATTGAAAAAATAATCGTTAGATTAATCGTTTAAAAAATAGTTTGGGACAGCACCATAGTGTAGACTGAGTAGATATATTTAATAATCAAATGCATTGGACGTCAGTTGAACAGAAGGGACATCTGGAATTAATTAAAAAAAAGTGACTTATGGTAACTGTGTTTTAGTGTGTACATGTAAAGATTGATGGTTTTCCCTATGTGTATGCTCTCTAGTGTCTATAAACATGTCCTATAAACATGAAAGCTGTAAAGCATGTGTGCGTGGGTGTGTGTGTATAATTTATAATTAATTTATATTTTACTGTTTATTGATCACCAGTGGGGAAAATTACAATTTACACTCTGTTTGTTAGTAATCAATACACACAGGCCTGAAATACACACACATGCTCAGGACCTAATCATGCACAAATGGAGAGATGTCAGAGTGAGTGGGCTGCCAGCTGGACCAGCACCCTGAGTGGTTGGGGGGGGGGGTACGGTGCCTTGCTTAAAGGCACCTGGCAGTGCACAGGAGGTGAAGTGGCATCTCTCCAGCAACCAATCCACACTCCGTACTCCATACAGGGACTTAAACCGACGACCCTCCGGTTCCCAACCCAACTCCCTACGGACTGAGCTACTGCCACCCCCTGTGTGTGTGTGTGTGTGTGTGTGTGTGCTGTCAGGCTAAATGAGTGTGAACTTGTGGAGAGGGCAGGAAGCATGATCAGTAGTCTATTTAAACCATTGTTCTGCTACTGAAACGAACAGCAGCTTCAAGCACACACACACACGCACACACACACACACACACACACACACACACACACACACACACACACACACACACACACACACACACACACACACACACACACACACACACACTACATGCATCTCATTAAAGAAACTGCAACATTAATAGCTTAATCTCGTTTAGAAAGAAGAGAAAGAAAGGAAATCCATTGAAGAGGTAACAAGAAGGAAAGAAGGAAATAAAATCACAAAAAGAGAAAACAGATTGGACCTGAAACAAAAGGCCTGAAACAAAAAGGAGAGAGGAAAGACTACAGGGGGGAGAAAGGAAATGAATGGAGATGTACAGAAATATAAAAAGGACAGCAAGTGAGAAGAAGAAAAACAGACAGGACAGAAAAAGTAAAGACGAATAAAGAGAACGGTGGTTGAGAGAAAGAGAATGACAGAAAGCTGGAGGACACAAAATGAAAGACAGAAAAGAAGATGGAGGAACAGATTTCCATGACCAGAGGCAGAACTAGAAAAACTGGCTGTGAGAATCATTTTGTCAAACTGGAAAAAAGCCTTTAAATGTACGAGGTTTCAACTAACACGCTTAGCTGAACAAAAAAAAAATACTTGGAAAACACATGCACGATCTTAGTCCATGTTTTTTGGCTGTGATGACCGAATATGGGTGACAACAGGATACAATGCCAACCAGCCTGTAAACATAAGTCCACAGCACATTTACCTATAGCATTCAGAATCAATTTCCTACTTGATCAAAAGACAATTTTTTCTGAATGTGCTTCTGTGTGTTTCTGTGAAAAGAAAAATAAGTGTTTACAAATGCATCCATTTTGTGCCTTGAGGCTATATTTCATTTTCTACAAGAATAACACACCTGCACCTTCGTCTGAACTGTTGGCGCTCAAGGTCCTTTTGGCAAGGAAGAAGAATGTGTGAAATGAAAAAAGACGATATCGCTGGTTCTGCTGCGTTGCTTTTTCTACTGTTTTACACAGTTTATCAGGAGTCTGACATTGTTATAGGAGTACAATGCTAAATGGGAATAGTACTCTTCTAGGATTAATGGGTAATTTCGGGTTTTCTCAACCTGGTCCCTATTTTTTGGAAAGACAAACAAAGACGGGAATTGATTATGAAATTAGTGTTTATTTAAATGAAGTTTGATTGGTTTGGCAATTTTGGGGATGTTTCATGTTAAACAAAAATGATCATACTGTATAAAATAAAGTCTGTAAGGTTCATTTCCATGTTGTCAGACACTTAGAACACTAATCTGAGCATGTCAGTGGTATAAAGAGCACTTTTTGTGGACAATTGCTAATACAGCTCCAGTCTTTTACATTGGAAGCAGAATCTAGGTGCACTTGTGCGCGTTAAGTGTGGTGTAATGTTTTCTATTTTGAAATGCATCTACTATTTATCAATAAATTGCATTGGAAGCAGAATTGTCCCATTATGTCTCCTTGGAACTACAGTTCGGTTTTGGTTTTGAATTAGGTAATTGGTGCTCCAGGCACTCTAGGTGCACTTGTGCGCGTTAAGTGTGGTGTAATGTTTTCTATTCTGAAATGCATCTACTATTTATCAATAAATTACATTGGAAGCAGAATTGTCCCATTATGTCTCCTTGGAACTACAGTTCGGTTTTGGTTTTGAATTATTTTAAGTTAAAAACAGTTCTCTAGTGTTGCTTTAACCTTTTTGGTCGAAGAATAATTCACAAAGGTAAACTAGTTCTGAGAGACGTTAGAAACAGTTCAGAAAATTTTGACAATTTCATAATGGATTTATAACTAAAGTCATTTTTTTAAAGCAAAATTGCCAAATAATGGTTCCAGGTTCTCAAATGTGAGACATTGCTGCTTTTCGTAGTCTAACATTATAGTGAACTTGTAAAGTGTTGGTTGGAAAATGCAAGACATTTGAAGATGTTAAATTGGGCTTTAGAAAAGTGGGCTTTTTACAGTTTCCTGATGCTTTAGACCAACCAATTAATGATGTCAAACCTCTTAGCTTCCTAATTAAAAGTTGTTCTCAGCTGCTTTGTGAAATATGGTAAAACAAACTCTTAGTTGGGCCAATTAGGATAGTAAGATCAGACAAGCCCCCCCAGGGTTTTTTAAGTGAAAAGAGCCAAAGAGAGCTGGTTCATGTCATTGTGAGTCCTTTCCAGTAGGACTCTTACCTGCTGACAAACAGGTAGTCCCTGGGACAGCTCCAGGATCAGCACTCTGGACAGTGACTGTGGTAAAGCAGTGGCCAAACAATAGATAAAAGTAATCCATCACAGCTGAAACCTTTACTCAGTTAATTGACTTCAATAAACTCAATCTATATAAAAGATCTGCATGGTCAACTTTCAACCCCCACCCCCTACAGTTGTGTTTGGTACTTTTTCCAAAAGACCTTCTAGCCATATTACAGTGCAATCAAAAACTTTCTCTAATTTATTTTTCCATTTTTCTTGATCTGCCTACCTTTAGTAATATGAAGTCAATATTTTATCATTAAGGGGCATGTGATGGAGGGAATTTCCAAAAGATTTCCCCAGACACCTACTGGCTCCAGAGCATACCTATTCAATTGATCTACAAATGTACTATTCTCTGTTCCCTAGAGAAAAAAACACATTTAAACACCCCCCACTGAGAAGGAAGCTGCACTGGCAACAAGACTTGCAGTTAACTTGATGGTGAGACAGCAGGAGACAGTCATCCAGATCTGCAGCACACCTAATGTCTGCCAAACCGTAGCACTTGACAAACAACAGAAAGTGACAAGGAAGGAAAAAGAAGTATGGAGCTGTGTGTACCCACAATATAAGCCGCAGTATCAAAACAGCTGTCTGGCTAATAGAGTCTGGTGGAACTAGGTGGGGGGGTTACTCCAACATGGGGTATACTTTTATCACATCAGTTTTTCAGCTAATGATGGCGAGAGAAACTGGAAAGGTTGTTTTGATCCATCATAGCCAGCTGGAGCCTGTCAAAAGTGAAAGTACAGAGGCTCAGGTAATGATTGGAGAAACAAAGGCCAGAAAGGGAAAAATCTGAGCTCTAACCTCAAATTAGCACAGAGCTGATTGTCATTAAATATGAATGCAGATTTTATCTAAACATAAAAAACCTTGTGATATACAAAAATGGAAGAGTGGCAAAAACCAAGACTCAAGTAAAAGTAATATTAGTTCAAAATAGAAGTAAAAGTAGTGAATGTACAAAGGTATATACAGGTCTGTACATTTATATCTCACTAAATCATAACCTAATCTTTAAAAATATTCAAAATGAAGTGAAGAAAAATGAAAATGAAAATGAGGATAACTAGGCTAATTTGGAGATATTGATGTGATGTTTCTTTATTAAAGGGTCATTTTAGTATATTTCTACCTGGACCCAATTTTCTCATATTGGGAACAACAATTTTTGAAATTGGTCCAGTATCAAAAATGATAGCTGCAGTCGGCAGCGGTGAGACAAGATGCAATCGGGGTGTAGTGCTATTTGTTTGAGTAGTGGAGCACCTAAGATGCTCTAGGTAATTGGTGTTCTAGGCACTCTAGGTGCACTTGTGCACATTAAGTGTGGTGTAATGTTTTCTATTTTGAAATGCATCTACTATTTATCAATAAATTGTCAGTGATGTTGAGAAGTGGTGTAACTTCTCAACATCACTGACAATTAATGTAAGTGGTGTAATTTGTATCCCTATGGTTCGGCACACATGTGAAACGCAGATTAATTGCAAAATATAACCATCATTGTGTGAAATACAGTTTCACTGCCGCTGTTAACCTGTTCAATTTAAATATTTTGAACTTTAGTCTGACGCCACACACAACTCATTATCTTACACACTCACCATACACTCCCCCATCCCGCAATCCCTCGGTTTCTTCCTCGGTTTTCCTCCCACCCTCACAAACCACCTCAAAAAATTCCTTCATGTGACCACATGAACTGTGTGTTGTCTTGTGCATTATGTTGTGTTGTGATGTTGTTATGTATATTATGTTGCTGTCTGCATTGTTTCTTTTTCAAGAAAGCGTGTGGTGGTGCTGTTCCATAGCTGCCGCCCGGAGGCGTGCCCCAACCTATGTCAAATTCCTCATATGTGTCCTCATACCTGGCGAATAAAGTTGATTCTGATTCCGATTCTGATTCTTTAAATGCAGTTGCCAAGGGTAGTTTGAGCGAAGGGTCCTCTGAGATGTCTCCACCGATGTCTTTTTCCGTGGATCATGTATAGGCAGCTTTACCTGAACAGGGCGCATTAGACCAAGAGGACGTTGCCTCTGTCTCTGTCAATCTGTCTTTCCCTCAACTCCACAGCAGCCCTTGCTCTTTCACAGATGCTTTTCAGCTCTGTGACATAGGTAAGCCACATCCGCCCCAGTCTTGCGGCCAATAGAAACTCACATGCTGTTATAGTTTGGGTGTTTCATTTGTTTTCTTTTCCTCCTTCTTTGTTTTTTTGGTCCTGTCTTGTCTCCTTGTGTTTGTGTCTTAGTTTCCACTTCTGACTTGTGTGAGTGTCTGTATGTTCTGATTCCTGTTTTATTTTGAAGTCTGGTCTCTGTCTCGCCTTGTCTCTAGTTTTACTTCTTGTCTGTCTGATTGTCCTGTCCGCCCTAATGTGATCCACCTGATGTATCACCTGTTCCTCGTGACCTCTTGTATTTAACCTCTGTTACCTTTGTCTCTTGTCAGATTGACTTCATGTGTGTAGTTGGGGTGTTCCTGACAGTGTGCTTTTCTTCCTCCTTGTGATCCGTTTTCCCCATCATAATAATAATCCTAGTTCTGTGTCCTGTTTTTGTCTTGTCTTTTTCCCTGGACCCTTTTTGGATATTTGGATTCTGCTGTTTTATTTTTTGCTCCCTGTTTTCCTTGGACTTGGAAAGACTGCTCTTGGGTCCTTATTCCGCTTCAACACAACACATGCTGGATTATGACATGACACCATGTCCATAGCAATCAAATCCCAAAATGTCCCAGTTAGATAGTAAATGCCGTAAATATGTTCCTTGTAAATCTTTCCAATTATTCCACAAAAGAACCAAGACCTGCCTTTTTGCATGATTCAAATTTTCTTCAAAACTTATTAATTTTCAGCATGTAGCTTGCCACCTCAAAGTATGTTTCCCTAAGCAAACAGAGTTTGAGAACGGCCACGCACACAGAGCGAGGGACATTGGTATGTGCACAACGCATGGGATGTCAGGCAATTACCCTGGAAATGTACTTCTGTTGATCCAGACTAAGCAGGGGAGGACAACCTGTAATTTAGTTATTGTTATAGAAAATAACTGAAGGAGTATTCCAAGAGATAGGCCTTATTTTAAATTTAGTTTTTTAGATAATTTTTCTTTTACATGTTTTGCAGCTGTATATTTTCTAACATGGAAGAACACCTTGTTTTTGCATTTTATTTGAATTCCGTCTTTTAACAAAAGTGCTTGTATATAGCATGTGGCTAAAAATACTTTAGATATGACATTTGGTCCATATAAGCCAGTCTACTTTCTATATTTCTATACCTTTGTCTACCATCCACCACTATGTGAGACACACATAGCTTTCCCAGAGTAAATTTACATAACAGCACTGGCCATTACCAAAGCCCACACTTAAAAAACTGCACATAAAATCTTCACCGTTCTTTGTTGCCAGGAAAAAAGAATAAAACATTTTAAATGAGTTTTAAGACTTTGACAGCATGGGCATAATTTTTGTTTTCTTGAATGGCTTTTGCTTTCAAAGTGTTAAAGGACAAAGCAAGCACGCTTTTCAGAATGTGAATACAAAACCATAATACATTTTCAACTTGAGTTATTATGTTCCATTCACATTTTAGGCATTAAGCAGATGCTCATGCGGAGGATGGCTTACCAAAAGTGCAACAGTTAAATAAGTCTTCTCTTAACAAAATTGCAAACTGAAAGAAAGCAAAAAATGTCCAACAACATAATGTATTATTAAAGTATAGAATCTTGATATAAAGCAAGGACACAGTAAAGGTAATAGTAGTCTCCTAGCGAGAAAGACACTGGTGGTGGTTTCTGCACAGTTACAGTAATAGACCTAAGTGGAACTACTGTTTGAATCGTCACAGCAACACATTGAAAACTTTTATGTTAACGTCCAGCAGGGATTGGGGAAATGAGGACCCCAGAGACACCACACAGTCTATAGTGTTTCAGACAGTGTGGTTTGTAATGAAGCCCTGAAACTATCAAAGTATGGCCTAGTTATAGTCTGGTCTCTCCCTGTCTGTTATCCTGTTGGCTAAAAGAACTCTGCAGCAGTGTCACACTGAGTGTAACTGTCCTGCAGTACAAAACAGTACTGCTTCATAAATTGTCAATAGCATGTCCTGAAATATTCAAAATGCTAACTATGGAACCATAAACATTGTCCCATTTACAGTACAAGCACGTTTTTTAAAACACTTTCTTAGGATATCATTATCTTTGATTTCCAACAGTAATATAGATCAACAAACCCACTTAGAAATCATAGAAAAAAGCTGCTCCTTATAACTCCAGAGCTTGCCAGATAATCCTCTAATTTTCAACTTTAGCATCATTTATTGATATATTGTCAGTACATCCAATAGAAGATGCAAACATGAACTGCTAATAGGGAATTCGGTGTAGTTAATTTTCCAAAATGTAAACAATATAGACTAGTAGAGTTTATCCAAAAGCATAACTCACTGAATCCCGAGCATGCACTTCCTGTTTCTAATTAAAGTTATGTCCAAATAAGTTAAGACCTTTGACATTTAATGTAACATTATCCAAAAGACTTTGTAGGAAGACAATTATTTTCTAAATTTTACTTCAACAAACTAGCAATGATGTCTTTAATTTTAAATGTTAAAAGAGCAAGCGTGACCAATCAAGCAGTCAAGTTTAACCACATGTACAAAAAACATATCTAATCATTATTAAATTCAAAGTTGGGTTCCACTGAACATTAAAGCACAAATCTCCATATACTAGCAGTCATTTCTCCAACAGCTAATCCTTTTCTGCTTTGCAAAAGATTTTGAGTGATGCCTGTTTATCTCTTAGCCTGCAAAGCCTGCCGTGATGTACTTGATATATGTAATCCCACAGTTATACATTTTGTATGTATAAGAACTCAAGGTAGATATTTTACGCTCAAGCACACCATTATTGAAGGTCCCATGGGATGTTATGGTTTTTAACATTAATATGCGTTCCCCCAGCCTGCCTATGGCCCCCCAGTGGTTAGAAATGGTGATAGGTATAACCCGAGCCCTGGGTATCCTGCTCTGCCTTTGAGACAATGAAAGCTAAGACCAAGGGGGTAAGCCTCTCCTCTCCCATGGCACCATTTTAATGCTATGAAGCCATTACACGCCGTTAGCATCCCATTGACTGCCATTCATTTTGACGTCACTTTGACAGAGAATCACTTTACATCTGTGTTTCAAGACTATTTGTGCATTGTTTATTTCTAAAGAAACACAACAGTGTATAAAAGGCTATACCTCACGTTATGGCTCCGTAGCAGCCATTTTTGTAAAACCAGGCTAATGATAGTGTCATAACCACGCGACTTGCTGTGGAATAGTTGACGAATCACCGTAATGTCAGGAGAAGCTCGCAGACAATTTAGACTTTCATTAGCTCTTTAGGTTTAATTACTAATGTTAACTAGCATTTTAGTTAGCAAAAATTAGCCTGTGCCTATGTTATCTCCAAACAGATACCTGGGATGATTGGGAATGATACCAGCTACCAAAAGACTTACAACTTTCAGACAGGTTGCTTGCGTCACATCTACGTCGTCAACCTCAGTTGGAGGCTGCGCAGTAACGCTCAGCCGATGTGGACTCTTCCCCTTATGAGGTCATAAGGAGCACGGTTACCTCCCATTTCTCTGCTTTGCCCGTCCATCAAATTTGGTCCACCCATGAGAGAGAGACAATATAGCTTTCAAACGAGCAAAGTAGTAGTTGGTTAAGACCCCCAAACTCCTCAAAAGCTACAGACTCAGAAATGGCACATAATAAGGAAAGCTCATTGTGAGACTGGCTCTAGAGGCTGTAATTCTGCACCAAGGCAGAATTTTGGGGACCACTAAGTGTTGTGGGTTGGGGTTTTTCTTGGGGTTATTTTGCTTCCTTGTATCTGTTTCTTGGTTTTCTTCCCGGTCCTGTGATTCCCCGGTAAGTGTCTGTTTGTCCCACTTCCTGTTTTATTTTGGTAGTTTAGTTTCCTGTCTTGTCTTGTCTTGTCTAGCTTTGCTTTGTTTGTCTGATTGTCCTGCCCCGCCCTGATGTGATTCACCTGATGTCTCACCTGTTCCCCATTACCTTGTTACCTCATGTATTTAGCCCCAGTGTTTCCTTTGTCTCTTGTCGGATCATTCCAGCTTGTCTGTGTGCCATGTCCCTACGAGTTTGCCTATTGTCCTGTCTGCCTTTCCAGTCCCTGTGATCCTGTCTGTGCTCCAGCAACCCCAGTGAGTTTTTCCCAGTGCTTCGTCTTCCTGTTGGATTCTGCCTTTCCCCGTGCCGTGGCTTGGATTGTTTTGGTTTTTTGGACTTCTCCATTTGCTCCTGTGTGTGCTGGATTTTTCTGTTTAATAAACCTTTTGCATCCCTGCCTGCTACTCTGCATTTGGGTCCTTCTTCCGCTACCCCCTACAACAGAATGATCCGACCAGAAATGGACCCAGCGGGGTATGTCTTCAAGCCCCTACTCCACCCTCTGGACCCGGCGGCGGATTTCATGTCCACCACCTTCCACCTGCTTCATGAGGATGACACGACCACGACCACCTGGCACCTCATGATGGTACGGTGGGAGGAGGTGGACAGGGAGTATGGTCCACCCCCAGAGACTGATTGCCGGGGAGTCGTTACTGACCAGTCCTCCCCGGGAGCCGCCGCAGACCAAACCTCCCGGGGAGTCGCCACTGATCAGTCCTCCCCGGGAGCTGCTGCGGACCTGTTTTCCCGGGGAGTCGTTACTGGCCAGTCCTCCCCGGGAGCCGCCATGGACCAAACCGCCAGGGGAGTCGTTACTGACCAGTCCGCGGTCCAGG
Organism: Percina caprodes; assembly: GCA_013375575.1. Classification (NCBI taxonomy): domain Eukaryota; kingdom Metazoa; phylum Chordata; class Actinopteri; order Perciformes; family Percidae; genus Percina; species Percina caprodes. The sequence continues at coordinate 470,938 of JABXJD010000156.1, forward strand.
CCCACCCAGCCGCCTGCTGACGACGATGCAGAACCCCAGCAGCCGCCGGCAGCCGATGACGACGCGCATTCCCAGCCGCCGCCGCCTGCCGCCGCCGACGCGCATTCCCAGCCGCCGCCGCCTGCCGCCGCCGCCTGCCGCCGCCGCTGGGCGTTCCCAGTCTCCGCCGCCGCCTGCCGACGACGACGGGCATCCCCAGCCTCCGCCTCCACTGCTTAGTCCTCCCTGGGGCCCCCTGAACCTGACGGGCCGACCGGCCCCCCTGAACCTGACGGACCGACCGGCCCCCCTGAACCTGACGGGCCGACCATCCCCAGTGACCCTGACCGGCCGCCTGTTCCCCCTGACCCAGACCGGCCTACCTGCCCCTTGGCCCCCGGCTGGCGCTCGATGGTCCTGGCCCCCGACCGACGACCAACAATTTTGGCCCTCGGTCGGCGGTCGGCGTCCCCGACCCCCAGCCGGTGTTGGGGACACTTCCCTCTCTGGGCACTGGCTCCGGACCCCCTCACTCTAGGCCGGGGTTCCCGGGACCCAGTCCCCCTAGAGCCAGTTCCCGCACTTCCTCCAGCCCTGGTCCCCAGGGCCCCCTTCTGGGTTCCCCGGCTCCGGTTCTCAGGAATCCCAGCCCCCCGTGTCTTAGGTCCCCTAAACCCTAGCTTCCCTGGTCTGGTGTCTGTCCTTGTGTTTGTCCCCGTCGCTGTGTCTGTTCCTGTCCTTGTCTCTGTGCCTGTTCGTGTCCCTGTCCCCGTGCTTGTCCCTGTGTCTTTGTCTGTCCCAGTACTTGTCTCAGTCCCTGTGTCTGTCTCTGTCTCAGTGTTTGTCCCTGTTACCGTCTCTGTCCCTGTCACCGTTCCTGTCCCTGTCTTCCTCCCTATCCCTCTGTCCGTCCCATCCAGATTTGTTACCAAGCCCAACCCGTGTGTGTTTTCGTCGTGTCCGTCCGTCCCGTCTCAGTCTGTCCCCCCTACGTCCACACCTGTCCGTTCTATCCCTGCGCCTATCCTGCCCAAGCCGGTCTTGGACCTCCGTGGCATCCCCTGTGCGCCCCCCAGTGGGCTTTCTCGCGTCCCCTGTGCGCCCCCAGTGGGCTTTCTCGCGTCCCCTGTGCGCCCCCCAGTGGGCTTTCTCGCGTCTCCTGTGCGCCCCCCAGTGGGCTTTCTCGTGTCCCCAGTGCGCCGTCTACTGGGCTTTTCCGCGTGCCCCTTTGTGGGCTTCCTTGTGTGCCCTCTCCCGGGCTCCCTTGCGCTTCCTAATCCCCTTCCTATGTCCCTCTTCTATCCCTATGTCAGTCCCTCCCCCTCTTTCTGTTTGTTAGCGTGTATGTGTTTCTGTCTCTGCCTGCCTGGCTCCTTGTGTTCCTCTTCTGTCCCTGTGTCTGTGCATTCGTTTTTGTCTTCCCGTCTCTGTCCTTCCTGTCCCGTCTCCCGGTGTGCCTCCCACGCTCTATCCCTCTTTCCCTGTGTCTGTCTTGCCCTCTGTGTCTCTGTCCCTTTCTCTCCATCTTTCTCATTCGGTCCCTGTGTTTGTTCGCGTTGCTCTCCTTTTGTTTGTCTGGCCCTCTGTTCCTCTTCGTGTCTGTCTGTCTCTCCCTGTCTGTCTGTCTCTTGTTGCCCCTCACTTCTGGTCTGCCTGTGTCCCTAGTTCCCCAGCTCCTCTGTCCCCTTTTCCTTGGTCCCCCCTCTTCGCTCGTCCCGTTTCTCTCCCTCCTTTTGTCCTTCACACCTGTCTCCTTCACTGTCTTTGTCTCTTCTACCTCCCTCTCTGGTTGTCCTGCTCTGGGCCCCTTTACCGTCCTGTGTCTCCCTTGCTTTATCTCCCTTGTCTTGTCCCCTCCTCGAACATCTCGTCCCTCTCCTCAGCCTAGTCTCACCTCTCATTCCGTCCCCCTTTTTGTTGCCTCGTCTCTGTCCTCTCCCCGTCTCTTGTCTCACACATTCTGTCCCTGTTTTTCTGTCTCTCCCTATTTCTGTGTCGGTCTATCCAGCTCTAGGTCCCTGTCCCTTTTTCTCACTCAGTTCATTTGTGTGTGGGTATTTTTTGTCACTCCCTTTCCGTCTCTGTTTGTCTCTCTCGCTGTTAGTTTTTTCCTCTCCCTCTGTCTGTTGGGATTCCTGTCTCCCTCGTACCCTGTCCCTGGATCTTTCCTCGTGCCTGGTCCTTGTATCCTGGTTCCTCCTGCCCTTCTCTCATCTCCCTTTCCCATTCCATTTCCTTCCTTCATTTCATCCTGCCGCCTCTCGTTTTATTCCTCCCTCTCTTTGTTTTGTCCCCTCTCTCGCCTTGTCATTTCATTTCCTTGTTTTTTCGTTTCCTTGTCTGGTTGTCTTGTCTCCTCTCTTTTTTTTTTCCTCCTTTGTCTCTGACCTGTCTCCTCACTCCCTTATGCCTTTGTTTCCCTGTGCTCCTTGGTCCCATTCTTTGCCCTCCTCTTTGCCTTCCTTTCTTCTCCTCTTCTCATCTTGTCTCTTGCCTTGTTTTCCTAGCCCCCTTCGTCCCGTAACCCCTTTTTTGTCCCATCTCCTTCCTTCATCTTCCTCTCGTCCCCTCCTTCGTCTTCCTCTCTCGCCCCCTCCTTCGTCTCCCTCTCTTGTCTCCTCGCTTCGCCTTGTTTCCTTTGTCTGTCCCCCTCTCTCGTCTCCTCCTTCGTCCCCTTCTCCTCCTCCTCCTTCCCCTCTCTCTCCTCCTCTCGCCTCCTCCTTCATCCCTTTTTCTCGTCCTCTCCGTTGTTTCCTCACCTGTCTCCTGTCCCTCTTTTGTTCCCTTTCCTGTTTCTTCCGGCTCTCCTTGGTCCCCTGTGCTCCTCTGTCTTTTTCCCCAGTACCCTTAGGCCCCCGCTTCCCTGTGCCCTAGTTCCCCTGGTTCCCAGCCCCCAGTTCTTTCTCTTCCGGTGTCTTTTCGCCCTTCTGGGTTGTTTTTGGTTTTTGTGGTTTTTTTTGTTTTTTTTTTTACATCTGGTATCTGTCTTTGGGGGGGGGGGTTCTGTTGTGGGTTGGGGTTTTTCTTGGGGTTATTTTGCCTCCTTGTATCTGTTTCTTGGTTTTCTTCCCGGTCCTGTGATTCCCCGGTAAGTGTCTGTTTGTCCCACTTCCTGTTTTATTTTGGTAGTTTAGTTTCCTGTCTTGTCTTGTCTTGTCTAGCTTTGCTTTGTTTGTTTGATTGTCCTGCCCAGCCCTGATGAACATTACCTTGTTACCTCATGTATTTAACCCCAGTGTTTCCTTTGTCTCTTGTCGGATCATTCCAGCTTGTCTGTGTGCCATGTCCCTACGAGTTTGCCTGTTGTCCTGTCTGCCTTTCCAGTCCCTGTGATCCTGTCTGTGCTCCAGCAACCCCAGTGAGTTTTTCCCAGTGCTTCGTCTTCCTGTTGGATTCTGCCTTTCCCCCGTGCCGTGGCTTGGATTGTTTTGGTTTTTTGGACTTCTCCGTTTTGCTCCTGTGTGTGCTGTTTAAAAAACCTTTTGCATCCCTGCCTGCTACTCTGCATTTGGGTCCTTCTTCCGCTACCCCCTACAACAACTAAGGTCTATATAAAAGAGACTTCAGATACAGTATTAGGGGACCACTAAGGTCTATATAAAAGAGACTTCAGATACAGTATTAGGGGACCACAAAGGTCTATATAAAAGCATCCAAAGAGCCCCATGTCATGGGATCTTTAAGGTTCTTCATCATGTATGTCATGTTTACGACTCAGCTGCTAAGCATGCCAACCTTTCCATAGCACTACTGCATTCACATCCAATTGAAATGATAATTAATTTAGGCAGATGCTAAATGGCATTCTTGAGCCACATATCTGCCTGGAGATTATGCAGAACCTGTACATATTATCCTAAATGTATTTCTAAAATAGATGGAACTCTGTGGGATAGATGGATAACTTCATGGCAACTGTCCCATCCATCATGGAGACCAGTCTCACAGTCTTGTCATGTGTCCTAATGGAGCTCAGTGAAAGTGTAAGCTAAATAGCCCCACGAGGGCAAACAAGTGATCCGTCTCCATTGTGGCCGTGGCCCGACCGAACAGTCATGTTTGTTGCTGTTTTGGCCCCAGCTGCCTAGCAACTGTCATGGCCATTAGCCACGGAAGAAATCAGAGACCAATTCCAATCAGATCAGGTCATTACTGAGGATGAGACAGAGAGGAAGTGATGAAGAGAGGAAAGATAGAGAGAGATAGCTGGCGGAGAGAGGGAAGAAGTGGAAACAGATGAAAAGAGAGAGAAGAGAAATAGGGAGAGACACAATGACAAGGAAGAGAAAGAGGGAACCAGGAAGTGACAGCAGGAGAGAGAGAGATTAAAAAAGTGAGAGAGCGATGATTGGAAAGTGAAAGGCATGGATGACAAGCTTATGTCAGTCTCAATGTCAATTAGCACCATTCACACAGGCTAGCACACACACACACATTATCACACACACACACACACACACACACACACACACACACACACACACACACACACACACACACACACACACACACACACACATTCAAACAAATGTCTTCTTCAGTTTTTGTCAGTGCCACACACACACACACACACACACACACACACAAATTAACTGCCACAGGCTCTCACAGATGAACTCCAGCCCTTTCTCTTCAGCTCTCATGCACAGATGGGCTAGACCAGTTCTAAAATGTGTGTGTGTGTGTGTGTATGTGTGTGTATGTGTGTATGTGTATCTGCAGCTGTCCAGCAATAAAATCATTTTACAAGCATGTATAGCTGATACCTATCATCTGCAGCCAGAGAGCAGGGGGAAGACAGAGGGAGGAAGAACAATCCAGGGGTAAACACGCCGCCATTACTACGGTGGTTAAATAACCTGTAAACTCACGTGTAACACTACAATTTATGTAAAGGATTTCACTTTTTTGGCAAAGAAATCCCTCCACCAAATCTATTATTATGCATGGTAAGAAAATAAGTTTTCAGGATCCTTAAGAGCACAGAGACAAACATAATATAAACAAACTTGCAAAGAAGCACACCCTTATCAGACAGTAAGGCCAGTAGAGGTGACACACATCAGAGTCAATAACGACATGGTGCACGGCTTAATTAAGGTGTGTTACAAAATAAACAGCTCTCCCCTGCATGCTCTCCCCTGGTTTGGACAGAAAAATAGAGAGAACAGATGAAGAAAAGATCAGAGAGATGACATCAAGGATAGCATAAATAAAGAAGACAGCATAAATAAGGAAAAAGGACAAAGATAAATTTTAGAAGAGGGATAAACAGATGCCAGAGATAGTAATAAAAAGAAGAAAAACAAAACATATAGAAAGAGAAGAACGAGAGGTACAGTAATAAATGAGTGTGACACAGGAAAATACAAAATAAAGGTGATGTGTGAGAGAGAGCGAGAGAGAGAGAGAGAGAGAGAGAGAGAGAGAGAGAGAGAGAGAGAGAGAGAGAGAGAGAGAGAGAGAGAGAGAGAGAGAGAGAGAGAGAGAGAGAGAGAGAGAGAGAGAGAGAGAGAGAGAGAGAGAGAGAGATGAGTGAAGACTAATTCCCCCTGGCTGATAAAACCCTGTTATACTGTACATCCACACCATATGGTGCTGTGTGACTACAGAGTATATGATGGGAAAAGGTGTGACGTCTATCTGCGTCCGAGTGACACACAAAGAGGTGTGTGTGTCTGTGTGTTACCAGGAGTAAAAAGGGCAGAACATATTTCCGTAGAAATGATGATGTCAACAAATTGACACACCACACACACTGATGGAAACATATTGTGCTGTGTGACGGTGTAAACACTACAGAGTATGTGGGAAAAGATGCGAGCTCTAACGGTGTGTGTGTGTGTGTGTGTGTGTCACCTGGAGTAAAAAGAGAGAAAATATTTCTGTAGAAATAATGATGTCAACAAATTGACACACACACACACACACACACGCATGCACACACACACACAGCAGGAAACTAAAGCAACTGCCACCTTTTCCTCTCTTTCTGGATTTCTTCAATTATTTCCCTGAAAACTATAAATATATATTTACAGTATAAAACTATGACAGTCATTTAAAGCCTATAATATTAGGACCAGCACTCAAATGTGTGTTCTTGGGTGGATCTTCATGGATTCAGTCCTTACCTAAGAGCAAATCCCAAACAAGAAAACATTGGTGAATGCCAGAATCTTAATGAAAACTGCATAAGTGGATTTGAAGAAGCCATTTCTTCTTAAGAAAGGTTTGTGAATCAGCCCCGTTGTTGGCAGAGTGAGTTCAGGGTTTGGGTGAGGGTTTCAAAGTCTGGTGATGAGCAGATCAACTTATAGTAGACATAAATGGGAAACACAACTATTAAGATGGAAACATCCAAATATGACTGGTATAATAAGGCTCAACAAGCAACCACCAGCTCTAGAATGTGAAAAGAATTATTTTGGATAAATCTCAGTCAGATTCTTTCTTCTTTTTTACTCCACTAAAAGCAGATTTTTTATCTGCAACAGTCCTGCTGGAGTAGGTGTGGAGAGAGAAATGAGGATCACACTCATTTATTTTGTGATGTCAGAAAATTAGAAAACATAATGTATTGGTAGACATGTAACATGCAGGGATGTAGTGGAGGCTACACGCACATAAGCGCCGTTAAGGCACCTCCCACAATTCGGAAAGTGTGTTTGTCTACTTCTAAATAGTATATCGCTCCTAAGATATTGTAAATTAAGCTTATGTTTTTTTTGTTTCATATTGTTCATTAGTAGTTTCATAGGTTGTTAAACCTAAAGGCCTAGAGGTTTTTATGGTTGTGCAGAGGCTCCACGCAGAGCTTTCGCCGTAGCCTACATAAATGGCCTGATGTACAGTATATACTTGTTGGCTGGTGTGTGCATTGAGCCGGCGTGTGTGTGTGTGGAGTGTGTGGGAGAGCGAGGGAGAAGTAAGAGAATGCAACAATTTCTATCGCGTCTCATGTAAGGAATGGATTTTAAAAATGGATATCCGGTATATATCACGGTAGATTTATACCTCTGACTCAAAGAGCGACGGCGTTGATTAGGTTACCCCTTTCAGAAACAAAGTTGCAAGTCAACTCTACCTTCCTATCCCATTAACCCATGTTACAACTAACATTCAGGATATATTGTCAGATAAATAATTGGATATCATTTCATGAATTCTCTGGCATTTAATCCACTGAAAGTTAGTGACAACAACCTCCCTTGCTAGTCAGCTAGTTAATGTTATTATAATAATATTAACAAACTGCGTTTGCGGTGTAGCCTGAAATAGAGATTCATTTCTTATAATTAGCTTACCAATAAAAACACAATCAAGAGTACAATGCCTTCACAACTAATTGTGGATGATGCTACATGGCTTCAAATGTCCTTAGAGAAATGACTGGGCTAGTTTATACTGACTGGCTACCATTTGAAATGGTTGATGGGGGAGTCCCCCCTTGCCCTTCTCGAAATGGTACTGGCACAGAGACAGTATTAACTTAAAGGTGTAGATAGGCTATAGCATTTAGACTGGATACCTAAACACTGCATGCATGCTAAATCATTTCTTTTAATGGTTTGTCTGAAAGGGTTAGCCCTTAGGCATAATAATGTGACCGGCTACTTGACAGGATGTGGTGTGTTGCTGTCTTTTCTCCATTTAAACTTAATTTTACAGACTGAGGAGACAAAGACAATGATACAGAGAGCACAAAGAGAGGAGATATAGAGAGGAGGGCGATAGAGAGATGTGATGAGGAAAGAGGAGGAAAAAAATGATTCCTTTTTAACAAAAACTTAGATTAATATATGAATTGAATAGTGATTGTGTAACCTATGACGGAACAACCAGTGATACCCTTCAAATGATAGCCTATAGCGATGTCATCAGGATACACCGGAGGGCCGTGGCCCACCTTACCAGTGACCGCGTCGTGGTCCACCTGATCACAGGATTTATAGTTTACCCACCTCTTTTTTTTACCACTACACCCCTGGTAACATGTGATGAGCTATATTAAGGTAACTTGGCACTGAAAAAACACCAGTACCGGTGTGTCATCACATCAAAATCACAAGCACATGATCCATGGTGCTGCCGTGGTCTAGCTCGACGCCCTGCACTGCTACTGCTGTTATTTCTAGTCATATTTCTATTATCTTTTTTTATTATTACTATAATTGCCACTGCTAATCATGCCAACTGCTATAATTATTATGTCATATTTCTGTATATCTGTATCTGTGTCCCTGTGTCCCAACCTGCACCAAGAGCCAGAGTTTGCCTGTTTATAGGAAGTTTTTCCTCGCCACTGTCACACCAAATGCTTGCTCTTGGGGGAAATTGTTGGGTCATTGTAAATTAGAGTGTGGTCTAACCCTACTCCATCTGTAAAATGCCCCGAGATAACTGTTATTATGATTTGACACTATAAATAAAATTGAACCCAATTGAATTAAATTATTAGCTAAATCAAAAGCAATATAAGTTAAATTTGAATTAATGATGAAATCCCCACAATCTCTTATTTTGTTGCATTTTCATAGTAAGGTGGAGAAATGCTTTTAAACACCTGTCCATGCATAAAGCAAGTTAAGCCTTTTTCTGCTGTCCCATCATTTGTGTGTACTGTATGTGTATGTGTGTGCCACATGATGCGCCTCCCACCTGTTTCAGATTAACCCAGTGTGCTGCTTTGCCATGTAAGGATTAACCACACTACAAATGCAGATTAAGCACACACAGACACAGGAAGACACACACACACACACACACACACACACACACACACACACACACACACACACACACACACACACACACACACACACACACACACACATTGTACAGAAAGACAGAGGAGGTGCAGTGGTAAGATACACAGAAAAAAGGGAGAAAGGGAGACGTACAGTATAAGAATACAGACACTTCACGCACACACACACCAGTCTATTTAGTCAGTGTCATAAAACATCTCTCCGCTGTTATTTGTTTTCTACTTCCCCAATTCTCACAACATCTCCCATCTCTTTCCCATCCATATTCATGTCTTAATTTAAGCAGACTTTTTTGTAATTACATCTTCTATGAAGAAAAGTAATCTTTCCTCCTGCTGTGTTTTATTAGAGCGGAAGCCTTGGAGGGTTTTTCTCCGCTCTGATGCTTTTTCACAACACAAGTGTTGCATTTGCACATGCATGCGCGTGCACATTGACACTGTGGTTGTCGAAGAATAAATGTCACTTTTTTTAGACATTTACACAAACAAAAAAATTCACCTTGTTCCCTCGTCAGACTGAAACCTATGCCGCTGGGATGCTTTCGAAAGGCCCTGGGGTCATGCAGCCTCCTCAGCACATCAAGATCACTGAAAGTCAGCTTTCAATTCCAATTTAAGATATGCAAACTGAAATCTGAAGCTCCAACTTTGCTCCAGGTTTGTTTCACTGCAGCTGTCTCAATATGCCTGGCAGTCTATTCACTCCTTAGGCTGTTTCAAGCTTGCTAAAATATCTCTCCTCTCTCGACTCATTTTCATCATCCAAGAATGTCTCTCTGTATTTTCTCATCCCTGTAATTGGAAAATTGTTCAGATCTGCTTGGAATGGTGATTACTGGTACTGGCATCAGATTCCATGCCCATATCAGAGCAAAAAAGAAAAGAAATGATATCAGAAAATCCAAAAACTATAACCACCAGCAATGTGTGATACAGAAACGCAAAATGATTTGTTTATGTGCATTTGTACACATTCTGTTCAAATATGTTCTGGGTTGCACAACTTTCATTAAGGTACATGTAAAGGTTTGTGTGTGGTGAATACCCACAACCCCCTGTACACAACTCAGACCAATACAGACCAGTTTAGACCATATACTGTATAAAAAAGACATAACCTCAAGCTAAATGGAGACTACTGGCCTAATTCAGTTTTATGTCCATCTCTAGTGGCAAGCAATAACTTTCTATTGACCTTCAACTTTAGTTCTACTGCCTCTGCAGAATTTTGGAATGGACCTTCAGAAATCCACCCTGTAGTTTCTCATCTGTCAGTGCCTCCCATGTCAAACCTATGCATGGTTGCATCAAAAACACATAAAATATGAATGCAAAATACATACAAAACACACAAATATAAGAGCAGCAAAGCCAAGTGCTCAGCGATGCGTTAATAACAACAATAGGTCTTTTTCATATGAAACAAAATACAGACTCCAATAGAAAGTGCAAAGTAGGGTAGGTAGAAGCTGGACAGGTCATTGATTTTGGGAAATAGGCTTCTTCACGTTGTTGCCAAGGGTTAGAAGAGGAGATAGATACCATTCTCATGTCTGTGCCTTAACTATGGAGCTAGAGCCAGGCGTCACGATTCGGGCAATGCCAATAAAGTTGTCGTTGGTGTGGTTACATGTTTCAAAACTCCACCCAGACAAAGCTTGCTGCAATATAACATAATGACGAGCCAAAAGTGACGGTTACACTTCCTCTGAGACACGCACATCAGCATTGTCTATGGCCTGGTGACAGAATGGCTGGAGGTTGGAGGGACACGTTTGGGAGGAGAGAGGGAGGTAGAGAGGGTTTTTATTTGGTGCAGTGTGTAATAAAAATGTTCAAAAGATGATTAAAAAAAAAATGTTTTGACTTATTTTTACAACTAAAATGTAATTTTTATCATTACAGAGTAAAGATACGGAAAAAGGTCTGTTGGGTACCTGTTGCTGCCTTTTTGTTGGTACCAAATTCCAGATACTGGTATCAGTTCAAATGTGAACAGTACCCTAATCCTATTTGTATAATTGATTTAGTATTTTGTCAAAAATCAACAGTAGCTCTGTGATACATGCAAGTAGAAGCTGATCATTGTAAACGGACTTCAGATTTTCAGCAGTACTGTAGAGTGGGAGCCGCCCCTCCTGCTCTACATTTATAAAACCCAAATATTAATACTGTTTTCCATTATTTTTATTTTATGATTATTGTGCAGGCAATGGGTAGCTTTGCAAGCAGGGTCTGCAATAAAATCAACTAAAAGTTACGACTGCAATGCACATAGATATTTTCCCTGCTGAGCCAAGGCAGTGAGGCGAGGAAAGCCTGGTCTCGTGAATTTACATCAGACATGATTTAGGGCGTTAAACAGCTTGTAGAGTATGCAATTATTTTTGTGTCTTTAATTCCATGCAAAACTTCTCAAGTATCAAACAAAAACACTAACTCAAGCAAAAAAAATTGTCACCTCAAAGGTAAAACTGGAAAACAAAAGACGATAAAACTAAATATGGTGCAGCCCGAGTGCCTTAGCATCACAACAGGCAGTCAGCCATGACATTTTTACAAACAACTTGTTAAAAAGCGATATCTTGTATTGTAACGTCACGCCAATCAGGTCAAAGTTGTTTGACAACAACTTCATCCAACAGTGATCTGAGAGATTTGAGAGTCTGGAACCTGTGCTGGCTTTAGTTGCCTCAACTCTGGTTTTAGTTCATGTTCACACGTGTGATGTCAGTCACCCATTAAAACAATAGACTGTAGATTATATTATTGATTAATAAAACACTACGGGCGAGATTTAGGGCAGAGAGGAACTGCACCCTGAGTCCTATGTAATAATCCCATAGACTCTACTATGGGATTATTCCGGCACTATTCTGCTTTCCTTGCCTTGTTTTCCAATTCAAAAGAAACAGACCAAGCCTGGATAAATAGTGGTGTAAAAGACCTAAAGCACCTTTCAGAAATAATAATCAAAGGCAGGGTTGGTAACTACTTACCAATTTACACTTTTTTTTTTACATTGTTTGAAATTGTCTTTACATCCCGATAGCAATAAATTAACTAATGGGCTCCAAATAAAAAGAGCAAAACAGATCTGTTCTGCTCTGAAGCCGTGCAGGGGGAGGGGTTAGACAGAGCCCCGAGCCTTTTTAACGTTACCGACGCTGCCTTTTTGCGGTAGTCAGCTGTTCTGAGTCTGCCTGCATTACTTTGTAAATTGAAAAACACATTTCTCTGTGTCACTGGTTCAATTTTTGTATCAGCAGTGAGTCTGCTTAAGTTTAAGCCCTGAAATAAAAACTAAAAAACTCCCCTGAAATAAATGCATCTGCCACTGAGCCGTAGGATAAACACTTCAATTCACACTGAAGCACATGGCACACTTCAGCAGTCACTTCAAGAGTGATGAAGGAGGAATATATTTTTGTGATGAAGAGGAAAACATTTACTACCGAGGACATAGAAACATAGAAACAGTCAAGAAAAACAGCATTGGCATTTCCTCTGTCAGAACTCGGAACACGGAATTTTGAGCCTAATAATTGCTGCCACTGTTAAATTCTCTGCAACTGTGTACTACTACTTATGTTTGATACTTATCACTGCTGTGTTTGCATTATTATGGTCAATGTAAAAGTTGAATTTCAGCTTACAAAAACAGTCTGAACATACATTATGTATTGTTCTTTTCCAGTTGTGCTGGTTTAGTTGTAGAACACCTGTCTCTGTAGCAGGACTGATATCTTACTGTTTTTTCAATAATGTGTTTTATCTGTGTAAATTGTGTATTCACCTGGTATTTTCCTTTTGCATCCCTTTTGTGAAAATAAGAAAAATCTATGAGGAGTCGTACTGTCTGATGAATGTTTGAATGTGTATCAAGATAAAACGGAATAAAAAATCAAATGAATGCAAAAAACCTTGAACGTTGTGCAGCATTTAGTATATAAATCTAAAAGCCTTCCAGTTTGCATGTAGCCTAGACAACTTGTGCCTTCAGTGTATGAAGTGTACAACAGTACATAGACTGACTAGAAAAACGGCCAATGGGCGTGTATGAAACCTGCAGGTGAACATGTCTGAGGCGATGTGAGCAAGCTGAAGTATAGGAAGCATGGCTTTAATCTAATAATAGAGAAAGCAACAGATGACAAGCACCCTTTATAACAACATATGCTTTGACGAACAAGTCTCATTCAAACGCTATCATGTGAACACTCACTCTAAACACTTCAGGGTGTGTATGTATGTATATATAAAAACTGTGTATACAGTATTTTCCCTTGTTGTGATTGTGGTACAGCTCTAAAATCTTTTCCTGTTCTGTTTTCCAGTCCATTTAAAGCATCTGCATTTCTTCTGTCTAGTTGTGTGTTATTTGGGGTCAGGGAGGACAATACATCACCCAACATATGGGAGGTGCATGGGGGGTGAGCACACACATTCAGATACAGACATTTGCTGCATGGGAAAACAAATAGACACAGGCGCGCTTGTATGACCAAACATCTACTCTTAACTCTCTTTCTTTGTCCTTGTCTTGTTTATTTTAATTCCCCCGTCTTCTTTGATTTCTGTACTCCTACTCTATCTTCTTTCTTCAACCTATCTCCAAACATTTTTCTCCATCCTCCTCAAGCTTCCCTCTCTTGCTAGCCATTCCTCAGGGAGATTAGCCAAAAGACCAGTTTGCTTCCTGATTTTCACTTCTCAAGTCCCTAATTGGCTTGAGGGGATCTGGGGGGATTTGTAGAGGGGCGGAGCTCAAGAGAAAGCAGACTCCCAGCTAAAAGTGGACACAAATTACAGCAAAGAACTGAGTTAATAAAGCCTCCAATCTGTAAGTAAGGCATGATGCCCTGTCACACCATTACTGCTGTTGTTTACACTTTGCTGTTGTTTACACTTTCCCCCCCCCGGGACCTTAGAACAGACAATACTGTTTATTTTTCACAATTTTAAAACCTATTTCAAACTTGGCTTTAAACTTCAAATTTTTTTAATCATTTAAATGTGGCTTGGTAGTTAATAACACCTTTTTTCTGTAGTGTGACAAACTGGGGTGTAACAGAAAAGTTGGAGAAAAGATTTTTTTACTGTCTTTGTTTTTCTTCTAGTGGAGGTTAACCCTTGTGTTGTCTCCTGTCAACCATGAAAAACAACGTTTTGGACACTTTATTCAACATTATTATCACTTTTTCCAACATTTTTGTCACTTTTTCAATGTTGTGGGTGTTTTGACCAAATTTGACCCTAGGACAACATGAGGGTTAAACAAGATAACGAGGTGCCGATGTTCTGATATAATTCTGCAATAGGGTTTTCTTATACTTCACATTAGTCAAAGCGCTCTGACTTTTGGTCAGGACCCCTCATTTTGCCCTCCACTGGCTAAGTGTATGCTAATGCTAGCACCACTGTATCTTGTTAACACATAGCAACCATTAACCCACCACCCACTTGTGCTATCCGGGAGTTAAACTAGCAGGCAGACTGTAAAAACTGGCAGGAGGTACTTTCAATAAAAAATCTTATATTACAAGACTGTGTTCCTCTTGAGTCTGTACAATCAATGTGTGATATTAACTATTAAACTATAGAAGAAGAAAGACAAGCAATCTGTTCTAAATCTGCTTACAATTCCATTAAAGCATGGCAAGGTTTGTGACTTTGATTATCAACTCTTGTTACCATAGAGTGAGACAGAGATCTCCTTGTCAGTATATACTGTACTGGGTAATATTCAGAAGTATCATACAGCGTATCAGTTATTAAATAAAAAATATGAAGTCCTAGTGCAATACAAACTCTTATTCTAGCACAAATTACACTGAATTTACTGTATTTATCGGACTTATTATGTCTGAAACTGGCCAATCAGCCATTATGTTGGCTGATTGTTTGATTAAGTTGACTTTGTTTGTTATATTTTTCCTGTATTTTATTGCACTAATCAGGAGTATTCCATTGTATTGTGTACAATTATAATAAAGGCCTTCTGTTCCATTATGTTCTATTCAAAACCAAGTATATGCTTAATTAGCTGCCATTGAGCTGTGAAACAGAAACAAATGCACACGTTGTCATACATAACAAAGCAGACCACATTATTGTGGCCTGCCACACTGGTCAACACTGAGTGCAGGATATTCCAATAAGTAATTTTCATTTGTCTCAAATAGTTCAATAAACTATAACATTCTTTATCATCACTGAATATGGAACAACTCTTATCTCAGTTAGTTATTTCCTATGCACATACAATACACATACTGTATATGGGAGTAAATATACTGTATATTAGGCCCAATGTGTTTACACTGTAATATAGTCTAATTTGTGCTGGGCAGTCTAATTGTTACCTGATTCACAGCTGCAATGTGTATATTCATGGACAAAAAAATCTTGCTTACTACTTCAAACCACCATATGTTCAAAAAAACAATTGAAGAAAGTTAGAAGCAACTACCACTTACCAACATCAAACTTTTGACGGGTCATTATGCTTACAGTTCCCTTTCTTTCTCCCTTATCTTTCCTTCATTTTCTGCCTACCAATTGAAGTCTATTCATTTAAATGAAGATTTTGCAAGATTGTCCTTTCACTGTCACAGCATGCTACGAAGAAATACTTTGGTATAGTATAAGTTGCCTCAGCGGGAACAGAACTATAGCCCTGGGCAGTTATGCTCTACCTAAACCTACAAACCATTCTCTATGTCCTCCATCTTCCACTGTGTGTTATTTCCATTTATCCTCCTGTATTCAATCTCTATATATTTCATTTCACTTTTTCTACCAAATAACTATGCTGTGGTCGAGTCAAGGAGCCAGGCTGACATTTTCTCCTAATCAGATTTGTTGTCGGCAGTGGGTTGATATGCAAGCTCTTGCATGAAGCTCTTGCAGGAAATTACAGCAATGCAATGCTATTTAACACTATAAGTAGCATTGTGCTTAGGTCGAAATGTGAACCAATCTTGTTTTCTACCTCCCTTTCTCTGAAATGTCAATGTGTCGCTCTTTTGGCTAATGGTTGAGAAACTGGCTGACTTGCAGGGCAGACTGACGTGCTAAGATACTTGATGACTGACAAGGTGGGGAGAACCAGGTCACTGTAATCTGTCATTTGGGTGAATTTAAAAGTCCATCACAAACTATGAAACATGGGAAACTTTTAGAGGCAATACAATTCTCTTTTGTAGAACTGTAGAAGACGGTCTGCTGCCCATGCTATTTTTGCTTTATTTTGGAAACAGACAGCAGGAAAGTTAAATAGGAAGAAAGACACTTACAGCTGTTTTCATCATCTCAAGTCAGAGACAATTCCCAGTCCAGTCTGAATCCTGTCAGAATAAGTCAATTTTTTTTATCATTCAAATTTGGCTGGGTGGTTAATAACACCTTTTTCTGTGGTGTGACAAACTCAGAGCACGTTTATTTTTGCTTTACCAGGTCTCCTTTATTTGTTACGTTCCTATCCAACTCATCAACCTCCACATCTTTTAATTTTGCTAACACTACAAACACAACAGAAACATTTGGAACACACATTAACATAATATATAAATAGCAGCATTTGAACGACTTATTTTTTATTTTTTTTGACTGAAGTGCAGTTAACCACGAACACTGTGCTTATTTAAAAAAAATCTCCTACATTGTATGAACTCGCACTATACTTTTAAATAGCATTTTAGACTTTGACTGTATGTCAACCTGGGTGACATACAGTATGTGCTCATGCTGAATGTAATTATGGAACGCCCTAAAGTCCAATAAAGTTTATTCAAACAAGATGGCTACTTTCTTAACAATGTTCAAAAAAAGACAGAAATGCAGCAACATTTTGTAATTCTACTAGAAATATTAAAAAGAAATTAAGTAGAAATAAAAGAAAAATATGCCGGCACATGAGAGGTAATGACGTTCAGTCATATTACATGTATAACAAGCTCACTCAGCTCAATTCATAACAGATCTTTTGACAGCAGCCATGGTGGAGAATCGGACCCTGAAAGCCATATTTGATAATATTGGCAATTAATCAGGCATTCATCAGTCCATCCATCCATCTTCATCTGCTTATCCAGTATCGGGTTGCGGGGGCAGCAGCTCCAGTAGGGGACCCCAAACTTCCCTTTCCCGAGCCACATCAACCAGCTCCGACTGGGAGATCCCGAGGCGTTCCCAGGCCAGGTTGGAGATATAATCTCTCCACCTAGTCCTGGGTCTTCCCCGAGGCCTCCTCCCAGCTGGACGTGCCTGGAACACCTCCCTAGGGAGGCCCCCAGGAGGCATCCTTACCAGATTCCCGAACCACCTCAACTGGCTCCTTTTGACGCGAAGGAGCAACGGCTCTACTCCAAGCTCCTCACTGATGACTGTCCTTCTCACCCTATCTCTAAGGAAGACGCCAGCCCCCCTCCTGAGGAAACCCATTTCGGCCGCTTGTACCCGGGAGGCGTTGTGACCCCCTTATACTGCACGTCAAACAACAATTAACCTGAAAAAAATGTTCCCCTGATTTAAACTGAATCAAGGGGGACCAAATTGTGGTTAAAATCTGGCTTTATCTGTACAGTGTGTCTGGTTTAAGGACATGCACAAAACTGCAGGAACACTCTCAGCGCCTCCTAAAGCCTGCAGGCACACCTTTATATGTAAAGACAAAAAAAGGAAACAGTGAATCTCAGTAATGTGGTTGGGAAACTTGTGCATGGCAAACACACTATAAATCCTATGCAGGCAAAGCAAGCTTTCCTAAACACTATGTCTATCTGGTGATGTTTAACTGAGAACTTCTGCTCTTTTACAGAGACACCCTGCT
Organism: Percina caprodes; assembly: GCA_013375575.1. NCBI lineage: Eukaryota > Metazoa > Chordata > Actinopteri > Perciformes > Percidae > Percina > Percina caprodes. The sequence continues at coordinate 488,523 of JABXJD010000156.1, forward strand.
TCACACAGTAACACAAGTTCTAACTTGGGACCTGGCTGTCACAAACACTTGACAGTGGCTGTAAAGGGAGTCGAATCATGCCACAGTCATTATCCCCATGCGGACTTTCAGCGTCTGTCTGACCACATGGACAAGTATACTTGACACCTGAGCCACATCAACGTCAAACACTCCAAAATAAACTCACATGAGACGCCTGGCTCACGATCAATACAAGTTCACTATGGTGGAAGAAGTATTCAGAACCTTTGCTCAAATAAAACTAAATACCACACGTAACAAATACTCAATTACAAGTAAAGGTCCTGCATCCTTCTTCATCATTTTAATACATTTCTCTAATTGGGATTATTTATAATGATGCAGTGACATCAAAATTCAACTATTTTTCATTTTACTGTTGACCTCTTGACATTCTCTTAAAGAACTATGCGAGTCCCTGTATAGCTAAATCTTTTGTATTACCAGAACAGGCTGTTGTATTATGTTGTACAGTTTTCTCCAACTCCTCCTGCTTTGCTCTCCCCCCTCTTCCCTCTCCTTGTTGTCACTGCCAGCACAAATCACCTATACTGATGACAGCAGCCGATCAATAAGCTGCTAGTCCTGGTCACGCTTGTCAAGTCAATTTCCCACTAATGAATCCAGTTTGACGTCAATCTTCTTTGATGAACTATCCAAAGTTGTTTATTGTGCACTTCATGCATTGCTGCTGTACTGTTGTAAAGGGTTTTCACTCCGAGAAACTCATGGTGATGCATTGTGAGTTCCCAGAGCCCATTTCCTTTTCATGGCTGTTTTTTTTGGTTCTGTGGCCAAATGTAGAAAACGTCCCATCCCATCAGAATATCAACAGTAAAACATGGATGGAGTTCGACGGCACTTTTAGCAATTTTTCAGCAACCTAAAAGATCAATGGTAAATGTCGGGTTTTTCTGTCAGCCTCTCAGAATCAAAGAATCAAGGGCTGCTTTCTAGATTAATCATTTTGAACTGATATCCCACAGACATACAGGGAGAAGTCCATCTTAAGAAAAGTGGATACAGCAGCAGGAGGTCATTTCAGCTCGATAATGACTGTACTGAAGTTTAACATTTGGCATTTTGTGCATTGTTTAGTCTATATTTATGGGGGGAAATGGAAAGATCATTGAGAGCACTACAATCCTTGACCATTTTTGGATCAACTTATAATTGTGAGTCTCCGCTATGAACATTATACCTTCTACCGCCATCATACATAAAACCAAGTAAAGTTCCAAGCTCCTACTGTACACATGTGCATGGGAATAACAAGGCAATCACAGGTCAATGTATCTCTAGGAGACAAAGTTGAAACAAATTTAAAAAGGTTAGGGAGAAAGGGGGGCTGCCAAAAGCTCTTTTGAACTTTGAAATAGGCACATTTTTTTAATTCAGAAGATTCTGTATTTTTTACTTGAATTTTAGGCCATAAGTTTGTTGTGTTAGGATCCATTCATACATAGTGGATAATAGATAAATTGGATACATTAGTGGTTATTTATTTTCTTTCTACACAAGTGTTATACATGTTCAATGTGTCTGTATGTCAAAAGTATCCTTCTTGAAAATTGACAATAAATATTGTTGAAAGGTTATTGATAGACAGAAGGCTTAAGGACGCAATATAACATTAGAGGTTCAGACCTTTGCTGGGAGGATATTTTTGTAACTTGGCTACTTTAAATTTTAAGTCAATATTCCTGCTGAACTGTATAGATATGTCTATAGATAATGTCTACAGTTCCATTCTGGCCAGGCTGCATGTCTCTCTTAACTGCCTGTATCTACACTTTTACTATCTAATGTAGCCCTTGTAATGCTCACTGTGTCACTACACTGTGAATTTGACCAACTTCCTTTACAAGGAGGATGGATTACATCAACATGGCCCGGCGAAGAAGCCTACTAACGTTACATTACACACAAAGTTTTGTTCTGACAACTTGTAATGAATGTTAACTTGATAATAGCAAATTTGTGCTGATCAGATCTGTGTATCTTAGATCTGGTCGCCTTTGAGTCAAACATTTCTTGGTTCTGCATGGGTCCAGGTCTCAGCTTTCAAATAATACACGGGTCCAGCACCACTATGGACCATGCATGTGGCCATAAACAGCAACACTGGTTCGAGTCTGCTTCGGGAGCTTTGTTGCTTGTCATTCTCCATCGTTGTTTCCCTCATTTCTTGTCATTTCTCTACTGTCAAAAATCTCCAATAAAGGCATATAAATGCACATACACAAAAAACTACAAAATAACAACATTACGAGTTACAGTTAGCATAATTTTACCTTGGTATAGACTGATAAAAACAGTCAGCATTTGTCCAGTTTCTGTCTGTTTGTAGCTATTCATGTCATATGAGGTCCAGTTTCAGTGTAATTGAGTAATGTGCATAATAAATGATGTCTTTGTGAGCTCTTGGTGATTCCAGAGAATTTCCCCACTTGATACAAGTCAATTTGTGAAACAATTTCTTATCCAGGTTTACAACACCACACAACACTGAGTTTAATACATGCACACATAGCAAGGGGACTTCTGCAGCAGCTCCAGGACCTTTGCATTTCCATAATGCACAATGCATCTAAATGATGAACAATATTAAAATTCTGCACCACAACACATTAGAGGCTGTAGATTTCACAGTAGCAGTTTACAGTGGGTCGCATTCTGATGTACTAATTAGTGCATTTACCCATGTAAAACCATTGGATGCACAGTATATCACTGAGTGTGAACTGAATAAATGCAATGTTACTGGAGGGATCTAGTGTTAGTATTACAACTCAGAATCTACAAGGGTTTCATAGATTGAACGTTTGGTGTTTTTATTAATATCTCTGTAAGAGAACAAACTAGTGATCGACTGAGTTATTGGCCGGGCAATATATTTTTTTACATTTTTACTTGAATCGGCATTAGCCGATACACGGCTGCTGCGTTCGCCGACTTTCACGGAATCATTTACAGACAGGCGTCCACACAGGCAGCTCTGTGTTGCTAGAGACGCTGCAATTCACCCACACTGCCAGAGTGCTGGAAGCCTGCTCTTCAAGACAAAGGTAAGTGTTAAACCTTCAAAGCATCATTTTACCCTTGTGTTGTCCTCGGGTCAAATTGACCCGTATTCCTATATCAATGTTCTTTTAAATTTCCCAAAATAACATGATTGAGTCCACACAAAGCTCTTTGGGGTGATTTTTATAGGTCATTTTGGGGTGTCTTATTCAATTTTTTAGCGTTTGAAATTTTTTTTTAAATAGTATTGAGTAAAAGTTGACATATTCCAGTCTGTGATTATCCATCAACATACATTCCTTTAATTTTAGTCAAAATAATTCCTAATTTCTGCTTTTCTAACTCAAACATTAAGTGTAATTTCCTAAAAATGAGGTTTATTGACCATATATTGCAAAAATAACTGTAAAATTAAAGTTAATAACTTAGTGTTACAAAGTGTTAAAGGGTTAACTGTTTGACTTAGCTGAAAAACCCCATACACTTTGAAAGTGGAAACACGTTGCTCTATCTGTGCTTGCATCTATAGCTAAGTAAGTCCAAAATGCAAAGGCCCAATGCCTCGTCTATAAAACTGCTTGCCATTGTAATTAGGGAGCTACAAATAGCTAAGTTGTAGGCTATCTGTATGCGTACGGAACACTGGTCATAGGATTAAGTAATGCCGACGTTGTTCCGTTGTATTTGTGGGAGTTTTATTCAGTCAACATCAGCTACCAAACAGAAGTTTGTGTGTGTGTGTGTGTGTGTGTGTGTGTGTGTGTGCGTGCGTGCGTGTGTGTGTGTGTGTGTGTGTGCGTGCGTGCGTGTGTGTGTGTGTGTGTTGGGACACACACACATCACAATGATGTCTGAGAGTGCTGCACCGTCTGAAGGAGAGCTTTTAAAACTTTGACAGATATGTTTTATACGTGGTTGAATATTGATACCTTTTAACGTTTAATGCAGTTTAGAACAGAAACTTGAACAATTTGTTGCTTAATGTGTATCTGACGTCCCATTATTTTCCTCTGCTGATTTATGTTCTGTGGTTCACAAATCTGTCAGCTTCTTTTACATTTTCATTTAGACCTACTAGTGTGTTGTCTTTGCATATTAGGCGACGGGATATTATTTTAGACATGCTCATTTTATTTTATGTAGAAAAAATGGTCTTAAATTACAAATCAAGCTCTTTATTTCAATGGCTACTTTTCAGGTTTATTGTTTTCTTAAATTATTTAAATGTGTTGATAAAGGACATTTTGTGACGACCTGATTATATCTGTCTTATAATATATCAGCAAGCAACGCATCATCAAGGCTGTAGATGTTGATGAAAGCCTTTAACCCTTGCACAGTTAACCATGTGCAGTGCACCCATCCATATGATGCACACTGCACACATCATTTGGATGATATGAATGCAGAGATGGTAAAAGTACTCACCTCCCGTACTTAAGTAGAAGTACAGATACTTGTGTTAAAAAATACTCTGGTAAAAGTAGAAGTACTGATTTGACTTTTTTACTCAAGTAAAAGTAACAAAGTAGAGGCTTGGAAATTTACTTAAAGTATAAAAGTAAAAGTAGCCTTGCGAATGACCAACCATTTTTTAGGCAAAGCTAAAAATAAAGAATAAAATATGAATTACTAAACAAACGTTACTTAAGAAGTTCCACAGCACATTGGCCAGGAGTCATTCTTCATGCCTACTATCTCAACCATCTCTCAGATAAGGCCGAGGATGATCGGGAATGTCTTTCTACTTGTCTCACGAATCTCTGGGATCTCGGTTTTCTTCATTTTCAATCATGACGCCCTCCATACTGCTATGTGCCTAAGTTAGCGCCATCAAGCTGCACTGATTTGCCGCAAATGAATGCAGAAAGCCGCACAATCTGTCGAGTCGTCTTGTGGTGGTGCGTCAAGTGTAACGTAGGCCTACAGTATAGTCCCATCCAATGAGATTGAATTTGGTATCGATGACACAAACAATAATAACGGTAATTCCAGTGAAATGATTGTAAACTTGTTAGTGAGGACTAGATTAGGACTGTATTTAAAGCTGATTCTGGTTTCCAACTTGGCCCCAGGTGTGTCTGTTACAACACGGACGGAGACAAAAATAAATAGTAAAGTAAAAATATCTGAAAAATCTACTTAAGTACAGTAACAAAGTATTTGTACTTCGTTACTTCCCATCTCTGTATGAATTTAAGATGATTGCAGAAGTGACATTGATCTGTGTTTTTGTTTATTATTTTTAAAGAAATGTAGAGGCTCGCTGCAAAATCTTCGACATACTGGTGAGCATGAGAGCTGAAAAGGCAAAGACAAAAAGTACTTCAAATATTGTTTATCTACTTGTTCTTACTTGTTCAACCTCACCTTTTTTTACTATTTGTTAAATATTATTTTTTTTTAAAGTGAGACTTGTAACATTTCATCATTGTCATTTTTATGATGTAAATTGAGACCACAAAAGCAGTATCGGCTCCAAATATCGGCTCAAGAAGCCTGTATCGGTCATCGGCTAAGGCTGATGAAAGAAAATTGGTATCAACATTGACACTAAAAACTCCATATTGGTCGATCCCTAGAACAAACTGTACAGGTTTTAAGTATTTTAGGAATAGCTGGAATTGGAAGTTCACTCCAGGAATAAAGCCAGAAATGACCAAAGAGACTGAACGTTATCACAGATCATGAGACTTTATATATGAAGATGTTGATGAGGTGTAGACACACTCACACACACTCAAAGTGGCCTTGTCACTCTCTTTCACTTTCTCTCCCCTGTGCTTACTCCCACTCGTTCTGTCTTACAAACAAAGACAAACTCATTGCAGGGGTGTTCTCAATGGGAAACCAAGTATTGAGTGCTCTTTTTTCCTAGCTCTTGCCCTCTCTCTCTCTCTCTCTCTCTCTCTCTCTCTCTCTCTCTCTCTCTCTCTCTCACACACACACACACACACACACTTTGCAGGGGCGATCTCCATTGGGTAACCTATGATTGAACTCTCCTCCAGCCCTCTCCCTCTTTCTCACACCCCTGCCGTGACCTTATAAATTGCATCAAACACACACACACACACACACACACACACACACACACACACACACACGTGCACAGATTCTCTAAATTCCCACACTGGGTCTGTAATGATCTGCCAGGCACTCTGAATCTTTTAACAGTCCACTTCTCCACTTATTCTCAATCAAGTGCTCTGCATGCGTGTGTGTACGTTTGGTGGCTGTGGCTCAGTGGTAGAGTGATTGCTTGCCAATTGGAAGGTTGGTGGTTCAATCCCTGGCCCTGCAGTCCTATGTCGAAGTGTCCTTGGGCAAGACACTGAACAGAGTGTGAATGTGTGTGCATGTTTATCTGATGAGCAGGTGGCACCTTGTACGGCAGCCTCAGCCACAGTGTATGAATGTGTGTGAATGATGAATGTATGATGTATAAGTGCTTTGAGTAGTTGTTAAGACTAGAAAAGTGCTATATAAATACAGCACATTTACATTTGGGAATGCTCGTAGTAAATTTGTGTATTCACGTATTTCTTTGAAACATATGCTTTTTGCAAATATGTGTACATACTGTATTCCTGCTTGGATTTTTTTCATTACAGTAAAGGAATATCTGTGTATGTTGTATATATTGCATCTGATGTAACAGAAAGAATATTCACTAATGTAAACACAATGACAGCTGCACACTTGTAATGCAACATTTACTCGTATACTTTTTTTTTAACGGGGTTTATTTTCCATCAAAACCACAACTCAGTGATTACGACCTCTTGTCACTCTGAGCCAACAGATCAGGGAAAGCGGGGTGAATGCATATCTCAGCAGAGTAAATGTAAATATGCTGTATTTATATAGCACTTTTAACGACTACTCAGTGCACTTTTATATCATACAGGATACATTCACCATTCATACACTGTGGCCGAGGCTGCCGTACAAGGTGCCACCTGCTCATCAGATAAACATACACACTTTTTCACATTCCAATGTGCAGGGGCAACTCGGCGTTCAGTGTCTTGCCCTGAGGACACTTCGACATGGGACTCCAAGGATTGAACCACCAACCTTCCAATTGGGAGGCAACCGCTGAGCCACAGCTGCCCCAGAGCGTTAAGGAACATCTGCGGAAATCACTGTTAATGCCCAAGCGGGTGCAATTCTTGTCAGGGAAGCAAAATGTGGGCTCTGGTCATTGCTGGAGGATGGGCCGCTGCTACTGTGGTATGAGCTATACTATTGTTACACTGCCGGGGCACCTGGGGGCAGTAGAGGGAAATCACAGGGTTGTAGGGCAATGTAGTTGGTGAGTGAATAATAAGGAGAAGCCATGTGAATCTACCCTGCTACGTCTCTGTTCTATATCTCAAGAACCCAATGCGAAATGGTGTCAGAAGTGGTGCTACAGTGAGTAAAAGGATAGCGGCCATTATATGAGAAGAGGGAGGTAGAAAAAACTGACGGGGAGAAGCTCAAGCCGAGCAAACTTAGCAAGCATGTCGCAATCGCAACGCGGACAGCAAGCTGCCGGGCAACATGGCCGAGAACCGAGTGACCATCCACAGCCTCCTGCTAAAACAGAAACCTTTGACTTTTTGACGCCACAGGACTGGGAATAAGACAGATTGGCTAGCGACCTGGATAAGTCATCAGATGGTAACCAGGTGAACACACTAATATATTGCATGGGGTACGAGGCAAATGATGTGTTTAAAAGGGCTAACATTAGCCTCTGAACAGAAACTGGTATACAGCTCCGGCAGAGATGGCTTTACAAACTTTTTAAATGTGATTTACCAACAAGCTAAATTATTAATTATTATTAAATTATTGATTGGCCATTGATCATTTTTAAGTTAAATAACTTCTACTATACCTTTAAGTACATTTAGATGTTTAACTTAAGTAAGATTTTACAGTAAATGCTTTTGTACTAACAAGTATTTTTACACTGTGTAATTACTACTTCTACTTAAAAGTAGTTTTTCTTCCATCGCTGGATACTGTATGTATGAAGTAGAGGACCGTGTAGAGCTCAACAGTGACTTTTTGAACTGCTCTGGTTCTTTTCCCTATTGAATTGTTCCATGACAGTTCAGAAAATGTTTATATAAAGAGTTTTAAGCCTGGATCTAAGCCAACCAGCTATGAGATGAATCGTGACCATAACATAATTGATGCAGCGCAAAAAAAAAAATTAAATACAGAAAAGAGGCAAAGGTACAAGAATGTGTATAAACAATTCTAGACTTTGGCGGTAGACGCTCACGAGCTGTTCGCAGGGTTCATGGGTGTGGTAGACGTTTCCATGTTAACAGCATGTGAAATAGTACCAAAAAAATGTTTTGTAATAACAAGGATGATTTCATACAGACTTGTGACTTGTGACATAAACCATCGTCTAATAGCGCGTGATAAGTCTATCTTGGAGGGTTTAGACTTGGAACCATACTGTATTGCTCTATTGGGATTGGGTGATTAATTAAAAAGATAAATACAAATGAAAATACAAATGAATTTTATTTTATCAAGGGATTAGTAAAGTAAAAAAAAATGCTTTGCTTTTTGGCCAGATGATTGAATGTTAAAGGGAAAGCTTCCCATGGAATAAATGAATGAATAAAGGCGGACTTAAAATGTTTTGCATATTTTAATAGACATTTTATCAAAACTACAAGCTCACTTAGTATGAAATGAGTGAGGTTTAGCATTTGAAAATGTAAATTTGTTTATGCATGACTACGTGAGTGTTGCTGCATTTTCTGCTGCAGTTGTGTATGTGTTTGGTGTTCATGTGTGTGTGTGTGTGTGTGTGTGTGTGTGTATATGTGCGTGCGCGCAGAGATGCATTAGAGCCATGCAAAGGCAGCCCCACTAAGTCCCAGGCATTCCCTGGACACCTCCTAAGTGGTTTTCTTAGAGCCACAGCCTGGCAGAAAGACCCCTATTAGATATACTGTAATAAGGCAGAGATGCTCACATACTCAAACACACAACACACACACACACACACACACACACACACACACACACACACACACACACACACACACACACACACACAAAGGGAGTGTATCTCTGCTATCAGCAGCACATAACAAGCAATCTGCACGCAAGGAAAACAACTGCTGCTACTATAAGTGAACAACAGATCAAGAGTAACATAAATATTGTAAACTCATATATGTACTGGCAGTATAAACAAGAAGAGAAGAAACAGCTCGCAATCAGTCAACAGGATTTCATAATCTCATTTTTCTTCTTTCCTCTCTGTCTATTTTTGCTCTCCATCCCTTTCTTTGCACAATTGCTTGTAATATTGACTGGCTGATTGATGGCCGCTTTCATGTCTAAAATACAGCCACACATACACACACGGCAATAAAGAGACACAACAGACAGAAACTCCTTTGTCCTCCTGTCGTCTCCCTCCTCTCTTACACAGATCATTATCTGGCAGTAGATGGCTCTGTAACAGGAAGGAACCCAACACTCAAAGGACAGGAAATGAAGAAGTGGTTCAGCCTATCAAGCTCCTTAGGAGACTACAGGATAAGATGGGGGTGTGTATCACCCTATCAGTGTCTCTGGGGAAAGTCATGTGACCAAAGAGGCAGGAAGTGGGTTTTTAATAAAGTCATGCCCCGAGGAAGTGCACCAGGTTTTTGAAGCCAACTTGACACTGTGGCAAAACGGGTGGATTTACAACTTCTGTGTCCGTCAGATGATGCCACGGGGCCCAAAAATACTTACTCCCAAAGACACGTATCAGTGGATAGTTTTTTTTCGGATCATCACAATCCCAGCTAATTGACTTGTTTCACTATCCAAATTTGATGAATTCAGTCTGATAACATTTCGAGAGTCTAGAATAGCAGGATGTTGATCCCCATTTTAATTTAGCCAAAGTACTAAACAGGAAGTAGCCGGCCTGGCAGTGCCGTTCATCCGGTACTTACAGTGGTGTGAAAAAGTGTTTGCCCCCTTCCTCATTTCCTGTTCCTTTGCATGTTTGTCACACTTAAGTGTTTCGGAACATCAAACCAATTTAAACAATAGTCAAGGACAACACAAGTAAACACAAAATGCAATTTGTAAATGAAGGTGTTTATTATTAAAGGTGAAAAAAAAATCCAAACCATCATGGCCCTGTGTGAAAAAGTGATTGCCCCCTTGTTAAAACATACTATAACTGTGGTTGTCCACACCTGAGTTCAATTTCTCTAGCCACACCCAGGCCTGATTATTGCCACACCTGTTCACAATCAAGGCATCACTTAAATAGGAGCTGCTTGACACAGTAAGGTCCACCAGAAGATCCTTAAAAGCTACACATCATGCCGAGACCCAAAGAAATTCAGGAACAATTGAGAAAGAAAGTAATTGAGATCTATCAGTCTGGAAAGGGTTATAAAGCCATTTCCAAAGCTTTGGGAATCCAGCGAACCACAGTGAGAGCCATTATCCACAAATGGCGAAGACATGGAACAGTGGTGAACCTTCCCAGGAGTGGCCGGCCGCCCAAAATTACCCCAAGAGCGCAGCGACGACTCATCCAAGAGGTCACAAAAGACCCCACAACAACGTCCAAAGAACTGCAGGCCTCACTTGCCTCAGTTAAGGTCAGCGTTCATGCCTCCACCATCAGGAAAAGACTGGGCAAAAATGGCCTGCATGGCAGAGTTCCAAGGAGAAAACCACTGCTGAGCAAAAAGAACATCAAAGCTCGTCTCAATTTCTCCACAACACATCTTGATGATCCCCAAGACTTTTGGGACAACATTCTGTGGACCGATGAGACAAAAGTGGAACTCTTTGGAAGGTGTGTGTCCAAGTATATCTGGCGTAGAAGGAACACTGCATTTCATAAAAAGAACATTATACCAACAGTAAAATATGGTGGTGGTAGTGTGATGGTCTGGGGCTGTTTTGCTGCTTCAGGACCTGGAAGACTTGCCGTGATAAAAGGAACTATGAATTCTGCTGTCTACCAAGAGATCCTGAAGGAGAATGTCCGACCATCTGTTCGTGTACTCAAGCTGAAACGAACTTGGGTTCTGCAGCAGGACAATGATCCTAAACACACCAGCAAGTCCACCACCGAATGGCTGAAGAAAAACAAAATGAAGACTTTGGAGTGGCCTAGCCAAAGTCCTGACCTGAATCCTATTGAGATGTTGTGGTATGACCTTAAAAAGGCCGTTCATGCTCGAAAACCCTCTAATGTAACTGAATTAGGACAATTCTGCAAAGATGAGTGGGCCAAAATTCCTCCAGGACGCTGTAAAAGCCTCATTGCACATTATCGCAAACGCTTGGTTGCAGTTGTTGCTGCTAAGGGTGGCCCAACCAGTTATTAGGTTTAGTGGGCAATCACTTTTTCACACAGGGCCATGATGGTTTGGATTTTTTTTCACCTTTAATAATAAACACCTTCATTTACAAATTGCATTTTGTGTTTACTTGTGTTGTCCTTGACTATTGTTTAAATTGGTTTGATGTTCCGAAACACTTAAGTGTGACAAACATGCAAAGGAACAGGAAATGAGGAAGGGGGCAAACACTTTTTCACACCACTGTACATGCTATAGTGCGAATTAAAAGTAAGTGGAAGTCTGTGCTGACCTTTGACTTCCTTACTATCTACCACTACCATTTTAACTACAAACTTCATATATTGCTAGATAGTTTAACCTATAGTAATGCAGCATATTAGATTTGTTTCTTACTTGTGGAACTCTTTATCTATGGAAACAGAAACTCTCTGACCTGTGTAATTTTTCTTTTAACCCTCATGTTGTCCTCGGGTCAAATTGACCCGTTTTCCTATATCAATGTTCTTTTTAATTACCCAAAATAACATGATTGATTCCATACAATGCTCTTTGGCAAGTACACATCTCTACTTTCATTAATTTTGGGGTGTCTTATTCAATTTTATAGCATTTTAAAAACAAATTGAAGTGGTTTTGAAATAGTATTGAGTAAAAGGTGACAAATTCCAGTCTGTGATTATCCATCGACATCCATTCCTTTAATTTTAGTCAAAATAATTCCTAATTTCTGCTTTTCTAACTCAAACATTAGGTGTAATTTCCTATAAATGAGGATTATTGACCATAAAATCCAAAAATAACTGTGAAACTAAAGATAATAAATTAGTGTTACATAGTGTTGAAAACGTCAAAAAAAGTGACAAACATTGAAAAAAGCGGCAAAAGTGTTGAAAAAGGGACAAAAATGTATGAAAAAGTTAAAAACATTGATAAAAAGCATCAATAAAATTGTTGATTTTTTTATTATTTTGACGGGAAGGCAACACAAGGGTTAACCAACATGACTCTAACAATAAAACAAATATAGTCTTCTTTTACAGAGGTACATGTAATGCCATAGTACAAATAATCCTTCTGCAGAAACACAGATAGATAATATGTTCAAGGAGTTTACCTGTCTTGATCTTTATTGTTATTAGTATTATTTTTTTTACAAATTATTTTTTTGGGCATTTGACATGAAAAGGGAGAGAAAGGGGGGATGACATAACAATAATGTCTACTTTATTAATCCCACAAGGGGAAATTACAGTTTACACTCTGTTGTTATTACACACATTACACACAGGCCTGAATAACACACACATGCTCAGTATCTATACATGCACTAATGGAGAGATGTCAGAGTGGGGGGGCTGCCCATGGAAAGGCGCCCAGAGCAGTTGGGGGTTCGGTGCCTTGCTCAAGAGCACCTTGGCAGTGCCCAGGAGGTGAACTGGCACCTCTCCAGCTACGGGTCCACCACCATACTCTGGTGCTCTACCAGGTGAGCTCCCCGGGTGCCCACCAATTGTCTTTTTGATAATAAATTAATTTCTCAAGGACCACTGTGCCATTTTATTACATTTATAGCAGCATTGACTTTCTGTCACTGCTGAAGGCAATATACCCTACCTATACCAGCAGTCAAACTGAATCAATACCTAGAGAAAAAATCTGCTGCATCTGCTCTTGGACCAGCATATTATTGGCCTTTTTGCATTTAAAATCAACCTCCCTTCCTTTCCCGGCTTTCTCTTTATAGGTATGCACACACACACACACATGCTTCACACACTCACACCCACCACAACAATCCAAACCGACTAAAATAATAATGAACCTCGTCAGCCCTTGTCAATTGACCAGTCAACATGAAATCAAGATTATTATAATCAGATTATATTAGGATGGCTCAGTGTAATATCTGGACCCCAATCAGACTGAGTGATATTCACTCTAGCATAATCTTCAGAATTCATACGTTCACAATGCTTGATTTATATTCACTGCAAACTGAAGGAAAGAACATCTTAGAAATTCCGAGCGGCCCATGCTAATCTCTGTATGGTATCTGTTTGCAATGAGGTTTTCGTTCCAAGCCGATGAATCACAACAAGCACCGGCCCGGCTCAAACTATCACACAGGAATGAAATAAGGAACAAGCAACCGTGGCTGCGTGGTATCTCTAGATTGCATCTGTTTCTGTTGAACGCTGGGCGAAGGTCATCGTATATATTGTATATTACTATAGAACTGTTGTTGTCATCCACACCATGTTAGAGTTACTGCAGAATGGCACAAGGAAGTCACTTGCAAAGACATGCAATTTGAATGCCTATATTTGTTTTACACTTAACAAGTTAATGTAACAAGAAAAGAGGAACCGTTGAAGGGAAAATGTAACTGTTACTTTGTTAAATTGTAAGCTTCACATAGTGTAACCCTATTATGTAGTTTCTTGTATACACATATCAAGGTTTATGATTGCCAGTTTTCTTTGTCAGGATACTCAAAAACCTGATCCAAAATGGGATAGTAGGGTGTATGACACACTGACAAACACACTTATTTAGTGAGAAGGTGTTAAACACATCCAACTGTAAATTTTAAATGAGTTAAAGTCAAAGTACGAAGCCCCAAAGTGTTCAATATTAAATAAACCATACATTATGATAGAAATAATCATTTAAATAAATACAGACAGAATGGATGATACAACCATGAAATTATGAAGAAATAATCTAATGCATTTTCAAAAGTCAAATCTTAGATCATCAGGTTACAAAGGGGGCAGAGTTAGATACGCCAATGGCCGATTGCTCAAAGCAACAGCCAATCACAAACCTGGCTTTGCTCTGTTTGTCTCGATTGACAGATAAGTTGAATAAAAACAGAAAAATAAATATTAAAAAACTAACTATTAATCAGAATCAGTTTTCAGTGGCCAAGAAACTGTTAGGGATACAAAATGGAAATGATTTCATATTTTTTGGTGATGCCTTTGCGATAGTGCCCTTTAGTTTTATGCCTGTGTAAGACACTTGAATTCAAAATAAATTGAACTTGGTCCGCATTTAGCACAGTTATTAATTAGGCAATAAGCTTGCAGGAAACTGACGTCTGTCTTTATAAGGTGAATTTTCCGATTCAAACAGATGCTGCCCTTTAAATCCAATAGAGACAGGGCACTTGGAAGGGTTTTCTTGTATAACATATTTTCCTTTGTAATATCCTGCTTGTTAACCACACCTATTATGGTGATAATGAGACATCATCATAATATATTCAGAGTGATAAAGTCCAATCTTGTCCAAGGACAGTATCCTCCTGTCTGTTTTGAGGCTAGACTCCATGTGCGTGCGTGCGTGCGTGCGTGCGTGCGTGCGTGCATGCGCGTGTGTGATAGAGACAGAGAGAGAGAGAAAAAAAGTCAAAAAAGTCATCCTTTTCCATCGTATTCACAGGCTGCAAGGCAATTCGGGAAACCTGTGAGAGCATAGATTTTATATCCATCCCTCCTCCATCCAAGTATTTGTGCAGTTCCTTTTTCCATCCCACTTCTTCTATCCTTGTTGTCTTTTCCCTCTTTCTCTTCTACTTTACATGTATTGTGATACACTTTTTTAAAAGCACTTGAACAAAGAGTTCATGACACAGACTTTCTCTCTTTCTTCCCCACTTCCCCCCCTCACCCTGACACTTCCTCTCATTGTCCATCTCTCCGTTCTGTCTCTGTTTTTATCAACGTCTGTCCCTCTGAAGGTCCCTTCTATCACTCACTCCGCAAACACATTCAGATGCTTAAAAATGATGTCTACAGCCCGCCACTTACAAACACAAAGGAACATTGTGAATGCTGGCCAGGGGGCTAAAAGCATCATCTTTAATAGGAAAAGCAATGTGAATAGTACTGAGTGATGCACATACACATAGATGTTAGTCAATATTAACCATCAATGGACATTGCTAGAGCAGACAGAATATGGATGAGCCTGGATCACACTGAGAGACAACTATGTAATGCTAGCAGGCCATATTTGGCCAAAAATATCCTCTAAAAACTTTCTGAAGCATGAGATTTTCAACGTTTTCAATCTGTTTGGTATGTTTGAACTAATGAATGACCTTATCTTGATTTTATCTTGAGATTTTACAGCTTAAATGCCTGCTTACTTACATACTTTAATGCAACTTTAATGCATTTCAATGCAATTTTAACCTATTTCTGTTGGTTTTGAGGTTCTGTTATTGTTTTCTGTTATACGCCTAGTTTCCTCCACTGTCGCCTAGTGTTACTTCCTGTCTTATTTCCTGTTTTATTTTGATAGTCTGTTCCTCTGTCAAGTCCTGTCTGGTTTTACTACCTGTCTTTTGTTTTCCCGCCTTTGTGATTGCCGTCCCCGCCCTGATGTGATTCACCTGTTGTATCACCTGTTCCTTGTTTGCTCGTTACCTCTTGTATTTCCCCTCTGTGTTCCTTTTGTCTCTTGTCAGATCCCTTTGTGTGTTCGTTCAATGGTTTCCTGTTCCTGTCAGTCTGCGCGGCATTTGGTCTTTACCTTGAGGTTGTTCTTTCCCAGTGAGATTTTCTACCAGTTTCTGTGTTCCTGGTTTTGGATTTCCCCTTCTCTTTAGACTTTTTGGATATGGGACTTTGTTTTTTTCCCTGTGTCGTGGTTTTTGGCATTTTGGATCCCTGTGTTTATTTGGACTCTTTTGGTTAATAAATTCTTGTAAAACTCTCTCCAACCTGCCTGCCACATCTCTGCATTTGGGTCCTCATTTCCGTTGTGACATTCTGGCGCTTTATCTTCAACTGTCAATTGCTTTTAATATTTTACATTTCAATTATTTTCATTTCTTACTACTTAAATGGCAGACAACCAGTTTTGTCTTAGACTTAACAGTTTCAGTGCTGACGCCGCAAACCAAATTTCAGCTCCTTTCATTGATAAGACATCAGACGTTTACTAATCAGCTGGCAGTTCCCCTGCCTCTTTTAGAGTTTACATACACAAACTAGAAATTGAAGTGTTAAACTGCTTTTAGTGGTCATATTTTTACGTAACACCTTAACTCCTCAATGCTTAAACTTCTCATGATTTTAATACTTTAAATTCACATTTTAACTGCTTATTGATCTCCTACTTAAACTGCAACATCTTGCGTCATAGTTCTAATTTACAGTTTGCACTGGCAATCTTGAGTACACACAGACATAACTTTTCCTAGTGGTTAGTTCATTTTGACAATTATTTATCTTTCAATATCTCCATTCTGTCTGATACAGACAGTAATTGCACAGCAATAGTAATTTGATTTTCAATAATGGCCCAAAATAAGTGGAATGTTTTGAGAATTCCACATTCATTAGAGAAATTCAGACATGACATGTTTTTGTGCTGTCTTCATACAACCAGTGCAATATTTTCAGGTCTCCCAGATTGTGTTAAATGTTTGCAGCAAATTAAAGGTTTGTATAGCCACATTCCACACCATTGCAGGAAAAACAAGAATTGTGACCGAATAAAAGTGCGTTCATTCAACATAAGACCAAATTCAACTCTACTAGAACTCCCCAAAGCAAAATACTCCCCACAAAAACAGATGGATCAGGGAGGCTCCAAAATCATGGTAGCAGCTGTTGCCATGGTCCCGCTACACGTTCTGCGATTCCCTGCTACATCTTGCTGTGCCTTGTAATGCTGCACAGTGCCCTGCTATGCCATGAAATACTACTAACTACTATTTTTTTGAGACTGTTATTGCCACTCTTCATTCTAACCCCAGCCTGTTGTCAGACACCGCCTACCAAGAGCCTGGGTCTGTCCGAGGTTTCTTCCTAAAAGGAAGTTTTTCCTCGCCACTGTTGCTTGCTCTGGAGGGAACGGCTAGAACTGTTGGGTCCTTGTAAATTATGGAGTGTGGTCTAGACCTACTCTATCTGTAAAATTTATCAAGATAACTCTTGTTATGAATTGATACTATAAATAAAATTTAATTGAAATTGAATAGATGTAAAATTCCATTTCAGAGCTGTTCTGTACAGCCTTTGCTTTAATCTACAAGGAAAGCCTCTTTAAAAAAAATAAGCACAAACAGGCAGGCTGCTTTTCAACTCTGCTTCTCTCTCCTGTCTTTGCTCCCATCTGGGTCTACCGCTCTTTTCTTCTCTAACCTGGGCAGGAAGTTGGAACTTTCCCTGGCAACAGTAATGTTAAACGCCAATTTAACAGGCCAGAGATGGCTCTATCTTTTGATGTAGTTCATTGATTGGCTGTACATACATTTGTATCCCATCCTGCTTTTCATCCTTCCATCCAATCATCTCTCTGTTAATAGACTGTTTATAGAAATATTGTTCATATTTGTACTGTCAACTGGGCAAATTACCATGCCTCTAATCCAATCTAAATTGCTGTGTAAAATGTTAGAGTTGACTGCACTACGAGTTCAGACTTTGTGTTAATGTTAATTACATGGAATACATGATAATATCAAATATGCTTCCATTAGATAACGGCAGGACACAGCGTAAATGTCTGTGCATATATAATCAAATGTCAAAGTCAGAAAATACAGCCGTTAAGCTCTCGCGCAATCGTTACACTTAATGTCCTTATCAGTCCAAACTTGAGTACTGTTGGTGATAAAACCTGCATGAAGAAAAGTGTTTGCCTATTACACTTTCTTCTTCAAAGTGTATCTCGGGTTGGTATCACTAGTTGATGCTGTGCTTTTGGCAAGGTGTTAACAATCTCAAATTGTTAAAAGTTTAAAATACTGCAGTGACCCCCCCCCCGTGCTTAATGTTGCATGCTGGCACTGCTGGCTCTGCAGGAGTACTACGCCAATGAAAGAATCTGGAGAGAAAGATACTTTGAGTACCATGACAATGACTAGTTAATATGACGATTTAAATTCACCAAAGCTGCGCTCTTGGATCTATGTACTGCATTAGGTCCAGTAGAGAGGGCAACACGCCAGAATGTGCCACCCTGTTCCAAACACATCCTCCTAACTCTAGAGGCAACTGGTTGTTTTTTAATAATATTAAGACTTGTTTGGATATAATATAGTTCAGTTTAAATCTTATCATACACCTGTTGGTCTGGTATATATTGAAGCTGTAGCCGAGTGCCGTAATGCCTGTGTTAGGTTTACCTATAGTGGTTTGCCTGTTCTTATGCTGCGCCTTCGGAGTGTAAATGTGTGCGAGTGTGTATCTGATGAGCAGGTGACACCTTGTACGGCAGCCTCGGCCACAGCATGAATGTGTGTGAATGGTTCCTGTACTATGTAAAAGCACTTTGAGTAGTCGTTAGTAGATTAGGAGAGAGCTATATAAGAACAGTTCATTTACGTTTATTAACCCTGAGGTTGGGTTCACACCTAATGGAATCAAACCAATTATGAGGATGATACCTTGTTTCGATTTTCCAATTGATTTGTGTTTCTAGTTTGCGTTCACAAATTCAAGACAAAAGTCAGCTAGTGGAAATGTCGTTCAATTATCATAGACTTAGCAGGTAAAAAGACAACAAACCCCTGCCAATATCTGCCTGCATATCATACATCATGGAGCAATCTGATGGAGTGTTCTGTTGGTGTTGGTGTTGGTGTTGATCTGGAGCGCATATCAGCAGACTTTAAAGGACAGCCAGGTGAGATGTTCATATGCACAGCGGGTAATCCACAATATTATAATGCAAGCAAAACAGTACCAAAAACAAGACATAAAATGTTACACTCTCCTGTGATTGGTTCAAATGGTGTTCACCGCTGAACTGAACTATTCTAGAGTTTACTTGATTTACTTGGTTCGAGACCACCATTATCGAGGCGGACAAAAGAATGCTTGTTTGGTCCACACCAGAGTTCAAGTCTGGCATTCACAGCAACTGAAATGAATCGCACTAAGGTGGTAAAAGCTTGGGTACGGTCCAACTGGACTGAACAAGGCAGGTGTGAAGCGCTGTGCCACACTCTATCAATTCATATTGAGATGCTGTTTGTTGAAAATATGAGGACAATTTTAAGTTGCTTGAACATTGTTTTCCTAAAGAAATTTGTAGTACATGTTCATGTTCTTTGTTAATTGAGAATACAATAATAGAAAATGATTGAGACCATGTACTCATCAAGTGAAAAATAGTCATTTCCTCATAGATTTCTATGCAAGCCGGCTTCTTTTGCAACGTGAAGTCACACTCTACTGTAAATTAGATAGAATGCAGGTTTAAAATGCCCATATTATGAAAAAAAAATCACTTTATTTGTGTTTGTGTGTCTCTGGTGCTTAAACACTCATACAAACTTGGAAAAAAAACTATCTGTGCTGTTTTGACTGAGATACAGGTTTCTGAATGTCTTTGGTCTCCGGGTGAGCTGCATGGCTTTCTACGTTACTAGCCGAGATGGCTAACTGTAGCTATGCTAGCGTTAGCATGCTAGTTCGTTCTCAATAGCAAAACACTACTACAACATACACTAGTTCACCATAATCTCCAAAATAACTACTTCCTGTCCCTGTTCTGCAGGTATTCCACAAGTACCCCTCGTCTAGAAGAAGTCTCCCAGCTAATCCTGCCTTGGACTGACCAAAGTTGGAGAAAGGGTTATCTAGCTGATGGGATCTTACCTACGGTGGCTTGAGAAAGTTTACACATCCCTGCTAAAATTGAATTAAAAGAGAAAAATGTTCTTTGTGAATGAATAATGTATTGTAAATAAATAAATTTTCTTCAGAGGGCATAAATATACACACCCCTATGTTAAATTCCCATAGAGGAAGGCACATTTTCATTATTAAAGGCCAGTTATTTATCTTTATCTTTATCTTTATCAGGATACTACGCATCCTGATAAAGTTCCCTTGGCCTTTGCCCCCCCCACATCATCACATACCCTTCACCATACACAGAAATAGGCATGGGGAACTTTCCATAAGATCATCTCTCAATGCAAATCAAACCAGCTATTAAGCTAACTGAAATAACACCATTTGTAGCCACTGTAGCTACTGAGCATGTGTGACTCCCAACAAAGATAGTATAGAAGTGAGATGTCTCACTGTGTAGCTAAAACAGAGACCCAAACACACAGGGTAAAGGAGGAGCTGCAGCAATGTGCACTACAACAAAAATATGGTGTTTTTTGAAAATGAAACCATGTCAGCCCATTCTGGTACAATCTCATAATACAATTATGAACCTGAAAATTAGCATAATATGGGTGCTTTAAGGAACTGCAGCATTAGCTTAACTTTTCAAAAAAGAATGCTCCGTTCATTATTTTTACCATCTATGTTGTACATGCTCTCATTATATTATTGTGCTGTATTAGAGAGAGGCCAAGCGGCATTTGTTGCAGTTTGTTACTTCAAAAGATTATCAAGCAGCTGGATTATGTTATATTTCTCTCTGTCACCCTGTTCCCACCAAGCTTTATTTTTTCCTCTAATTATCCTTCCTTTTAACCCTATCGCAAGCCCATTTGTCAATTGCACACAAAGACACATACAGAACTAGGGCTTGGGGGGATTTAATTGGAGTTTGTGATGTCACATAAACAGTCGCTCACATGATGAGGGGGCCAGGTGATTTATCAAGGGCCTCAGTGATGCTTAAGGAATGCTGTCAATACAATCACGGCTTCTGCCAGCACACACACACACACACACACACACACACACACACACACACACACACACACACACACACACACACACACACACACCCACCCAGGCAACCATTAAGCTATTCATGGTTTTATCTCTTTCCATGGCTCTATTCGGCTAGCTAGACAGGCACACACTTCATTGCTGTATTCATCCAGGTGGTCAGACAGTTTAGTAATATGAGGAATTCATGCTCTCACTTTCTACATGTTTCCTCTATTTGCCCTTCTCACTCCTTACCCCAACTCTTCCTCTCAAACAATCTTACATAATTTTCTCCCATTCCTCATTTCCAAACTCACACCCCAGTTGTAATCACAGATAACATTTTAGAAAATGCACACATGCACATCTATCATGTTAAAGGATTGCTCTTCCTCAATATTATGTAGTCTGGCAATCACATTTAAATCTACACCAGAGACCTTTAACAGGGGGTCCTCAGACACTATCCAAATTATTTTTAATGTTTTAGTTTTTTTCTGAACATTAATCCAACATATCCCTACTGATTATAGATTAACTGGCCTATAGGTAAGGTAGTCACTAAAATAGCCATCCAAAAATACAGTTAAATGTCCAATATGTAATATATTCACTGTAATAAATCCAAAAAATGGCCCCAATGCATCATCAGATGTTAAGGAAACATGCAAAGTTGAAATTCTATCTTTTCTGACAACAATGCTAATGTTAGTATTTTCTTAAAATTTTCGTTTTGTGACTGAATTTCTGTTTGTGTTTTGGCCTGTGTGTTGCTATCAAATGCCCAGTTTGACAACCTTGCAAGACCTGTAAAAACTTAAACCCAGCGCCAACCCCATTAAAGCAGCAAAGTCTACCAGTCTTAAAAAAAACGGCATGTTTCTAACAGTTGCGTGACCAGAGAGGTAACAAACACAGGGGGGTAAATATTGGAGATGTATTTGAAAGTTGGAGACGGCTTAGAGACCATAAGGACACTGAGTTGTCTAATTTCCTCCTGAACAGGTAAGCATTAGCTTCAGGCGGGCATTTTATGTCATTTCAACATTTATGTAGGCTACTAACATCGAATTATATAGCTTGAGTACCCGTAGGTGGACACAGTGGACGTGCTGTTTTTACTTTGACTTTTAGAAACCTGCCTTTACTTCGTGGGACTTTTAACTACTTTAATTGGACTTTTAGTCTTCTGTGGGGCATCATTGTAGTTTCTTTTCATTATTTTTAGTTTAACACATGCCACTTAATATAGTTCATTTTTAATTATTTATGTTGTGTATTTACACCTGGCAGTAGAACGTGCCCCTAAATGCATCTTGAGTGACCAATGTACTTGAGCGAATCAAATGCAAAAACAACATCATTTCCGTTTGCATATAGGGTTTGGTGTGTGTGTGTGTGTGTGTGTCTGTGTGTGTGTGTGTGTGTGTGTATGTGTGTTGTCAGTCTTCCTCTCACGTAAATCATACATTAGAAACGTGCAATGACTATTGAACAAGAGCTGCCTACATTCAGTCTGTCTGTGTGCTGAAACATAATGTCAATATAGATCCATGTGGCATAAACCACCTCTGAATGCGGTCCGAGTGATCGGATATCAATGCATCCTCAATGTGTCCCGGGTGCATTCCACCTGTACTTAGAGCTGTCTACTTTAGGTCAGGTCACTCAGATCAGATTTTAATACTGTGCTTCAGTAAACCTGAATGGATTTTGATGATACTTTTTGCTTTCAGTCCAGCATGTTTTTTGAATTGTACTGCTTATACTCACAATTACAGTGACAGAAGACATCCGCATGCCCTATCTCACAATGTTGCAGTGTGACCCAGTCGGCAACAAATTTTTCTGATTATTCTGACACCACATGAATGTAGCACAAACGCCCTATCTCGCAGTGGTTAACGAAAGTGAAAAAATAATTTGTGTATACGCCCCGTGACTGGAATCAGCTCCAAAATGTATGACATGACAAGTTTATTGCCGCCTTCTCTTTGATTCACATTTGCTTTCCAGTCAGATACCAACCTTTCTTCTCTTCGTTTCATGTCCCTCCTCTGTCTATCTCTCTCTTCTTTTTACACACACACAGTTTTAAGCATTGCTCGCTCAGTCATGACAAGTCCCCCAGGATGTGACAGGGGCATATTAGGCGGTGAGAGGTAGACCGCCAAGGGTGAAAGAACAATAATAATGCCCCTCAGCTTAACGGATGCAGGGATGGCATCCCACCATTAACCCCCCGCCCCCCCCGTCTGCCTCACCCACCATACCCTAGCAACCCTAACCCACCAAACCAAACCAAGCGTGGTGAATGGGCTCTGTCACCTAACAACTGTAACAGATGACTAGACTAATCAATCCTCACAAGTAGAGACAGAGGATGGAGCGACTACGCAATACGTGAGAAACAGAGAAAGAGAGGGTGGGGTGACAGTGGGAAAAAATATCAACAACAAAAAAGAGATGACAAAAATAGAACAAGATTCATGTACACAGAAAGGTAGAAAACGAGAGTGAAAGATGATGCAAGAGAGAGACAGAGGGAAAGGGGGGCAGAGAGGGAGATTATGTCCGTCCTTGTCCAAAGAGGATAATGAGGTGAGTGGAGCTGAGCTGAGGAAACAACATACAGGACAAACACACAGCCTGACACACATTTGTATGACTATACTTATGAGGACTGTCCTTTCCTGACTGTAAAAGTAATGCTTCCCTTTGGAAGAATTACTCAGATGTCAGTTACAGAACATTACTGGAGGTCAGAAGAGTTTCCTGACTTATTCAAGGACTTGCTGACCTTACAACCCTAGCTAAGATCCTACCATTTTGAGCTTGTGTCATGCTTAGGATCAGTGGTGGAAAATATTTTTAAATAATTTACTCAAGTACGCGTAACAAGACCACACTGTGCAAACACTGTATTATAAGTCCTGCATTCAAAATCTTAAATTAAGGTAAACAACTATTATCATCAAAAGTACTTATTATACAGTGTTTCAATATAATATATTATTGGATTGTTTTTACCTAAAGCTTCTCCAGTAAGCAGCATTTTAATGTGAACTACTATATGATAATAATAATATCCCGGGGACACATCCACAGTCAACCCCCAGCCAGCTAGCAGCCATCCCGGTCAGCCGGTCAGCGGTAAATTTACCGGACAACACAGGAATAAGGGACCAATTAAGGATTAATAATAATAATTGAAAGATGTGGTAGCATTGGATCTGGACGGAAAGTTCTAGGAGTTGAAGTTGAAGTTTTATTTTCCATATCGTTACAGCCCTACTAATTAGCAAATGTTAGCATAAACTATGATAGTAAAAATCTACCTGATGAACATTAGCATGCAAGCATTGTCATTAAATTGTTAGCATGCGGATGTTAGCATTTAGCTGAAAGCACCACTGTAAGGCCAACCTCAGAGCCACTAGCATGGCTGTTGGCACTGGTTGAATCCTCTGCCAATCTATCTTTCCTTTAGATATCAAATCACTTCAAGATTTTTCAAGAGTTAGGGATTACTGCTGTTGTATGAAGGAGAGAAAAAAAAATCTCAATTCCTGAAGTCAGTTGAAATGATCTCCCCACAGCCTTTCAGGACTCAATAGGAGCCAAAAATGTATTGTGTAAAATTAGTAGTAACAAACAGTAATGTGTTAAAAACAACAACTAGTGACTACAGCTGTCAGATAAATGTAATAAAGTAATAATATAGGATACTATAATAATAATAATAAAGGATACATTATTATTATTATTATTATTATTATTATTATTGGCATAGGCCTGACTACATTTCCCTCTCAAGTGTACCTAAAATTGTAGTACAGTACATGAGTAAGCGTCGCCTATACTTTTACTTTCAAATATGAAGACTTTCAGCTTTTTGTTGTTGTTTTATCTCTTTATGGTAATTGAATATGATAGTTTTGGGACATTTGGTGAGACACATTAAGTGATTGAAGATACACCATGGGGCCTTTTTACATATCTTCCTTACATTTTACAGAATAAACAAATTGCTTATTCAAAGAATAATTGACTGATTAATCAATAAATAAAATATTCTGTAGCTGTATGATGTGAGTCTTACAGTGTGGCCGCTGGGCTGTACGTATTTGCTCTTTCTGGTAGAGATTTCACTCAAAATGTTTATTGTGTGATGTGAATTTAAAATAGCTGCTGTTTGAATAAGTCATGGAATAGAATCGCCCTTTTGCACCTGATTATCATAACAAACTGGATTTGGTTTCTATCACTCCATGTTCACGGCATATTTAAAAAAAATCTAGTAATAACTACTTCATCACATCTGAACTACAGCCAGAGAAAACTTGATTAATAAAAACATTTATTTATTTTAGAAATGTTCCCTTAAGTTTCAATAAGAGGAAGGGCTTGAAGTGAAACATTTTCATTTCTATTCAACGCTCTTATATGATAAATGAGAAACTCACGTATACACTCACAGTAAGCACTTACACACACACACATTCACACTGCACACACATGGAGGTCAGGGAGGATAAAATCGAAAAGCTGTTTTTATAATAGCTGCTTCTATCCACCGGTGTAAAAACCAAGCAGAAATGCCACATTTATTTAATGGGATAAGTGCAGGACAACTGCCAGTTTACTAAAATGTCAACCAAAGGTATATATGCCTTGCACACACAAAAAAACACATTCATTCACTGTCACGAACAGTGAATGCATTTTAGGTCATCCAAGCACACAGAGTTTATCACTGCATGCACTGGATTTAAGGACCTCTCATTGACACACACACACATCTTTGTGGTGGAAAATGCACAATGTATTAACACAAAAGCATCTTAAGTCTAGCGTATTGGTCCCTAAAGACTTTCCTTACACACACAGTTCATTTGTGCTGTTTTGGGATCTAGGTGTAAATTACTTGAATTTCCCTTTGTTCCAGATGCATCTCATTCAGGACTGGTCTCAAACACACTCACTCAGTGCATTTACATACACAGCAGTAACCGTGGTATGGTCTTAACCCGGTTAACTCAACAACCAGGTTATGCCAGTTCTCTCCGTATGCATGAGCAGGGAAGAATGGGAAGAATGTCGGGTACAGTAGGTGGCGCTCTGCCAACATACAACTAGCTTTTTCTTTTGACTGACAGCCACTAAATTAGTAAAAGCTGTTTCATGCTTCTCGCGTTCAGCGTGGTCGCCGCGAACCGTCTGGTCTTTCATATTGATTGCGGTCAGACCGGCTCTAAGAACACACTTCTTCTCTTCTGTAGCCAATCATTGCAACGTGGTCTATGTGACAGCGTCCGCATTGTTACAAAATCTTGGAGATGTGCAACTCTACGATCAGACCCTCCACGCAAAGTCGCCCATTTACGTCATATCGCCGACCGCGCTGAACGCAAGAAGCATGAAACGGCTTTAAAGCGTAACAGCCAAAACACACCTAAGCCTAAAGCGTTGTGAAGCAAAGCTATTTTACCTCATGGCCGACACATTCTCCATTTAAGAGAAAACGTTTTCTCCACTCACACCTTTTCATAAATTGCAAGCATTAAATCTTCATAAACACGCTCACGCAGCACACCATTTGAAAGCTTAAAGTCTCATGATTCGACGAAGCCCACACACAAAGCATAAGATGGCTTACAGCCGTTATAATCCTGTAATGAAGTAAAGAAATACAGAAGAATACTGCGCCGCTAGTGTCTAAAGTCAAGTGTGCATCCATCCCTTTTTTCCTCGTGTCTTTATTCAGAGCGGTGAAAGATCGCCAAAAACTTTTTTTGTCCTACATTGCCAACAATCCAAGGAATTAGAATATCCAAGCCATTTTATCCAAAACGAGCTGGTCCCCTCACAATCTTGTAGTTTCTGCTCGAGTTTCAACGGAAAGAAAGCTAAACAGTTTATCATTTGTGGGTTTTGATCGCTTCTCTCTTCTCCCCCGGGGCTGCAGCATTGTTACCAGCGACTCTCTGACGTCTAAGCATTTGATTGACAGGTGATATAAGCCAATCCGTCTAGTGTAACCCGAGATATCGGGATATTGCCTTACACCTGAATATGATCAGTTTTTTACACTGCATGTCAACGCACTGACTCACTCACTCACTTCCACACACTCAGGGACTGGGCTAAACCTGCCTTTTATCACAAGACACTTGAACCATCATATAACATCACTCCTGGCTGTTATCATAGGAGCGTGAAAGGGATCTTACGTCTCTTAGCCATGCACAGACCCCCTCCATGCTAATCTAAGTCTCACCAACCAGGCTCAGCTGGTGCTGGTGCCAAACCCTCCCCTGATCTGTGGCACATTTACACTTACAGCCCGGGGAGAGGACTACAAACAGACAGGAAGTATGGGTACGTGTTGTTTGTTTACTAGTCACAGTGGGCTCAGGCTCACGGCCACTGGGCTACCGACGGAGAGTCTTTACCCCGACAGCCAAGCACGTAATCGATTAGCTGGCTAGTCTGTCTCTAATGGAAACATTAGTATGATACTGCCGCGGAGACTTTCCAGTGAACATCTTTGTGTGAGCAGAAACTCAATAACTGCAGGACTTTGTCATTCACTATTTGGGATAAAATAAAGAAAAGAAACATGGCAATTACTCTCAACCCATCCGACAGTAGAAAACAAGACTTTCTACAGTTTATTGAGCCTACTCTTTTTCACAATACACTACCCTTTAACCTCAAAAAGCAGCACTCATCCACGCCCGGGTAGATAAGTTGGTAGAGGTTTATTCCTCGATGCAGAGCTCCAGTGTTGGACTCTAACCTGCGACTCTCTCTGCCCTTACATATCTATGCTGTCCTGATGATTAATGGTGAAAATGCCAAAAAACAATCAATAAGTAGTAGCAGTCCCTACTAGTACATTTTTAACATTAATTTTTTTAAAGTGAGCTACATATTTTCAGTTTGTCTCTATAACAGTTTCATAAATTCAGCTCTAACCAAAATACAATGTTTGTTTTTTATATTAGTCCATAGCATGTGTTTCTCTAACATTCATATTAATAGCTGTTAAACTTTAAAAAAAAAAAACTGAAAAATTTATACCAGACACAAATTATTATGTAAACATTATTTTGAATAATTTGTAAATGTCTGGGAAGGGTCTTTAACACTAGAACGGCCAACGTCATTTTGACCGTTTTGAAATTTATATATGTAATAACTTTGCTGGATAAAAAAATACAATCCTGCTGGTAACTGACTTTTCCTAAAAGTGTCTATATTTTCATTTAAAATAGTTTTTATATACATTACACACTAGGCAAAGAAAATAAAATCACTTTTACCTATTTCGCCATACACGGTCATATTGACCGCTCGGATTTTTCGCGGTATTGTTTTTAATCTTTCGCGGGGTTGAAGATGCATATTGGTTGCTTAGTTACTATCAGCGTCTCTGCCAAAGAAACGTCATAAGCGGTCTAGAGTAACAAGTGTGGGCATCAACAATGGGCCGAAGGTAAAGCCAGAGTCGGTAACGACAATAAATACGGCGTGGATGGACTCCGGTCTGAATCAGAAGGTAGCGCCGGGCGCTCGCTCTGGGGAGGGCTCGGTACACGGAGCTAGTGGCCGCTGGCTGCCTACGTGTTCATATAACTTTATACATCCTCCTCAAACTGGCGGGAATCACTGCACCACATCCTCTCCAAGGGGGGCAGCAGCAGGGAAATTGTCCGGAGGAAGTTCAGGCAGCAACCGGCAGAGGAGCTGAGACACAAGTTTAGAGTTTAGAGGAGAAAAGGGACCGGAGCTCGGTCCGAGCAGCGTTGCGCACCACAGCCGACACCAACACGGAGGCAGTGACAGGTTAGGTTAGGTTATAAATGTTCAAGTAAGATACTTTTAGGTGTTATTTGCCTGTTATAAGTTATGTTGAATGAATTTAAATACCATATTTTTCAAATGTGAATGAAATAATTACGTTTTTACTATGCCATGATATGAATTATTGAAACACTTGGGCAACTCAAGTATATAATTAAACTCGTTAAATTGTACATTGGGGTTATTTCGTTTTTCTAAAGATATCCTAACACAATACCTGCATTAATATTGCAATTAGGTATTTATCATGAGAGATTATAGAGTTTAGAATCTGGCGGTCAAAATGACCGCTCACGGCAGTTCTAGTAGTTATGGAATCCTGGCACTTCTAGTGTTAAACAATAAGTTATCCATGTTTAGTACTGTTTTAAAATCTGTTTCATCTCTGAATTTAACATTTAATATGACAAACAGGGTTGCAGTTCTTGAGTTTGTTAACTTTTATGGCTCTTTTGAAATATAAGTGCTTTATATTTCTTTCACATGTGTTTCCATACAGCTTTTTTAATACTTAATTGATTTTCTTGATTTTTTTCATAATTGTATCTCCTTGAGTAAAACACAGTTTCCAGCTATGTCTTAGTGGGGTCACTTTAAACTCATTGGTTTATAGTAACCTGATTTGACTTTATATTATTTCTGTCTCACACTGTGTGGTATCAATGTGCCCAAAGGGACTTGTGTAGGTGTGATGCTCAATAGTGGGTTTATAGTAGCCTTATTGTTCTTTAAAGTATTTTCATCTGCTTTGATATAAAAACTATTTATCCCTGTGTGTGAGTTATAACAACCGTGAGCTGGTCTATAGTGAGTTTATGTGATCCAACATAATTTGTGCTATTTTATCACCCAATGGATCACCCTTATATTCTGGGCCTTGCTGTGCAGTGTATTTTGAAAGTATCCACTCATCATATGCTGCTATATAATTGCCAGCTTTAATTGGATGTCAGTATGGGTCTGTTATTTCTAAACAGAAATCAAGCTGCTCTTAATTACTTCAGGAAATGGAAACAAAGTTCTTTATAAGAGTTTATGAAATCCAGTTTTACCTTTATTTAAACCGGGCAGCTGGCTCGGAGTGAGCTGTCATTGCCTCGTGTAAAGGGGTTGTTGTCGTACTAAAACACACACACACACACACACACACACACACACACACACACACAGTATATGTCCTCCGTTGCTGAGGCCCCCCCCCCCTCTCTGAATTGAATGACTGAACAGAAACATGTTGCCGATAAACCAATACAGATCCAATGTGTTAGATAGCTTGACAAACCCTCTCAAACACGCACACACACGCGCACAGACGCACGCGCTAAATGCTGAGGAATTTCATAGCCTATCACTTGCAAGTCTTGCATAACACCGCCCTGGCTGCCTGTCATACAGAGTTTATTCCTATAACATTAGGATAATAGGCATCGGAATTCGCCAAGACTAATCTTCCAAATTCCTGTCTCCTGTTAAAATGACAGTCGCGTGCAGCTGCTCTCTTGACATTCATGTTAGCTGGACTTGTTTGACTAAAATAAATTGCATCCAAACCGCAGGAAACGCCAGCGGAAGAGATGACTTCAAGTGCGCATTCTATCAACACTCATCCCAGCCTGCTTTCCAGGGTCTTACCTGAAAACGTGCCTTTCTAGCCGCTTGCCATGTCAGCTGCCTATAATCCAGCCTAGCTGGGCTGAGCCGCTCTGGCACAGTTGAACAGGTAGGCTAAATGCCCGAGGTGTTCTCCAAATTCCCCAAACCGTGCGTAACCGACCTTCTGCTTATCCAGGTGAACGCGCAAGCACGGCTGATGTTGGTGCGTCAGTTAATGTGTGTGTGTTTAGATGTAAAAGCCGAACATGAAGGGCTACACTTAAGTGTGTCGGAGTGCTCCGGTCGTTTCTCCGCTCGCTGTCAATCACAAATAGTCCGGTTGTTTCCCGGTGCCGCTTACAGAGTGGCCGAGACTCCTCCTCCGGCGGCGCTCTCACCGTCTGGCGTGGTCCGGTGTACAACAGGCAAATAGTCTCTCTCTCTCTCTCTCTCTCTCTCTCTCTCTCTCTCAATTTCCATTTGTTTTATTTATTTATTTCTCTCTCTCAGTTTGTTTTATTTATTTAGTTCTCTCTCTCTAAATTTCAATTTGTTTTCTTTCTTTCTCTCTCTCTCTCTCAATTTCAATTTCTTTTATTTATTTCTCTCTCTCTCTCCTCCCCTCTGTTTGAGGTGGTTTCTACAGAGTTCAGTAGAGGGTGAGACCCCACTGCCAATGCTGTGTAACGTGTGCTGTAGTTTCCCATGCTACTCAGCATTGTCTTTCATTAGATGTTCTTTTTTTTTTTTTAAACTACACACATCTAGAATGTAATAATAATCATAATAATGTATACTTTACACTCTGTTATTACACACAGGCCTGAATAACACACACATGCTCAGTACCTATACATGCACTAATGGAGAGACGTCCGAGTTAAGGGGCACCCCAAACAGTTGGGGTTTGGTGTTTTGCTCAAGAACACCTTGGCAGTGCCCAGGAGGTGAACTGGAACCTCTCCAGTCCACCACACTTTTTGGTCCAAACGAGGACTTGAATCAGCGACTCTCCGGTTCCCAGCCCAACTCCCTACAAACTGAGCTACTGCCACCCCCAGACAAGCTATCAAGCCCAACCTGAGATAACCCATGTGACATCAGTATGACATCAGGTTTTTTTAAGGGTTATTTTCTCTGACACATACAATCATTACAAAAGACAACAGCAACAACAATAACATAAGGATTAACCAGTCGGTGCACGTATGGCAGCAGTGATAAATGAGTTTGTAAATGTGTTAGTCCTGTGACTAGGAGGGCTGGACCTATGGCCAGTAGGGAGGGAGCGACTGTGACAGAGGGGGGTTGTGGTCTGCCAAAATTGACTCTGCCTTCTTCTGCCTTGCTTTAAATAAATTGGAGAGATCGGTCAGAGTAGTGCCTGTAATTTTCCCGCACACTTTCACTATCCCCAAAGTCATGTTTTTGTCTTTTTGGCTCAGTAAACCATATACTAAGGTAAAATTAAGAAGTGATCCAATAAAACAACAGTAAAAGATTTTAATCAGTCACATTAATGTTACAATTTCAAAGCTTGGGGTGCCTGGATAGATCACCTGTTGGAGCATGCGCCCCATATACAAAGAACCAGTCCTTGTCCCAGCGGCCGCATGTTCAACTCCGACCTGCGGCCCTTGGCTGCATGTCATTCCCCCTCTCTCTCCCTTTTCACATCTTCAGCTATCCTAATAAAGGCCTAAAATGCCCCCCAAAAAAGCAACCAAAAAAAAGCTAACAAAAGAATTCCAAGCACTGGTTGGCTTTCTTACACACCCCGTCGACATCAATTTTTCGTCTAACACAGCCACTAAATATTTATGCAGCTGTACACATTCCACTGCCTGATCACTAGTTACCAAAGGAGAGCTGACAATAGGATTTATTTCTTACATCTTTTGCCATCTCTTTGGGTTATGCCCGAACCACCTCAACTGGCTCCTTTTGACGTGAAGGAGCAGCGGCTCTACTCCGAGCCCCTCTCGGATGACTGAGCTTCTCACCCTATCTCTAAGGGAGACGCCAGCCCCCCTCCTGAGGAAACCCATTTTGGCCGCTTGTACCCTGATGCGTACGTGTTGAGATCATACATTCGTATATTCAACTTTCTGGCACCACGTAGTTTAAATTACGTATTACAGCTACGGTAGCCTTCACGTTTCAAAAAGCCGGCTATTTGCTTTTTTCAATATCTTTTTTCTTTTTCTGGAAGAAGAAGAGGACACCTGTTCCTAAAACTTTGATTTTGAATATGTGCATGAGGCGGTCAAACTAACCTGCACGGTAGGCAACAGCAGCCTCTTATTTCCCAACATTCATCTCTCCCCCGCCCCCCGAGGGCCGGTGGTCTACAAAATTTATCTGTCGATTTTTTTTTGTCCCAATCCGTCACAGAATGTATTGACCCTCATGTTGTCCTCAGGTCAAATTGACCTGTTTTCCTATATCAGTGTTCTTTTTAATTACCCAAAAAAACATGACTGATTCCACACAACGCTCTTTGGCAAGTACACATCTCTACTTTCATTAATTTTGGGGCGTCCTATTCAATTTTACAGGATTTGCAAAAAAACAACAACATTTAAGTAGTTTTGAAATAGTATTGAGTAAAAGTTGACATATTCCAGTCTGTGATTAGCCATCAACATACATTCCTTTAATTTTAGTCTTAGTAATTAAAACAATATCTGCTTTTCTAGCTCAAACAATAGGTATAATTTCCTTTAAATTAGGTTTATTGACCAACAATTCCAAAAATAACTGTAAAACTAAAGTTAATAAGTTAGTGTTACGTAGTGTTGAAAACGTCAAAAAAAGGGACAAACATTGAAAAAAAAGCATCATAAGTGTTGAAAAAAGGGACAAAAACGTAACTAAAAGTTAAACATTGATAAAAAGCATCAACAAAAAGTGTTGCTTTTGCTGGCTTTGGCACGAGTTAGTGTACAGGACACATGTACAAAAGTAGGAACAGGACAAAAAGTAAAAGGGTTTTTCTCCCACGGTTAATTTATTTTAAACCAAAGTTACTGTAATACATCATCAATCAACCTTATGGGCTCCTTTTGGATAAGATTAGCTATAAACATTTCAGAATGAAATCATTTTAAATGCAGCCCATCAGCTTGACTGATGATGCATCAATTTTATGGAAACATGTAATTATTTCCAGTTTCTCCCTAATCACTTTGGTTAGTTGAATGCTTAGCTAGCTGTTAGGTAGCTAGGCTTGGTGTCATTATGGATGCTATTAATTTCTCAGCATTTCCAAATTATAGATGATTACATTAGATGATTAAGTGTTGTATTTTGGGAATAATCACACAGGCTAACACAGCTAATGGCTTTAAGAATGGGCCAGTTAGCTTTAGTTTCTCCTTCACAATCATTCTGTGAGAGTGGGTGTACATGTTTTCAAAAGATGGTCTTAGATTCATATTATTTTTGGCTTTTATTGGATAGGACAGCTGAAGACAGGAACGTGGGAGAGAGAGGGGGATGACATGCAGCAAAGGGATGCAGGTCGGAATTAAAACCGGGCCGCTGCGGTAAGGACTGAGCCTTTGTACATGGAGCACATTCTAAACCAGGTGAGCTACCAGGGTGCCCCTGAACATTTCAAAGAGCCCTTCATCTTATTGAAAGTAGGAAACAAATTGCAGCTGGCCAAATACAAGCTGTTATTTTTACAGGCTGTCCCTCACTAAATTCCTGATTAATGCATTTACTGTTGTCTATTGAGTTGTAACAATGTCAGACTGCCTCTATAAGAAGCCCTGCAGCTTTTAGCGCTCTGAAACATTCATCAAACCCAACAGGAAAATTTTACAAAACGGAGTTTGATTTTGGAATATCTAAATGAGATCAAATTTAAATGAGGGACAATTATCGAGCGTGAGGATCTGCACTGGGGTGACTTGATCTCGCTCAGCTCTGCAAAGTGTATTTTTCTTCTCATGAATATGATATCAGCTCATTTCCTGGGTCATCTGCTGCTCGGGTAATTGGCTAAAGGGCTGAGAGCATGTTGAACACATCCAACTTTCACATCCAGGGGAAGGGCAAACAAAAAGGAAAGCATGTCCAAAAAGAAGAAAAAAAACACACACTACTGTAAAGTCTGAATGGTCAGGTGCAAACACTTTTTTTTTTTAGGAATTGCTAATACACCAAATATTGTTAAAATCAGAATGGCAAAACAGTTAAACTCTTTGCGGTGTCATGTGCATTTGGCTTGTTTATGGAGGACTCTTACTGTTCTAAAATATCAGTCATTGTCATTTACCATTGAGAACCTACAAGCTCATTGTGGAAGTGTTTGGTAGTCTAGATCATGTACATAGGCTGGCGAACTTGGACTTTGCATTGGTGGGCTGTTTAAAGCAGGGGCCAAACAGTTGGAAAACTATTGTTCAATCTCAGCAACCATAGAAAGCATGTTTATTTGGTAAAGGTGATGTTTCTTGTACGCTTAGAATTGTATAATTCATAGCAATGTGCTAATCTGTTTTAATCTGTTGGATCATTCAGGAAATTGGATTCCTAATGAAATACTTGTGGAATCAAATAAAGTATATAAAATGTGTGTGTGTGTGTGTGTGTGTGTGTGTGTGTGTGTGTGTGTGTGTGTGTGTGTGTGTGTGTGTGTGTGTGTAGTGTGTGTGTGTGTGTGTGTGTGTGTGTGGGTCTGTGTGTGTGTGTGTCCCAGAAAACGGTTGACTCGGTACCCATGTGTTATTAACCCCTAGGACTATTTGTCCTTTAATCATTGTTTTAAATTGCACTGCAAGAGTCTTTATAATTAAAACAGTGAGGCAGTCTCATTTATTTTTTTCATTTGGCAGTATTAACAAGAGGAAATAGAAAAAGGGAACATTAGGAACCCTAACAAAGAACAAGACTTTTCTTGGCATTTCTTTATTAGTTTTCTATGTTTTGATTTTGGAATCACTATTCATTTTCTTTGAGAACTAGACTTTAAAAATCCTTTTGTTTAAAAAGTTTAAAACTTAAGTCTTCCTTCTTTAGTCATATTGTGCATTATGCTGTGTGTCAGCTCAATGCACCATGCAGCTGATGAGTCAGAATCAAGTCATAATGTCATCCATCAATAAATCCATTTCACATACTGTACAAATAATTCCCAGTTTTTAAAAACAGCGGAATGGAAGTCCGATCAAACACCCAACCATAAATAAATCTAATGTTGCAGGCTAAAACATTACAGTGGCAATGTAATACAATTGTCCAGTCTATGTAAATGGACTGTATTTACATACTTAACAACTACTCAAAGTGCTTTTACATAATACAGGAACCATTCACACACATTCATGCACTGTGGCCAAGGCTGCCGTACATTTGCCACCTGCTCATCAGATAAACACTCACACACACATTTCCACTCCGATGGCGTAGCATCGGGGGCAACCCGGGGTTGCCCAAGGACACTTCGACATGGAACTGCAGGGCTCATATGTGCCTCATACCAAAAGGTTTTGGGGTATAAATCCAGCTTCTTTAAATTATTTAATGTACATCTTTTCCTGCCTACTCATGTTGCATATAAACACTACACATTTAACACTGGATGAATATTGAATGAACACATTTGCATTGTTCTTATTGAGTATTCCTCTTAAGGTGATAACAGCAGAATGAGTGTTAATGCGTATCCGAGGAGCGGCCATTATTCACAGACAGTGATGAAGGCCAGGATGCTGAAGCCATTTGTCTGTAATGGGAATAAAGTGATCCGTCATATAAAACTAGTTCTGTCAGGTGCAGCCTTATCTATTTAACATTAAATGCTGCTGACAGGGTAATGCACTGACTGGTCTGAGCACAGCGGACTGTGTGTGACAGTGATTGTCCCCGGTGAATCGACATCAACAAAAACATTGGAGCCGAAGTTAGAAGGACTCCACACTTGTGATAAGAACAGGTTTCTGTGTACAGCAGTCACATTACATCCACACATTAACACCTGGAGGAGTATAACCACAGTTTTGTTCTACAGGCCCATGAGCTGAGCCCCTGGGGATATGGGATGTTTTGGTCAAGGTTATCGTGGACAGAGTGATTATTTTAATACTGTTACTGCCCAGATGTTTCCAGCTGATCGGAACTGACAATAGTCCAGTAATAAGCTTTGAGGTGTAGCACTAACTTCTATTCAATTCAATTCAATTTTAATTATATATCGCCAAATCACAACAACAGTTATCTCACAGCGCTTTTCATAAAAGAGCAGGTCTAGACCGTACTCTGTGATGTCTGGACCCTGTACATAGGCAGGGGGGTGAACCAACATTGTAAAGTGGCGGGCCTGAAAACAAAAACCATGAGCTGAAAGTGGAGCTTAGAGGAATTACAGAGTTGGTTGATAATTATGGGTTCCTCACTACAAAAAAACCCTGTCATATTACTCATAGTTATTTGATCCATTGGCAATATAAAAATATTGTTTAGGCAACTTTAAATCATTGTGAATGACCTTTACTGGTAATGGAAGCACTCATCTCCTTCACTTAAGTCAATAAATTGAGTATTTCTTTCACCCCTGCTCTTATGCAATCGTCTGCCACTTTATCAGATTTATAGTTGCAATTAGACCATTTTAGCATCTAAGACTGCTGGATTGGCTGTCACTAGAAATATTTAGTATTTCAGGCTCCAAACTGTGTTTTAATTAAATAGAAAGAGACATACTGTAGAGAGAGAAAGAGAAATCTAGAAAGAAAGAGAGGTTAAACTTTAATATCCCCCCAGGGACACAGCAGTGCAAAACTGATGGAATTAAAAAACTGGAAGTAAGATGTCAGTGCTTCAGATTAGCTAATTGAAAGGACTGACAGTGACTCCAGCTCCCCATTGTGGCAATTATTAGTGCGGGAACATAGGGAACTACTGCACAGGTGTTTTAATGTGAAGATACTTGCTCATATACATGTATGTACACTCACCGGCCACTTTATTAGGTACACCTGTCCAACTGCTCGTTAACACTTAATTTCTAAGCAGCCAATCACATGGCGGCAACTCAGTGCATTTAGGCATGTAGACATGGTCAAGAGAATCTCCTGCAGTTCAAACCGAGCATCAGTATGGGGAAGAAAGGTGATTTGAGTGACTTTGAACGTGGCATGATTGTTGGTGCCAGAAGGGCTGGTCTGAGTATTTCAGAAACTGCTAATCTACTGGGATTTTCACGCACAACCATCTCTAGGGTTTACAGAGAATGGTCCGAAAAAGAAAAAACATCCAGTGAGCGGCAGTTCTGTGGGCGGAAATGCCTTGTTGATGCCAGAGGTCAGAGGAGAATGGCCAGACTGGTTCGAGCTGATAGAAGGGCAACAGTGACTCAAATAACCACCCGTTACAACCAAGGTGGGCAGAAGAGCATCTCTGAACGCACAGTACGTCGAACTTTGAGGCAGATGGGCTACAGCAGCAGAAGACCACATCGGGTGCCACTCCTTTCAGCTAAGAACAGGAAACTGAGACTACAATTTGCACAAGCTCATCGAAATTGGACAATAGAAGATTGGAAAACGTTGCCTGGTCTGATGAGTCTCGATTTCTGCTGCGACAGTCGGATGGTAGGGTCAGAATTTGGCGTCTACAACATGAAAGCATGGATCCATCCTGCCTTGTATCAACGGTTCAGGCTGGTGGTGGTGGTGTCATGGTGTGGGAATATTTTCTTGGCACTCTTTGGGCCCCTTGGTACCAATTGAGCATCGTTGCAACGCCACAGCCTACCTGAGTATTGTTGCTGACCATGTCCATCCCTTTATGACCATAATGTACCCAACTTCTGATGGCTACTTTCAGCAGGATAATGCGCCATGTCATAAAGCTGGAATCATCACAGACTGGTTTCTTGAACATGACAATGAGTTCGCTGTACTCAAATGGCCTCCACAGTCACCAGATCTCAATCCAATAGAGCATCTTTGGGATGTGGTGGAACGGGAGATTCGCATCATGGATGTGCAGCCGACAAATCTGCGGCAACTGTGTGATGCCATCATGTCAATATGGACCAAACTCCCTGAGGAATGCTTCCAGCACCTTGTTGAATCTATGCCACGAAGAATTGAGGCAGTTCTGAAGGCAAAAGGGGGTCCAACCCGTTACTAGCATGGGGTACCTAATAAAGTGGCCGGTGAGTGTATATATGTACACCAACAGCTGTCCCTACAGTCACCAGTCCGTCAAGCCCCTGAAGGTTGAGGATGACACCACCCTCATATGACATTTGATCAGGATTTGTCCTTTAATTCCCACATAAAGCAAATTTCAAGGATCGCCTTTTTTCACCTGCATAATATTGCTAAAATCAGGAATATCCTGTCTAAAAATGATGCAGAAAAACTAGTCCATGCATTTGTTACTTCTAGGCTAGATTACTGCAATTCTTTACTATCAGGATGCTCGAAAAAGTCAATAAAAAGTCTTCAGCTGGTCCAGAATGCTGCAGCACGTGTTCTGACAGGAACTAGGAAAAGAGATCATATCTCTCCTGTTTTAGCTTCTCTGCATTGGCTTCCTGTAAAATCTAGAATAGAATTTAAAATCCTTCTTCTCACCTACAAAGATCTTCATGGTCAGGCACCATCTTATCTTAAAGAGCTCATAGTACCTTACAACCCTACAAGAGCACTGCGCTCCCAGAATGCAGGGTTACTGGTGGTTCCTAGAGTCTCTAAAAGTAGAACGGGAGTCAGAGCGTTCAGCTATCAGGCTCCTCTCCTGTGGAACCAGGTTCCAGTTTGGGTTCAGGAGGCAGACACAGTCTCCACATTTAAGAGTAGACTTAAGACTTTCCTCTTTGATCAAGCGTATAGTTAGGGCATAGAATTGAATATTGTCCGCCTAACCCGGCCTACCTGCTTCTCGTCATAGTTGTCAGATCTATCTATCATATAATCAATAATATAATAAAACTAGAGGGAGGCAGGGCATACAACCCAATCCGGCTGGGGAGAGTCTAGCCCGATCCGGCAGCTCTCTTTACCCTGTCTCTCCTAGTTAGTCATGCTCTCCTAGTTAGTTATGCTCTCCCAGTTATGCTGTAACAGTTTTAGATTGCTGGGGACTTCCTTTGACACACTGAGCTCCTCTCTCCTCTATCTTTTTATCTTTCTATCTTTCCATTTGTGTGCATCTATGTCCCAGAAATGCTTGTTACTAACCTAGCTCTGGGGAGTCATTCCCCGGAGTCCTTATGTTCTTTTCCCCCCAGCATGTTCCCTCGGATCAGGGAGGCTCCATCATCATGGTAGCAGCTGTAGCCATGGTCCCGCTACACGTCCTGCGATGCCGTGTTCATCCTGCTACGTCCTGCTGTGCCCTGCTACGTCCTGCTGTGCCTTGTAATGCCGCACAATTCCCTGCTAAGCCATGAACTACTACAAAGAACTACTACAAACTTTTCTGTGGCTGTTATTGCCACTCTTCATTCTAACCCCAACCGGTCGTCAGACACCGCCTACCACGAGCCTGGGTCTGTCCGAGGTTTCTTCCTAAAAGGAAGTTTTTCCTCGCCACTGTCGCACTGTTGCTTGCTCTGGAGGGAACTACTAGAACTGTTGGGTCCTTGTAAATTCTGGAGTGTAGTCTAGACCTACTCTATCTGGTCTAGACCTACTCTATCTGTAAAGTGTCTTGAGATAACTCTTGTTATGAATTGATACTATAAATAAAATTGAATTGAAATTGAATTGAATTGAATTGAATTCATAGATCTCATCGCTGGTGAGGATGAGTCTGGGTGGACCATCTGGTTACCCGGTGCAGCGGAACAACTTAGAGCTAAACACTCTAAAGACAGTGGAGATGGTTGAGGATTTTAGGAAGAATGCGGCCCCACTCGCCCCCATCGCCCCCATCACCCCCATCACTCTGTGTGACTACCCGGTCAACACTGTTCAGCTTCACGTTTTCATTTTTCCACCAAGCAGAAAGTGTTCTCCACATAACTTTACTTGGCTGATAAATTGAATCACAATACCATGTTTTGGTCACTTTTTCCAACAATATTGTTACTTTTTCAATGATGTGGATGATTTTTTGATATTTTTAATGTTGACATTTTCAGTGCTTATTTCGACGGCCTACTTTTTGTGACAAAAAAAACTCCAGATTCGTCCAGAGGTTTGAAAAGGGAGAGACAGCATAATTTAGCTTTACTGATTAATGCCAATTTCATCTTTTTAAAAAACAGCCTGAAGACAGATTCAAAGCAAACAAAACAAAAGACAGACAATAGCTGACATCTGTCCTCTCCCACTGTAATTCAAGCCTTTTCAATCAGTAATCATGGATGAAGGTGAAGATGTATGTATTCTGTTACAGTGAGTTCTACTAGACTAACTGTTGTTAAAGTATCTATTTCTTAGTTGATTGACTTATTGCTGAGTATTCTGTTCTGTGCAGCAACAGTAGTGGAGTTCTTCACTGAAGTCCAACTCAAAAATAAAGCTGGCAGATCTGCTGAAGTGAGAGATAAGATGTAGTGTCAGAAATTCAGAGGAAGGCTAATTATAAAAAGGATGGACTCACAACTTCAGTAAATAATGTATAATGTTGTTTACAGGCTACCAAGACAGCAGTAGCAAGTTAGACTTTGAACAAATGTTTTATATTTGCATATAAATACATATACATTATAGAGTGTGTCCAGAACTACTCTTAATCTGTAAAGTGTCTCAAGATAACTCTTGTTACTATAAAGAAAATTTAATTGAATTGTATTGTATCACCAAAACTAAGAAGAATATACAACCATTGGTGTACATGTGGATATGGACAATGTTAAGGTGCTCTTGAATTTCCCCTCCCAATATTAATGATCTTAAATGATCTTATTTAAACTCCACATAGTGTTACCATTTACAT
Source organism: Percina caprodes (assembly GCA_013375575.1). Classification (NCBI taxonomy): domain Eukaryota; kingdom Metazoa; phylum Chordata; class Actinopteri; order Perciformes; family Percidae; genus Percina; species Percina caprodes. The sequence continues at coordinate 529,930 of JABXJD010000156.1, forward strand.
CTATGCAGAGCTGCTGGGCTATTTTGCAGAATTACATTACCAGACCAAGTTGCAATGCAAGTTAGTCAAGGATTTGAAGTGATAGTATTGTATAATGACTGTATGGTTTCTTGGCATCTATATACTTATATATCTATATACTAAGTCTAGTATGAATGTGTGGGGGTGGCAGTAGCTCAGTTCGTAGGGAGTTGGGTTGGGAACCGGAGGGTTGCTGGTTCAAGGTTGTAAATGTGTGTATGCATGCATCTGTGTCTATGATGTGTAAATAAGTGAAGCAAATAAGTAAAGATTTAATAAAGGAGAAAGGGAGTAGGATGTGATAAGTTGTTTATGAACTTCTTCCTACTCCTTTTTGAACATGGGAATTTTTTGTTTGAATGACTTTCAATCATTTCGGAAGATTGTGCTGAGAAGTACAGTACATGCCCTTATTTATCTGTCATTTGAATTATATATACAGTATGTATGCATGAATGCATGACTGTATGTGTATATATAGTTTTTATTTTAATGTTTACATGTTCAAATAAACTACTACTACTACGAACCAGTTATTTTTTGATTTCCAAGGGCTGTTATCAATGGCCAAATGACCAAAATGCCTCTGGATGCAATTGGATAGACGTATAGCCAATCAGAGTAACGGAACGTGTGACGTAGCACTAAGTGACAGACAAATTAAATAGACTACAGTGTGCAAAGACAAGCTGTGATGGTGATTTACTTTAATAAAGTTCCATATCAACTGCAGCCATCTTTGTTGTTTATTAAAAATGCCTTAACAGGGTTCCTCTTTACTGCTATTACTATTACTGTGCTATTTAGTATTTATTTATTATTAATGATTATGTGTTGTGTGTGTGTTGTGTTGACCATAAATGAAGTTCCCACACAGGAAAAATAAATTTCTTTTGATTGGATTTTTTTGCTAGGTTTATGCACACGGCTCTGCAAGTTGTCATCTCAAATACGCCCCCTAGATAAACCGGTGTGATTGGCCTGACCAGTGCATGTGTTGTGGAAATCTGTTTGAGCGGGAGGGAATCTGCCAAAGCAAATAAAAAAATTTGCTTGCAGCTTCGTCTGGTTCCCAGGCTAGGTGTTTTGATGCAGAGTGACATAATGAGAACTGACTGTTAACTAAAACCCCTTAAGTGCTGTTGCTACTGTTGCTACATCTGTCAAACTTGGTCAATTTCACCATTTTTATTTTGGCAAGTAAACTAAATGGTAAATATAATCACGATGCACTGTTCATCACACCCCCAACCGGCCTCGTCAGACACCGCCTACCAAGAGCCTGGGTCTGTCCCAGGTTTCTTCCTAAAGGGAGTTTTTCCTCACCACAGTCGCACTAAATGCTCGCTGTTGGGGGAATTACTAGAATTGTTGGATTTTATGTATTAGAGTGTAGTCTAGACCTGCTCTATCTGTAAAGTGTCTCAAGATAACTGATGTTATATATTAATCCTATAAGTAAAATTTAATTGAATTGATGCAAATTATAAAATTATTACATGTTGTCTAATGAAATAACGACAGCCCCCTCAGCATTTATATTTGTCTCGCCATCTCTCCAGTACGCAGTCTTTCAGTTCAACAGCCAACACACAACTTGGAATTTGATCGCGCACATCCACACTAACTAATAAAATTTAGAAATTTTAATGTTTTTGTTTCAAATCCCTCACATAAATAAGATTCCTGATATTATTATAATGTACAGCGCACACACGGATCCACTGTCAGACAAAAAGTGTGGTTAGGTTAACTTTCATTTCTGACACTTACACTAATGACAGGATGAATGCTGGGGGCTAATTGATTTGAAGTGTATGTGAGTGAATATTGGTGTAAATATGAGTTTCTACGTCCCATTCATTTTTTCAATATGGTGTACAGCCATGGTGCAAATGCATCAATTCTGCTGCGAAGGAGAGGCAGCGGGGAGTACCAACGTTAATAGTCACTGAAAGGGCGTGTTTTGTAAAAACAACAACAAAAACCCATCTATTTGGTTATCTAAACACTATTCTGTAATTATGACGATTTAGGTATGCGTAGAATAAGTATTTAGAAAAAGTCAGGGCAGGACAACCAATTGTTACGGGCCTCAGACCCAGGGGACTCTAGGCTGGGTAGCACTGTGGAATGGAAAGAAGTGAAGATACCAAAATTGTGTCTTTCTCAAGCGCTGGTTGTTTATTTCTAAGCTGGACATAATTTGATAACCATGCCAACAAATAGGCCTAGCACACACAAAGGCACTGAACGATTAACAACACATCCAATTATAAAATACACTATAATTCTATAAATATATAATATATAAATGCTCTATAAATATATTAAATACAATAAAAAACAGATATGTAACACATTAGTATATATCAGATAAAATGCTAAACCCAATAATAACCTATTGTGAAATAGATATCAGTCTTACTGTATAATATATCAAATACACATCAACAAATGACACTAGATCAGCTTTGTAGCTCAGAATACATTATATATATATATATATATATATATATATATATATATATATATATATATATATATATATATATACTGTACATATACAACTAGTTATATATTATGTATACACATGTATTTAGATAATATATAAATAATTAGCACACACAGTCAGTACGTTTACATTCACACCAACATTCCACTATTAGTCAGACTATGACAATATTGAGAATTTGATACAGGTCATGTAAACAGGATATTATTTTTGGATATTCCGAATAGGCCTTTATCCAAATTTAACATTTTCTATTAACTCACATGTTGTCCTCGGGTCAAATTGATCCATTTTCCTATATCACTGTTCTTTTTAATTACCCAAAATAACATGATTGATTCCACAGAATGCTCTTTGGCAAGTACAAATCTCTACTTTCATTAATGTTGGGGTGTCTTATTCAATTTTATAGCATTGGAAAAAAAAATTGAAGTGGTTTTGAAATAGTATTGAGTAAAAGTTGACATATTCCAGTTTGTGATCAACTTGCATTCCTTTAATTTTAGTCTAAATAATTCCTAATTTTTGCTTTTCTAACTCAAACATTAGGTTTAATTTCCTATAAATTAGGTTTATTGACCATAAATTCCAAAAATAACCGTAAAACATAGTGTTGAAAACGTCAAAAAAAGTGACAAAAATGGGACAGAAACATAAGAAAAAGTTAAAAACATTGGTTAAGACATGTGGGATATGCCGGTATTATTTAAGTTTTTGGAACATTTTAGAGAATTCAGAATATGCGTCTCAATCTGGATTTTTACCACAGTTTACGGCCAATTTACAACCTCTTGCCTGTTTACGGCTTATGGTCAGCTCTGTGCATTGCTATGGTTGTTGTACACAAACCAACAGTCCAACAGTTTGCAAGGCAGTAGATTCATGCCCAAAATAAAACACTGAGAAACACAACTTTTAAACATTATGAAAGACTTTCACATCACCAGGTTTTTGGATATGCACAAACATCGCAACTGCAACCTTTGTAAGAAGGTGGTTGAATGAATGAAGGAGGGTTGTTTGCACAAGTCAAACAACTCTGCCGCTGATGGAAAACTTTGAAAAAATCATCTTTTGTGCGGCAGGAACAGCAGGAATATTAGTAGAATATTCACTTACATTAGCCATGTAAAATTGCTTAGTTGGAATATCGTCTTTTCGGAAAAAGGGCAAAAACGTGTACATGTAAACCTAGTCAATGACAATGATTAATCACAACGTTAAATGGCATGGGCTAATGGCGGTTCTAGTGCTAAGGAAGAGGATTAACTAACACGTTTGGTGAATGTAACACTGTCTTGGGCTACGGTTACCGGAGTGTAAACTTCCCCGAAGACATTAGTAAACAATTTCTGATATAGTAACATCCCTAGCCATCTTGATGTTCTAGAGTAGATCCTCCTTAGCCTTGAAATACTCACTACGTTTACTATAGACAGCAACTTTCATTGCTATGCAGATGATACTCAATTATATCTATCGATTAAGCCGGATGAAACTAATCAGTTAGCTAAACTTCAAATGTGCCAAAAGTTATTGCTCTGGGGCCCAAGGAACTCTGTGACGCATTATCCAAAGAGATAGTTACTCTGGATGGCATCACTCTGTCCTCCAGCACCACTGTGAGGAATCTTGGAGTTATCTTTGATCAGGATATGTCCTTTAATTCCCACATAAAGCAAATTTCAAGGATCGCCTTTTTTCACCTACGTAATATTGTAATATTGTTTTAGCTTCTCTGCATTGGCTTCCTGTGAAATCCAAAATAGAATTTAAAATCCTTCTTCTCAGCGACAAAGTTCTTCATGGTCAGGCACCATCTTATCTTAAAGAGCTCATAGTACCTTACAACCCTACAAGAGCACTGCGCTCGCAGAATGCAGGGTTACTTGTGGTTCCTAGAGTCTCTAAAAGTAAAACGGGAGCCAGAGCGTTCAGCTATCAGGCTCCTCTCCTGTGGAACCAGGTTCCAGTTTGGGTTCGGGAGGCAGACACCGTCTCCACATTTAAGAGTAGGCTTAAGACTTTCCTCTTTGATAAAGCTTTTAGTTAGGGCATAGAATTGAATATTGTTAGGGAGTGAGGAGTTGCAGCGTCCGCCTAACCCGGCCCACCTGCTTCTCGTCGTAGTAGTTAGCTCTACCTATTATATAATCAATAATATAATAAAACTAGAGGGAGGCAGGGCATACAACCCGATCCGGTTGGAGAGAGTTCTAGCCTGACCAGGCTCCTCTCTTTACCCTGTCTCTCCTAGTTATGCTGTAATAGTTTTAGACAGCTGGGGGACTTCCTTTGACACACTGGGCTCCTCTTTCCTCTATCTTTCTATCTTTCCATTTGTGTGCATCTATGTCCCAGAAATGCTTGTTACTAACCTAGCTCTGGGGAGTCATTCCCCGGAGTCCTTATGTTCTTTTTCGCCCAGCATGTTTCCTTGGATCAGGGAGGCTCCAAAATCATGGTAGCAGCTGTCGCCATGGTCCCGCTACACGTCCTGCGATGCCATGTTCATCCTGCTACGCTCTGCTGTGCCCTGCTACGTCCTGCTGTGCCTTGTAATGCAGCACAGTGCCCTGCTATGCCATGAACTACTACAAAGAACTACTACAAACTACTATTATTTTTTGTGACTGTTATTGCCACTCTTCATTCTAACCCCAACCGGTCGTCAGACACCGCCTACCAAGAGCCTGGGTCTGTCCCAGGTTTCTGCCTAAAAGGAAGTTTTTCCTTGCCACTGTCGCACTGTTGCTTGCTCTGGAGGGAACTACTAGAACTGTTGGGTCCTTGTAAATTATGGAGTGTTGTCTAGACCTACTCTATCTGTAAAGTGTCTCGAGATAACACTTGTTATGAATTGATACTATGGATAAAATTGAAATTGAAATTGAAATTATAGTAATGTTTCAAGAGGGTTTTAGCAACATTATCAACATCAGTCTGTTGATATTCACATATTAGGTGTAAAGTGTTAAGGAATTTGTGATGATCACTACTCAAAAAATCTTGTTGTAATGACAGGCAGAAATACCCAAAATACATATGATGAAGGACATTGAGTCTTTCAGTAAAAAAAGCATTTAGTATCGTTATGTTTATTTATATTCTGTCATATTTTTATAGTAATTTTAGTCTCCGATGTCCTTTCATATAACCCTTTTCATTGTTGACCAGGGATATATCTTTCCATCATGTTCGAATGTACGGTTGATTTCTGACCATAACAGCATTAATTGCTTCGTTACATCAAGATTGCATGGCTCTAACTCATAATCTCGGTGCATGTATGCTGATGCTCCACAGTGAAGCAATTGGCTGAAGGGAAACAGAACCCAGGCTGAAAATGTGGAGAGTTTTGTTTTAATATCCTCCAAGGGACAGGTCAGTCCCCGAAGTGGAGAGGATTACCAATAACCAAAGGGCAGCTGGACTGATCTCTGGGGTTGCCTGGACGTTGTATTCAAGCTGTGATCTGGGGACTGGAGAGCATCTGTTTTTTTCATCTGCTGTACTGCTGAACAGCCCTGGAGCAAAGCACTGAGCCCAACATTTCTCCAAGGATGCTGTAGACCCTGTGTTCTGCTGTCTTTGATAAGGACTGTGTTTAGGACCATGTGTGCATATATCTTTCCTGGTGAGATGCTTCAAATACCAAATTCTGGTTACCTTGTGTTTAGTAATGATTAGGGTCCTTTGTATTCCAGTATAGTGTTGTAGTGCTGTAGTTGCAGCTGGATTGAAGTGTTTTCTCTGACTGTACTCCCATTATCTTTCAGCGGAGCTGGGAATATCATAACTCTATTCTGGGCGTGCTTGCCTTTGCCAAATCCATGCTTGCCAAACATTTAGGAGCAAAACAAAATCCTACAATACAATGCATTTCCCCAACAGCTGAGGAAGTCTGCGTACATGACACCACCCTCAAATTGGCACGTCCTCAGCGAGAAAACATATGCCTTTATTTACAGTGATCATGAGCGTCATTAAGTGTAGCCAGTCATTTGTCAGCCAGTGCAGAGAATCAAAGGGATCCTGCTCGCTCATTGGCTAGGGAATCTCTTTATGGGGTTTTAATTGGTCTGACGACCACCTCCCAGTGTGTGTGAGCGTGTGTGAGAGTGTATGTGTGTGTGTGTGCTTTGGCGGGGGTGACAGATAGGAACACAGCCGGACCAGCTGGCTGAAAATCCCAGCAATCTGCTGCCTAGTTTAGCTGGCACACACGCACACACACACGCACACACACACACACACAAACACATACACACACACACACATACAAACACACACACTGTGTGCACACACATACCCATATAGTACACATGTACATTAGCTAAAGACTTAAGTATATCAATTATTCACTACACATTATACGCAAAGACGGCCAATTAAGTGCATGAAACAAGAGAAAAAAGTATCACAAGGAATTATAAAAAAAGATTATTTAAACTCAAAACATTTTAAATCATAAACCATTAATAAATTATTTGGAATGGCCGTTCTTTCAATTACCATATAACACTGACTAACAGTCGTCACTAAAAAGAAACAAACTGATTTGCGTAAGCTGGCTCTGACATTAGCAATACAGAATTTCCTGGTGAAACCACTTGTGTGTGTCTTCCCTTTTTCCCTCTCTCCACAGAGAAGCAAATCCATTTGCAGGTCATTAAAATAATTTATTACAATTCTCAATATTCTCTTAATTAAAATTCACTTATTGCAGTTGGGGACTTGAGAGCTAGGCCATTAAGGAGACTGCTCTCTTGGGTGTACATATTGGAATGTGTCTAAGTGCGTGCGTGCGTGCGTGCATGCGTGCGTGCATGCGTGCGTGCGTGCGCGCGTGTGTGTGTGTGTGTGATGGGGGAAGGGGCGGGGGGGTTTGAGGCGCATGTGTGTTACTGTAATACAAGCATCTGTGTGTGTATGTGCACTGTATGTGTATGCACCCATGTGTGCTCAGAGTTGGAGTATTAGAGTCATGGGTGTTCGACAATTAACAGAGGAGACCAGGTAAAACCATGATGTTTCATAGAAATCCAACAAAAAAACGCTGACCGCTATCTATGATACTGTCATTTCAGAAACTCGTAATCAGGTGGTCTCTTAGCCCATTAATCACCAATCATAGAGACTAAAACATACAATGTTTTAATTATGAATAACAATTCCAGTTAGTGGACAAAAAAAAGTACTTTTTATCTTGGGCTTTAATTTTTACCTAGGGATTACAAAAATACAAAAACTAATGGTGTTAACGATTCACAAAGCCCTGGCCAGCTTAGATACTGTTGCTACCGCATGTCAAGCTTTCCATTGTAGCATATATACACCTATCTCATATGTCACATATAGACCTATCTTGCTTCCTGTTTTCACATATAGGCCTATCTCACTTCCTGTTTTTTATTATAGCACGTCACATATAGACCTATCTCGCTTCCTGTTTTTTATTGTAGCACGTCACATATAGACCTGTCTCGCTTCCTGTTTTTTATTGTAGCAAGTCACATAGAGACTTATCTCGCTTCCTGTTTTCCATTGTAGCACGACACATATAGACCTATCTTGCTTCCTGTTTTCCATTGTAGCACGTCACATATAGACCTATCTCGCTTCCTGTTTTCCATTGTGGCACGTCACATAAAGGCCTATCTCGCTTCCTGTTTTCCATTGTAGCACGTCACATATAGACCTATCTCGCTTCCAGTTTTTTATTGTAGCAAGTCACATAGAGACTTATCTCGCTTCCTGTTTTCCATTGTAGCACGTCACATATAGACCTATCTCGCTTCCTGTTTTCCATTGTAGCACGTCACATATAGGCCTATCTCGCTTCCTATTTCCTATTGTAGCACGTCACATACAGACCTATCTCGCTTCCTGTTTTTTATTGTAGCACGTCACATATAGACCTATCTCACTTCCTGTTTTTTATTGTAGCAAGTCACATAGAGACTTATCTCGCTTCCTGTTTTCCATTGTAGCACGACACATATAGACCTATCTTGCTTCCTGTTTTCCATTGTAGCACGTCACATATAGACCTATCTCGCTTCCTGTTTTCCATTGTAGCACGTCACATATAGGCCTATCTCGCTTCCTGTTTTCCATTGTAGCACGTCACATATAGACCTATCTCGCTTCCTGTTTTTTATTGTAGCAAGTCACATAGAGACTTATCTCGCTTCCTGTTTTCCATTGTAGCACGTCACATATAGACCTATCTTGCTTCCTGTTTTCCATTGTAGCACGTCACATATAGGCCTATCTCGCTTCCTGTTTTGCATTGTAGCACGTCACATATAGACCTATCTCGCTTCCTGTTTTTTATTGTAGCAAGTCACATAGAGACTTATCTCGCTTCCTGTTTTCCATTGTAGCACGTCACATATAGACCTATCTCGCTTCCTGTTTTCCATTGTAGCACGTCACATATAGGCCTATCTCGCTTCCTATTTCCTATTGTAGCACGTCACATATTGACCTATCTCGCTTCCTGTTTTCATTGTCGCACGTCACATATAGGTCTATCTAGCTTTCTGTTTCCTATTGTAGCACGTCACATATGGGACTATCTCGCTTTCTGTTTCCTATGGCAGCACGTCACATATGGGCCTATCTCACTTCCTGTTTTCTATTGTAGCACGTCACATTGAAACACATTGATTGCCAATTGTAACCCTTCCCATTGCAGACCAAGCCAAATGCTAGTGGGTGTAGTGAATGTTTTGGCCTGTGGAAAAGGGGTTCTCTCTGCATTGTTTTTTACATAGAGCCTAACATTAGCTACAATAGCTGGGAGTAGCTAATGTTAGGGCTTCTTACAGTGGACCGCTACATTAGTACGTAGTTAAGTTACGTCAACCAGTTATGTCTGATTCAAATGGATACTAGTGTGGTTTCCCATTAGGTTTAGGTTATTTAGCTTGGTGTGAAAGCGGTTCATTGAACTCTGGTATGGAGAAATAAACTGACAAGGACTACCAGAAAAGGAGGGTCGGGTCCATTTCAAAGGTGAACTTTAATACGGCTGTTTGTGGTGTGAGCTCAAAGCAGACCGACTACTGAATTTTGTGATAAAAGATATAATTGTAGCATGAATTGATATGGTAACTATTAAATCCATGTGCTGATCACAGGAATTGTCAAGGACCATTACGTAAAAGGAACACAATGCTTGTCCTCACGCTCTAGTCATCCTTTTTACTCTTGTCCACTTTTTATCACTATAATTGTTCCCACTGACACTGATCCTGTGTCACAAGCTTTTCTTCTCAGCCACTTCTCTGTACAAACAAAAAGATGCTGCAGGCAAACGTTCAGCTGCAATTTCAATCATAAAAGCCCTAAACTGAGTTTGTTAGATACAACGGCTCAACAGTAGGGGCAGATACAGGGAGCCGGAATCTAATGCTCTCCTCTGTAGCTCACACACACACACACACACATACAGGGTGTGCATTTACCACTGTAGCCGTGTGTCAGCTCCAGCTGCCTTCAGGCTCACAGGGAGTTCTTGAGGAAGTGCCTGGTTTGCCAAGGACCTCAGCGCCTACTGTATTGTATCCCAGCTACAGTTGCTATGGCATCTGTATTGTTGCACTGCCAACAGCAATAAATGTATGCATGTTTCCCACAGAGACCGATCCTGCAGAGGGCGGAGTCATTAGCTAAATGAGCTCTGCTCAAAAGAAAACACACACACAAAGACACACAAAATCACATAGAAAGACACATTGTCACATTCGAGTCTGTGCAGATACACACATCTTACCTGTGCACACTGGTATATTGTATATTGTAATTACTACCTTGTTACTCCAGTGTGTGTATCCTTTGTGCCTTTGATGTGTCTGTGCTGTGAGTTTATGGTTGTATATAGGATGGAGAAAGAACTAAAGGGAGATATTAGTGTAGTTACAGCATAAGGCCTCAGTAATGTACTCTGCTGCTGTTTGATTATACTAACAAGCCAGGGGAGTTCACATCACTCTCAAATGTTCCCAAGCTGATACACCAAATAAACTCCAAGGCAGTTTGAATCATACAGCTGCCCCGAGTGACACAACCTGTAAACTAATCAAATTCTTCTGTTTGTTAATTTATTAAAGACTTTTACAACCCTGCCCTGGGTAAAATAATCCTACGGGTAATTCAATTGCAGGTTTTGTTTACTTATTAATAGCACTTTCACTCCAAAAATGCCGTCCCAGCTTCCCCTGGTGAGCAAACAATTAACCTGTGTGACACCCTCAAGTCAAGCCAACTGCACAGCAGTACTTTCCTGATTAGATAGATAGATAGATCAGTCACACAGCAATTATTGTACATCTCAAGGATCATCTGAAAACTTTAAATCACTCCTCTGTATCAATGTCATAATTGGAATTATTATAATTAGGGGAAATAGTCCATCAGCAATCTTCTTCTGGGTTTTAATTAGTTACATTTCCATGTACCTGAATACAGACTATCCAGTGAATTACAGTGAATGGATATTTACAAATGCCTAGAGGATGCGTTTCAGTAATAATTGTTTACAACTTATATCTGTAAATTTAATTTCAATAGACATTTTCATGTCAAGCAAACAAGAGCAAGAAGAAAAGTTTTAATGGTTACGTTCAGGCCCTTGAGCATGGTTTTGATTAAATAATTGAAAAAGTCAAAAGTGACTTGAAGCACAAGGCAGGACATTTATTAAAAGCCATGGTCTTCCCCTTACCTTAAGTGCTTTTGTTTCTTAAAGTTAACCATGTGCATAACGCAGTTGAGGACCAATTTCACAAAGATAGACTTTGATTATGGCTCAGATCAAACTAATATTCAGACTTCAGATAGACGTCCACATTCATCAGCTGCACAAAACTGCCCAGTTCTTGAATTCACAGTTTCAGAGACAGTTACAAGGATATTTTATTGGGAAAATGCAGCAAAGACTGTTATCTGCAGGAGCAAATGTCGGTGCAGTGCAGACCTGTAGCAGAGCTGAGCTGCTGTGTCTTTTGAACTCGTCAGTCAGGCTCTGGATAATTTCTGAAGGAAAATGACTGATGATGTCTCCCTGCTATGTATATTTCTGACAGATTACTGTGGTCCCTAAAAACCTTTCTAATGATGTACTCTACAACATCGATAACAAATCACAAATCATGTTTCCTCTTTTTTTGTAATTTGGTGCCACTGGTTAGCAGGTTGCAGATGATTACATTATAACACAAATGCTATTTCTACTGTTAACCTGGTGATCATGGAACCAAAAGACAAAAATGATTACATTACCCCAGTCAGAGTTGTAATATCCTGTCTTGTATTCTAAACCATTGTGCAGTGTTTCTGATAAACCTTCAAACTAATGGACCCAGTACTCAAACCAGCTTTCCTTGATTGAAACAGATTTTGAATTATTAAATGCAGGTATAGTTTAGAACATTTGAGAGCCTCAAATTAAAGGGTTCTTGACAGAAGTCTAATTATTGCCTCAATTCAACTCAATGCATATACAGTATTTGCAATAGAAAACTCAGATTGGACAGAGAGTCTGGATTTACCCTGCAGAGATCTAAAGAACAGTTAACCATAGTCCTCATAAACCGACCAGAGCTTAAAATTCCAACACAAAGAAAGTGGAAGGTACCGGAAATCCGAGTATTCTGACTCTGAGTCTAATTCTGTGACAATGTGATTCACATTTACTCTCTGACGTATTATGTGGTATTCTTCTGTTTTGCCGTACATTAGAGGAGAGGAGGTAAAGGTGTCAGAGGATCAGTGTCGTTGAATAAAATTACAGATTGTTGGAAACATTTGGGATAATTTAAGTACACATCTTAACAAAACAAAATGCTATATATTATAGCTTCAATGGACTGAGAGTGGTATTAAGATTCATATCTCTCTCTCGGCAAGAAAGTGAAAAAGCTTCAACCTTTTTAATGACTAAAGCATGCTCTCTAATGTTCCCACTGTTCCATTCTATGCCGCTGTAACTCGTTGTGGTCCAGTTTTGGCAGCAAAGTCACCACGGCAAATCTCTGTGCTTCTGGCAAATCAAGCAATGCTCATCGAAACTTGATCCCTGGAATAAAACCCACATTTCCAAGCAGACACGGCATCTGTTGATGACATATTTTCAGTGCTTAATTTGCATAAAAAATAATTCAAAAACACCTGCATTCTATTGTTGGTCTGAGAATTCCTTCAAAGAAGTGTTGGACAGCAATATGTTCCGTTCACCCTTGTGTCCAAAAACAACGTACATAACCACTCATTCTGAAACTGTGGCATCAAATCCAAATCGACTTAAATTACCAATGAATTTAATCATAGCATGCATGCAAATCAAGGGCATGCAAACACGTCAACTGACACTGCAGGCCCTGCGGCTAGAAAACTGACCAGCCAAGTGAGACTGGCTCATTATGAAGAAAATTCAGATTGATCTGCACTTCTGCTCGGGTCAAATTACATCTAATGGAGTTAACTGAGCAAGTCTCTAATTAAACTCAAAGTATCCTGCAGAGATGTGTAAATAAACAACAACAGAAAAACATTTGAACCAAGCTGTTGCGTTTGATGATTTTGACAACTGTGCTTAAAATGGATAATGTGGAGTGCTCATCTTTGTAAAGGCTGCTATTAGGCTTCCTTTCCAAAGCCTCCTCTTACATTCCATCCAGCACATGAATGTTATTTAAATCAACTGACAAAAGACAACAGATGGTGAATGTTAAAGAGGAAGGCTCTGTTGTCGCAAAGCCATAAAAGTTCAATCACTCTCACGCTGCATTTTCTAAACTGTATTTTAGCATCTAAAGGGGACCAGGGGCAGTAGATCTAAGAACACCAAGGTGCACTGCAAAACGCCGTAAGAGGTCATTTCTACCAAAGGCCACCAAACTGTATAATTCCTCCCCCCCTCTGTAGGAAGGACAGCTAAAACATCGTCCACTTAGAGCAATAATATCAATATCATGTGCTATATTACTTTTAATTACTTTTAATTATCATGAGCAATATTACTAGTGAAGTGACTACATTCATCTACTACTACTACTACATAGGATCAGCAGGACCTGAGGCCAACATCTCAAAGACCATGCTTTTAACCAGTTATCTCGGTACAGCAAGGCAGCATTGAAAACGTGGTATGGAGTTTCATTTATTTGGGCTTTTTTCTCAATAAGCAAGCTGAAAAGGATGTGAAAATGAAGCACTGACACAGCACTCTGAAGAGAGCCCAGTGGAAAGATGGCTGTTCTTTTTTAAGACTATTTTTTGTTTTTTTTCCCTTTTTTTATTAGATGGAGAGACAGCGGACAGACGTGAAAGGGGGATGACACGCAGCAAACGGCCGCAGGTTGGATTCTAACCCGGGCTGCTGCCGGACTCAGCCAACATGGGGCGAGCGCACTTACTGAGCGAGCTACAGGCCGCCCCACGGCTGTTCTTGATTTGTACAAAAGAAACTAATCATTTTAAAAAGTGTTTTTTTGTATATATAATTAGAGCTGCAACTAACAATTTGGATTATGAATCACACAATTACTCAATGGCTGGCATTTAGCTATCAGCTTTTCAATTTAGCTTGAGGTTGTTTAGAGGCATGCGCTAACTAACAATACATTAATTAAATTCCTAATTAAATAACTAATTCAATAATTAAATCCAGAACCGGATTATAATTGAATATTTTAAATATAAGTAGCCTAAATGTTGTTAGAAGAGCAGCAACAGTAATGTTTTACAACAGTAAAGTCACTTCTAACTCACTGAAAACAATCTAAAATGTCAGTGAAATAAATAATATTCCCGATGTCAAAATACTGAGTCACGTTTGGAAAGAATGAAGATTCAAGATGTGTCACAGACATCAGTCAGTATCAGTCACTTGCAGGTAATACTGAACTCTGGGGGGGGGGGATCTGCTCATTTCTTTTATTATTTATTATTGATCCAGTCTAGCACCACATTGTGTAACTGTATGTATAACTTTGAATGACAATATTCTTTACCTAAAATGATCTAAATGTAAGTGGCAGATACCATTTCTGAGTGGCAGACAAAGAAAAAAAACTGGCCTGCCACAGTTACAGGCAGTGAAAAAATGGATTTCAGACTTGCCTTAGATGCATAAGTGGCTTCAAGGGCCGTTAAAAAGCCATGTCATGTTGGCTCACCTCCTAAAGAGGGTCACTTTATCCCCCAATCACTGCTAGTGCAAATACTCACAAGTCCTGCTGGACCAATTGTCCCCCTGTGTCAGTTCCACCAGGCTCCATCATTTTATAGTTAAACTATTGACTTTAGTATTAGAGATTGCAGTAATAATATAATTATACAAAATACTATATTTTTATCAGGACCTGTCCGTGCCTGCGTCAGTTTCCAGCAGAAATCAGGACCTGTGGTGTTCTTTTGCCAAGACTGGATCCTGGAGGGCTTGTGGCGTTCAACTGGGTGACTCTTTTTCTGCTTTAACCCTCGTGTTGTCTTCCCGTCAGAATTGAAAATCAACACTTTTATTGATGCTTTTTATCGATGGTTTTAACTTTTTCTTACGTTTTTGTCCCTTTTTTCAATGTTTGTCACTTTTTTTGACATTTTCATGTGCTGACCGAGACAGACAGAGCTGACCATAAGCCGTAAACAGGCAAGAGGTTATAAAATGGCTGTAAACTGTGGTAAAAATCCAGATTGAGACGCATATTCAGAATTCTCTAAAATGCCCCTAAAACTTGAATAATACTGCCATATCCCACATGTCTTAACCCTCGTGTTGTCTTCCCGCTGAAATTGAGAATCAACACTATTTTTGAGGCTTTTATATCAATGTTTTTAACTTTTTCTTACGTTTCTGTCCCATGTTTGTCACTTTTTTTAATGTTTTTAACACTATGTAACACTAACTTATTAACTTTAGTTTTACAGTTATTTTTGGAATTTATGGTCAATAAACCTCATTTATAGGAAATTAAACCTAATGTTTGAGTTAGAAAAGCAGAAATTAGGAATTATTTAAACTAAAATTAAAGGAAAGTATGTTGATGGATAATCACTGACTGGAATATGTCAACTTTAACTTTTAATTTTCTTTTTCAAATGCTATAAAATTGAATAAGACACCCCAAAATTAATGAAAGTAGAGATTTGTACTTGCCAAAGAGCTTTGTGTGGAATCAATCATGTTATTTTGGGTAATTAAAAAGAACATTGATATAGGAAAACAGGTCAATTTGACCTTGTACAATTTAATGTGACAAATCAAGATTGATTGATTGACTGAGTGATTGATTGATTGATTGATTGATTGATTGATTGATTGATATCCCCCCATTTGTAATGTATTAGCCCTATATAATCGTTTACAGTATAATGTAAGCAAATAGGCCTCCAATAATATCAATCTACTGATGCACTGTAAAACTGATACTGATGGTTCTAATAAAAACTAGAGCTGCAATGATCAACAATTGACTTAGTATGGACTTAATACTCTTTTGATAACTGATTCATTATTTTAGCAATTTAAAAAGAAATCACTTTAACACTGAGCTCATTCACCACAAAACTTTCACAAGCTTTGGATGACAGAAGCCGCCAAATGGAACAGGATTTTTAAAGGGAAATTAAAATCCATTCAGTGATTTTAGTCTCAAGGTGTATACGGTGTCAGAGCAGGTGTTTTCAGTCAGCACCAGACTGCTGACATCAACACAGTGAAACAGATTCTCGCTGAGCTACAAGCCAGAAAAACAACTACTGTAAGTTGTAGAATGGACACAGATATCACACAGGCGCATACAATTAAGGAAAAGAAAAGTTATTTATATGGTGTTATCTATGGTCCTGGCTCCCTGTTTCTCTTCTCAGTCTTGTGTAAATTGAAAAAGGGTCCCTGTCTGATTCAGAGGCGTGGACGGTGCTGCGGAAGTTCTGGAATATAATCTATTTGCTAATTATAAACCAAGGCTAAAGCCCGACCAAGCCGCTCCACTGAGCTCAGGGCTGTTCCCAGAAGCTGGGGAAGAATTAGAATAGTCTGCGCACACACACACACATATGCACATAGCCTCAGAGTGATTAGACCCGCCCTGGATGCGAACAGCAATTAACTGCAATCTGAGCCCTATACCTCTCTTCCCCAGCCCTCCCACCATCTCTTCCTGTGTCTCTCATCCCTTGTTCTTTAATCTGCATGTCAGCCCTTTCACTGTCTTGATTATTCTTAAAGGGATCCCTTGATGTTTTGGATTTTACTTGGTATCTTTTCTTCAGCACACACAGATTGCGTTGCTTCTGGAGAAAGCGATTAAACATACGCTTCTAGATAGGAGGAAAAAAAACGGTCTAGGTTGTTTGTACTTCTTTAAACCAATCACTTTGTCTTGGGTGGCACTCAGCTCCAGACGCAGAGATGGTGGATCTGCAAAATGAGCTCAGAGAGGAACATTTGCACCCTGCAAAAGAAAACACCACATTAAATTTTAAAGGAAGTTAACTGTTCACACAATAGAGTAATGTGAGCAATATAAATTCGCTGAATACATGGTTAAATGTTATTTGCTCTAACCAGTGTATCGCTGTGTGTATTTTATCCATAGCAAATCCCCACCAAAACATTCCAGTTAGAAAATGCCACAAATATATTATTTGTATCTACATTTCTACATACATACATATATATATATATATATATATATATATATATATATATATATATATATATATATATTTCAGAGTTTAAAAAATATTTTGAGAGAGCTTTTTTCTCAGAAATAATTTTAAAAAAACTTAAACTTAAAAAACTTTAAAAACTTTTTTTAGTCTCAACTATTATCATTATTATTATTTTAGCTACTGTATAAAAACTCAAGTATTTTTTTTCTCTCAGATAATTTTCTCGCATGTAATAAAGAAACAAATCTAGCTCCATATCTAGCTCCATACATACATACATACATACATACATATATATATTTATATATAGCTTCTCCACTCCATCCCTGAGTATATCCTTCATCTAAAATCCTCTGCAACTTTCCCTCCCAAACCTTTGGGCCCCTTTTTTCTCCACACCTCCCCATTCGTCCATCTTTCCCTCCTTCATATCATCCATTCAACCCTTTCAACCTAAGTGGCCCCATCTGCCCTCTAGCCATCTGTCTCCATTTTTCAGAATTTTTCTTTCACTCCCTTTTTCATCATCTGTAGTTTCTACATCATCTCTCCCATTCCATTTTTCCTTTTCACGACCTTGTGACACTATTTTAGAGTGCAAAAATAAAAAGAACATTGCTGGCAACAGTTTTATGTAGAGAAAGGTGTGAGTAATAGAAGAGAGTCAAGAAGCAGGGAGTGTGTGTTTAGTGCCGGTGTGTAAAACTAGACAGTGTGAGCAAATAAGAGATTATGAAACAACAAAATAGAAATGAAAATCAAGAAAAATGTGGAGACAGACAGCAAAACAAGAGAATAGAGTAGAAAAACAGAGATTCTGTGAGGGAGAGGAGAGAGTGAGAGAACAATCAAGTGAGAAGGAGAACAAATAGAGAAAAAAGCAAAGGCCAGATTAAAACGTGCTAGGCTGAAACTGAAAAGGGGAACTATGGCTCTATAACCTGCTGAGCTGTGAGCACACATATAGAAAGAACTGTACTCACTGAGCAAACAGTCACGCACATTCACTCAGACATGCATGCACATGACTCAAAAGCACTAAAGTAACAGTGTAGGCTATTTGCAGCTGGAGATTCCCATGCAGACTTGGACCTGTCGGTGCTCACATTCTCCCTCACAGTGAAATAATCTCAAAGTAAAATCATGCTTGCATAAAGGAGCAGCTGATTCACAGTTGGAGACCTTGCTCACTGTCTTTTCCCTTGTCAAAAAAGGCCAACTGTACGTGATTAACACAACAGGTTTGGACCACTCGTGAATTTAGTTTGTACCCAAGACAAAGTACGAGAAAAGTGCCACAAGTTTTCTTAAATCACTGGGGAGTGTGATATCTTTCTATATACGAAGGGTTCATGCATTAGGTCCAACGCCTGGTTCAAGCGTCTTAAAAGTGAGAAATTGTGCTGAGCATTTTTCTCAGCTTTCTGACATTTTAT
The DNA here is from genome assembly GCA_013375575.1 of Percina caprodes. Taxonomy (NCBI): domain Eukaryota; kingdom Metazoa; phylum Chordata; class Actinopteri; order Perciformes; family Percidae; genus Percina; species Percina caprodes. Next base: position 548,590 of record JABXJD010000156.1, read on the forward strand.
AGATTAGCTGAAAATGGAAGTACTCATTAATTGCAGCCCTATAACAAACTTGTTACCCGAAAATAAGGCCTGTATATACTGTGACTTTATCTGCAATTCATCAGTGGTGGAAGAAGTGTTCAGTCTCTTTACTTAAGTAAAAATATGAATACCACACTGTTAAAATACTGAAGTAAAGTAAAAGTCCTGCATTTGAAATGTGACTTAAGTAAAATAAACACATACACACTCTACAATGCTAAATTAATTTAGGAAGGAGGTGTTATTAATGCGCTCTCATCCTCAACGGCACACACATACATACAGCCAAAACATTCTGAGAGACATGAGACTGAGAGGCATTTTAAATTCTTGGAAAGAAATCACTGCAGGTTTTGAAGTGTTGAAGTGTTGAAGGAAGCACTTTGAAAAGGAAGATACAGCCGTGGTGCAGATGGAAAGTGATATCATTCTTTTAAATGAAATCCTCTCCCTCTTTCCTCGTTGCTCTTTTCCCCATCTTTCCTGTCTCCCTCTATTTTGAATCATTTGAATCATTTACATCATTTAGCTAGTTATTTTCATGCAGTGTGCACATTCTAAAGTGAATAATATGAAAAGCAAAGTGTATTACTTTAAGGCGTCCGACCTACTTCTACCACTACCACAAGTCATGAAAGGTCTATAGTCTAGGGCAGGGGTCTGTTTTAGGCCAAGGACCCCTCACCTGGAAAAGAGACAGAGTTGCATATTAAAATGGGCCTACACATGCCTTTTTTATGTTGAATACAATATTAAATATTATTATACATTTTTAAATAATAATGGTTGACATATTCATAATCATATTAATGTTTTAATGTTAAATTGTGGCACAATGAACATAAGCTTAACTGTATCTGTGGATGGCTACCTTATGGCTACCTTATAGGCCAGTAAGCCTATCATCAAAAAAAAGATGTATGGTTGCAAATTATATGTGATAATGTATATTTTCAGACATATTTTATCATACTTTTTTTGTTTACTCGATTTTTTTGGTCTATTGAACAATAATTTGGTGGCCCCCCTGTAGCAACTCTAAGGACCAACTCTTTTGAAGATCTCTGGTCTAGGGGTTAATGGTTCAACCTCCATTTTGTATCTAAATCAGCTGAGCAAACCTTTTACTCTCAAACTACAGAAATAAACTGAAAACATTAATAGTCAAAAACAGAGGAAAGACATACAAGACAATAGCTTTGATTATTGATCAGTCAGATGTTTACCCTGTCAGGGCTTCACATCTGTACACATGCTATTTAAGAATCCTCACATCCCACTTACAAGATGTTTTTGTGTTGCTAAATTCTTCAATAATTAATTAACAGTCTCATTTTAACATACCAAAGACTATCTAGATATATAGTTCAGAATCTGTAATATAAATAAATGAAGTCTCTTTGACTACTAATCATCACCAACAGCCACACAACATGTATTCTGTTAACAAAATGTAAAAAATAAATCAAACAAATATCAATCAAAATCTCTCCAATTTAAGAAAATGAAAGATTTATATAAAACATATTGTGGAGTCAAAATCTAAACCAATAAGATCAGATGAGATAACATGCCCTGTTATTTGACGGCATTCACCACCAAGGCACCACACCTCAAACGGGCATGTAATGGTTGATTCCAAAGGATCAGCCAAACTGTCCTCATTCCAAGATCAAAACTTAAATTGGTACTCAAAAAGATAGACGTACGAGAACACATGACACACACATGCAGCACTGATGCAGCAGAGAGGATCAAATCGGAGCTGATCTTATGTCTGGCCTTGTGAGTCTCTGTCTCTGTGTGTGTGTGTGTGTGTGTGTGTGTGTGTGTGTGTGTGGCTGTGTGTGTGTGGGAAAGGCGTGTACGTGCACGTGCGCATTATGAAAAATGATTTCTGATGCAAGGACTTTAACAGACCTACCAATTGATCTCACTCACACAAATAAGTAATGTTTTAAATTATTTATTTTCAGGAGACAACACCTAAAACTTTATCGATGTGCTTTTTAGTTTTTATATGGTGTCCTCTAATGACACCCAGAGTACAAATATTTCGTTACCTTACTTAAGTAGACATTTTGGATGTCTATACTCTACTGGACTAATTATTTACAGCAGACCTTTTGTTATCCTGTTCTTTCTTATTATTCCTTTTTTTGGTCTCCAACCGCTACATACTTTCAGCAATAAAAATCATTCAACTATTAAAGTGTTCAGCTTCTTCTTCAATTTTTGTTCTACTATTTATACTTTTTCAAATATTAAGCTTTTAAACTTTTTATTTTAACATTAAACTCAATGAGAGCATGCTTTAAATCCTTCAAATCCTCTTCTGCTTTAAAATGTATCTCCTACATTCTTTCACCTACAGATGTGAATCAAACTTTAAACCATTCACGAAACATTCAGCTATTCAGCTATTCATTGTAGTTTTAATATCTTTTACAGTTTTTGTGAAATCACTGTTTATGTCTAGTGTACATTTCAGGATTTTTCTGCATATATAATGGGTGTGTATTGCACATGCTAGAGTGGATGAGTCATAGCACAGAGCCTTAAATTAAAAAACTTCTCTATAACTTGCTCTTACACCTACAATTTTTACTTGTCATTCACAATTTATAGAACATTTATGTACGTACGTACTTTCAGCTAATGTGCCCATTTATGTGATATGAGTTATATATTTGGCTCTGTGAGCTTTTAAATGAAAACAGGTCCAAATCTTCCTCCATTCACTGCTTAACATTGTCCACATTTCCCAACGAAATGCAGAGCAAACCACTTTTTTAAATTGCTAATATGCCCACATTTCAAAGTTTATCCACATAAGTTATATCCATACATTCACAAAGGTGAATAGTGCTCCTGAGGAGGTCCTTTCATATATAGCACCTTTTTTAGGCTCTCAGAGCCTTTATTTTACAGTCATCTCTCAGTGTGTTTTAATGGCAGCACGGCTGACATTTGTAAGCTCATTAAAGAAAGGGTTCTGCACTGTGTTTACAAGCACTGACACACACACACACGCACACATGCACACACACACACACACACACACACACACAGACAGACAGAAAGACAGACAGGAAGACACTCAGTGACACTAAGTTTCCATCCACTTGTCAATCGAATTATCTGAAGTTTAGTAAAAAACCTTGAATAAAGCTTGTGTGGCAAATATCGTTTCCATCAGTATCAATATACGCATAAACCTTATGATCAAGATAAAATCCGATGAGACCGAACGTAGCATTGCTACACACAGACACTCAGTGACACAGACAGACAGACAGACAGAAGGACAGACAGACAGACACTCAGTGACACAAACAGACAGACAGATTGACAGACAGATTGACAGACAGACACTCAGTGACACAGACAGACAGACAGATTGACAGACAGACAGACAGACACTCAGTGACACAGACAGACAGATTGACAGACAGACACTCAGTGACACAGACAGACAGACAGATTGACAGACAGACAGACAGACACTCAGTGACACAGACAGACAGACAGATTGACAGACAGACAGACAGACAGACACTCAGTGACACAGACAGACAGACAGATTGACAGACAGATTGACAGACAGACACTCAGTGACACAGACGAAAAGGTGACGCCAAATCCTCCAGCATCGAGCCTCCACAGCAGCATATCTGTACTTTTTACTCCTTACATTTTAAAAATAGCGTAGTTTCTTCTATTTCAGTTTGGCTTGTTTTCATTCCGGCTTCTCATCGTACAAAAAGAAACAACAACTATTCAGATAAATCGCACCATCTGGATAGAGTGAATCCGTTGCCCTCACAGATTCCTGCAGCTAAGCCTGGATTACATTTACATTCCCATAGAGGGCTATTGATGACATGCCTCTGAAGTATGACTTTTTGCACCATTACAATATTCATAGGCAACTAGTCATCATATTTTCCACTCCATGAAACACATGTTAATGCTCAGTAGTACACAAATATGATTCTTTAATGTACAGTGGTTGCATTGTACTAAAATGCGTTCATTTTCAATGGGCATAAATGAGGCTTAAACAGGTGCAGCTATAGTGCCCCTGTGGCACGGCCTAAGCGTTTGTCATTAATGGCATTTCTTCCCCTTAAATTACTTATTTTTACTTTAATACTTGATGTAGTTTTGAAACCAGTACTTTTACACTTTAACTTGAGTAAAAAGCTTGAGTTGATACTTCAACTTCTACAGAAGTCTTTTTAACCCTAGCATCTATACTTCTACCTAAGTATTGAATGGGAATACTTTAGACACCTCTGGTGACACCATACCAAGTGCCTGTCTAGGGTGATGATAATAAAGACTTGACACATCAATGAGGCACGATAATCTGCAAGGCAAATTACATTTGGGTTGACTTCAGACCAGCGTGAGTCTTTCTCCGACCTGATTGATCAGCACACACCCTGCTGTGAGCTGTTGGCCCACTTCTGTTGACTCCTCCTATCCAGAAAGGGATTTTGTATGCTTTGACATGTGGAATCCTGAACTACCAGACTCATTACAACACACACACACACACGCACACGCGCACGCACGCACACGCACACACACACACACACACACACACACACACACACACAGGCCTGTAAGGACCCACAAACTCCATGTGGGTCAGATCATACACCAAACCCTCCACTCCTGACTGAGAGACAATGTGTGTGTGTTCATATCCATCACTACTCAGTCATTCATTTTGCCACCCATCCCTTTCTTCCCTGAAGAAAACAACAGCTGCCTGTTTTTCTCTACCATATTTCGTGTTTTGTTTGGTTTCCCCTCTCTCTCTCTGTTTTTCTCCCTACTCAACCTGTCTTTCTCTCTTATACAGAGCCAGACTCAAATCTCCCAAGAACAGGTGGATCTGTTCCCACACATTCGTCTTCATTGCCAGCATCTCACACAGTCTCTCTGAGGACAGGTACAAAGCCATCGTCTGCCTCTGCTGCCATCTTCTGTCCATTAATGTCATTACTTGACTTACTTACATGCAGAGCCACTGAATCAAAGTTGGAAGTTAAAGATGGGGATTTAGACTTTTAATTGTAAATTGTGACTTTCTAAGATTTTCTTCATAAGGGGTAAAGGTGCTTAAAAACCTTGCCTTGTCAACAACACTGCAGGTTACTGTAGGGTTTAAGCTAAGTAAGTCTAGCCAGACTTGCTGCTTAGCAGATAAACACACATTTAATCAATTTCTTACATTTTTGCTTTGTTTGTTAAAACTATGCGTAAATTCCAACTGTTTTTATGTTGCTTCCCTTTCCTCGAGTTGACATTGTTTCAAAATGTTCGTACTTGCTGAAAATATTTATCATTTAATATCTACTATGAGACATCATTGAGTCTTAATGCAAGAATCTGTGTTCTCTTCACTCTCTTTAAACCATTGTTTGGTAAAACCTTTGTGTTTTCATTCCTGTAAGGCCTGTTCTTGTTTTATTAAGCATTCAACCAACTTCAAAAATGAATTCCTTTGCTTTTGGGGGACTGAAATGTCCAAATCTTTATTGGTGCTATTTAGCAACACAATCAAGAACTACAATGTTCTATTCTTCTTCTGGAGATGCTCCGTCTTAGATGGGTATACAGTCAGGTTCCTTTAAGACACCATTCCATTTTTTACCTGTGTTCAGCCAAAATACTTAAAGGGATACTTCATTGATTAGCATTAAGCTTTGTATCAGTAGAAACCAGTATTTTCGAATGACTCTGCCTCCCGCCCTCATGTCCCCTTGAGACTAGATTTATCTGTATTGCGGGTCTGAAAAAAAGCCTCAAATGCAAAAATCGTCATTTAGCGTCATTGGAGGCATTATTGCCCAGAGGCTGAGGACTACAAGCCAGCTAGTTCCGCATGTTTTCAACCCGCCCATAGGGGGTGGGGTCACTACCCGAACAGAGCCAATGTTTGTCAAGTGTCAGTCATCTTGAAGCTATGCTAACAGACTCTCTGTCTTTTCAGCAGCAAACTTTTACAACAATAATGTGCATTCAAACTACCGCACGTGTCCTACTGGGATACATTGGTACAGGTTGGAGAATATGCAGGAAACTTACAGACAGAATACCCGACACACTACATGAGCTTTGCCTGCTACAGAGACCAGCACCTCAGCCTGCGGTGTCGCTAGATGGGGACATTGAAAGCAGTGTGCGTGAAAGCGGGACGAGGGCAGGAGTTCGAGCTAGGTGGAAAGCTAACGCTAGCCAGCCACCTGTGTATGCTTACTAGACAACAAACTGGACTACATCTAACTTCAACAAAACTCCCAACGTGAGTTAAGACACTGCTGTGTTTTTGTTTTTGTGGAAACATGGCTGAACAACAGTGTACCAATTCAATTTCAATTCAGTATCAATATTAATAAATTTGGTATCAATTCAATACAAGAGTTATCTCGAGGCACTTTACAGACAGAGTAGGTCTAGACCACACTAGACCACATAATTAACAAGGACCCAACTGACGGGGCCGGTTGGGGTTAAAATGAAGAGTGGCAATAACAGTCACAATAAAAGATAATGGAACAGTGATTAAAAAAATTTGTAGTTTGTAGTAGTTCATGGCATAGCAGGGAACTGTGCGGCATTACAAGGCACAGCAGGATGTAGCAGGGCACCACAGAGCATAGCAGGGTGTAGCAGGGTGTAGCAGAGTGTAGCAGGGCATCGCAGGATACCAGACTCAGCTATCTAGCTACCGGGCCTGCGAGCCTCCCGAGCAGATGCTGCTCTGTCAGGTATGACTCGTGTAGGTGGGCTGTGTTAACACGGACACGGACTGGTGCAGAAATGGGGGGGGCTTTTATCCAACTACTGCTAACCAATGGTGGAGTTTGTGACTGTTCGATGCCGACCATTCTACACTCCACGCAAATTCACGGCTGTGTTTATACCCTGTGTTTACATCACTCCAATCGCTAATGCTACCATTGTGTTAGCTGAACTTTACAGAGTTTACAATGTGTGTGCACTAAATGCAGCCTGCCTGTCTCATATGCCATTTTCATGTCATTTTTATATATTTTAAATGTGTAACACCACTTGAGCCAAGGTGAAACATTGTTTCGTGTATATGGGTGAAATGACAATAAACACTTGAGTTGACTTGACTTCCTCGCTGTCTATAGGCTCGTTTGAGATGAGCCAGGTCTGCGCAGAATCGATCAGCGGCGATCGGCGCCTGTTGCATGCCGGTTAGATTTGTGTCCGACTTGATCCCGACTTGCTCTGACGTCATGCACACGTGGGCAACGGAAATCTCACGAGAGCAAGGCGGCCGCAGTTCTGAGACGCAGGCAGCGCAGTTGCTTTTCACCGACTGCAAGAGCCAGGTGGACCCAGAGCATGCTGGGAAACGACGTCTTCTCAGCTGATTTAACACCTGATTGGTTTACAACATGATGACATTTTATATAAACTTTTTATTGTTTTTGAATCGGAGGGATTATAATTGCTATTTGTCTGATTTAAAGACTTATTCTGTATAGAACACATGTTGTGTTGCTGATAGTGATGTTAAGAAGTCAGAGAGACTAAATCCGTTTAGATCACGGATCATCTCCAGTCTGTTGTTAATTAAAATCAGCAACAGATTGCATGTAGAACATTCTGAGAGCTACTCTGTCATTATTAAAACAACTAGAGAGTGTGTACCAGCTGATATGTTGGTCTGATTATATTTTATTAAATCGGAATCGCACCACAGTGTTTTTGTCACTTCCTGTTCAGTCTGAAGGCTGCTGGAATCGGATGGAAACTTTCCAACTTTACCGCAGCTTTTTGTCACCCCCCCCTTGCGGCTGCCGCCTGCTCTCGTCTACTTTACAGGCGAGGCGCAGTTCATCTTGAACGAGCCTAGTGTCTGTAGGCGGGGCTTGGGAGTGGACTCATAGGGAAGTGAAGCAAGTGCATTCTGGGAGTTGTTGTCTTTCATCCACATAAAAAATATATTTTCTGGCTTTTCTCAGTCTAGAACACACTAATTTCTAAAAAGAAATTCACATTTCTACAAAAAAAAAAGACTGAATTTAAATATATATTAATCTTTCCAGCGGTGAAATATCCCTTTAAGAATGCAAACTGCTCATCCTAAAGGTAACATGGTTACTAGTATGAGGTAAAAGAATATATGAACATATTGACATTCCAAGGAAACATTTTTTTTTAAGTATCTCCAAGTGAGGAACTTTAATTCTTCTATGCAAAACCAAAAATCAGTCGGGTTTCCTTCACTCTCATCCTTAGAATTGCAATGAGAGGGGTTTGATTTCATCAGTATCTAACTGGATTGCATCTAGCGCTAAAGAAACATCAGTAGTTAGACTTGAAACATGAAGGGTGGACTTAAAAGAGAGAAGTTGTTGAAAATTGTCATTGCAATAAAAAAAGTATGTGAAAATTAAAAGAAAAAAATTAATTTCCAATAAGAAAGTTAAATTAAATGAAGAGACATAAAGAGAAGTGAGATGAAGAGAGTAAATGTCAAATGGGGAGAAATGAAATGAAGACAACAAGAGTGAACTAAGGCGAAGTTAGTCAAAAGAAGTCAAGTGAAGTGAAGTAAAATAAAATAAAGGGAGACAAGGAGAAGGAAAGTGGAAGAGAAGGGAGGTGAAGAGAGTAGAACCGTCGCATTGGCTGTGCAAAGTGTGCGACCTGGTCTGGATTCTGAAAACATCCTCCGAGCTAGAACCAACAATAAAATGATATCTATCTATTTTTTGAGTACAATTCTCATCACACGCTCAACAGCCATTTTAATTCCAGAGCTTGCCTGGAAGTGCTCGTTCCACCAAAACAAGTTTCTTCTCGAGGCTATTTTGCAGAGGCACCGTACCTGCGTCCAGCACTTAGCGCTGCCCAAGACAATTGTGATTGGTTTAAAAGAAATGCTAATAAACCAGAGCAACTTTTGCTCACATCACCATCCAGAAATGCTATGTGGACTACCCAAACCCTCTTCAGCTATGTGGATACAGGTGAGGTAATGCTGGGCTAGTTTTTGACTGACCCAACATACTTCTAAAATGAAATTCCTATGCTTAATTGTGTATGATAAAACTTCTCCTTCAGATCATGAAATCCCTGCAGCATCTGAAGGCAGCAGGACTGATATTTTAATAAATCGGCAGCCTCTGAGAAGAGCGCCAGAGCGCAGTGCGACACCAGGCTGCTACAGTATATCCATACAGACCTTCACACACATCAGACTGGTTGGGTATAACCAATATATACTGTATATTCATTTGTTTTTTTATAAAGACATTCATTTACCAGGGCTCATAATAGCCTTTTTTCCAACTTTCTTTTTAACAAAAGTCTCATATTTTATCCTTGGTCCAACGAGAACTCCTAATACCCTTCCCTAGCCCCAGATATAAACCAAAATGTGTGCTTAACTTATTTTTCTGGGTTTGGGTTGAAGTAGTGTCAATTTGTGGCAAGTAACATGTTGAGACATGGTCTCCATTTGTTTAATTTTTCTGTATTAATGTTACACAATATTATGTAACATTAATTAGGCTACTAAACTATGGCCACGTACGAGGTGAGATGGGCAAGAATTATTGCTAAAATATCGTCAGTCTGATACATATCACTAGTTTCACCAGACAAATTGCTTTATTTTTTATTTCTCATATTAGTAACTGCCTGAATCATGCTCCCATCTGTCTTTTGGAGCAAATTTGTGGTTTGATGTGTTTATGTTGAGTTGCTCTAACCCATCCAGATTTCTTAAGGTAAAGCTTTCAGTTTGCTGAGCCGTCGTTATCACGTTAAACAGTGATTGGCCCAGCTGTTACAGACCAGTGATATGACTGGCTGAGAGAGCATTCAATAATCACCACACCTGCTAATCTATATTCACCTTCACTGAGCACTTTTGCACAAACATGTAAAGCAAGAAGAGAAAAAAAAAGTAAAGAATACAGAGCAAATAAGTCTAAAGAAGAAAGGTGAAGTCAAAGGAAGAGAAGGAAGTGAAGAAAAGGGATGCCAAGTGAAGAGAAGAAAAGTTAAAAGATTTGTTTTGATATACATGTCAGCTTTCTATCCTGGCCCCCTGGCTTTTCTGGGTGTACCCACTTTATTGCTTATTCCACAGGGGTCCTCAGTATGGTCTGAATGTACCTGCCTGAATATATATGCCTGTCTGCTCCAATCAGGATTAGTGTCCAGAGGTCTGTGTGTAGGAAAGAAATGATGGGTAACAGCGAAGTGATTATGGACCTTCAGTGTGTGATAACAAGGCAGACATCGCTACACATCCCAAAACACATAGATGCCTGTACACACACAAACACACACACTCCCAGTCTCACACACCAGATGAAGAGTTGTCAATGTTGATAAATTCTACAATTTTAAAAATGAATAAACAAAATTGCCAATGGTACTGAAAAATGCAGAGCCGAGGAAAAACTGTCTCTATCCATCCATCTATTGTGAATAAACATCACACTGAGAAAATAAATTCTTTGCTTAGAAAGAAAATGGTAATAATTACAGACAATTCACAGCAAAAGGCAGCAACTTCATAGATTTTTTGTATTATTTTAAAATATATTTTCAGCAATAGATTTAGGGAAACATATGATTTCTGATGGATTGCTTATACATTGCGAAAACATTGTGAAGTCTTGCAAGATAAGGTAGTGACCTCCTGCACACTGTCACCACTTTTTAATGACTTTAATGCTGAACCTTGGTGGAGAAAATATTTGAGAAAATTGGGGGAAAAAAGTTGAATACTCCCTTGCACTAATCAGGATTTAGCAACATTTCAGTCCTAATGTGAAACAAATGGGGTCATTTGCTTATCTACTAGTCCATTGTCAATACGATCTGATGTAATGGTCATGTAGCTATTTTACAACTTTTAAGAACCAAAATCAAACAAATATTTGACAGATAATGTAAATATTAAGATGTTATGGACCTGTAAAGGAAAGCAACACCAAGTATGGTAAATATCTAGAGTGTTGTCTGTACACAACTGAGACAGTCAGCTAGATTTATCTACTGCCAGACCATACAGTGAACAACAACTTGGGTGGTCAAAAGGATGAGAGGTGTTTCACTGACAAAGAATGCAGAAAAGGGAGAGAAAACTAAGTTGATGTTAGGGAACAAAGGAGAAACTGTAATAGGGAGATGTTAAAAGACTGGAGGACAATAATAGGGTGTGGAAAAAGCTATAGAAGTGGAAAGTGGGAGAGGTTGGAAATGGGGAGTGAGAGATAGAAAAAGAAGATAGAGAGAAGGTGGGGACATGGCAACCTCCCAAACTAGGCTATGTGACACCGCACAACAGCCATCCATCAGGCCAGCTGACCGCTATTTCCAGCATGAAATGACCCACCAGCTGCACAGTGGGGGAGTGGGCAAGATACACACACAGAGACAAGAGAGAGAGAGAGAGAGAGAGAGAGAGAGAGAGAGAGAGGAGGGGGAGATACAGGCTTTATTTATGCATTGAAGCTTTATTTAAGCTGGCAGCTTACTCAAGGAAAAAAGTTATTTACATAAAGAGAGAAGAGCAGAAGGGGGAGATTACCTGTCCCAGTCCCCCTTTGTATAAGAAAAACTTGAACCTGCTGTTTGATTCTGTGCCAGTTAACCATTCTAGGTCATCCAGTATTTACAAGCACAATAACAAGAAATAAAATCTCTGCTCATCAACTATTCCCAGCACGCTGTGAGAGATTCAATGTCATGGTCACAAATTACACAAACAACACTTTCACCCAGAACGTTTTTAGCCCTGGGTATAGGTGGCAGGTTAGTCCATATATAATTTTGTCCCAATTTCTACAAATAATACTAATGATACAGTTGACTTTAAATGCAGCAAGGTGAGGTCCGGACTGAACTAACTGGATGGATAGTTCAGGGTTAAAAGGACAGTGAAGGGGAAGTTTTTTTGGAAATTAAATGTACTCAATTTGGCCCACAGGGCCACAAGACATTAGCCTGGCTCCGCCCTCCTCTGTACTTCCACTCAATTTTCATATCCATTCAGTACACCGTCTGGGTTTGAAGTATATTCTTGGGTATTCTTCGGCCAAATTTTAACTGGTCCAGTCAGTGAACAGAGGGAGTGGCTGAGAATGAAGACGTTGAGGCCGTGAGATGTTGTTCTGTGGTGGTGGAGAAAGATTTGAGCAAAGCTATTCGGTCCGTTGTGGCAACGCTGCCAAATATCCAGAAATTAAAGCCCGAGCAAGAACATTCTTTGCTGAGTTTTGTTGGCAGCCATGATGTTGTGGCCCTCCTCCCCACGGGGTTTGGGAAAAGTTTTTTGATTTTCCAGCTCGCTTTGTAAGTGGTGAAGAAGTTGGCTAAGGCTAATGCTATGAGGCTAATGCTAGCAATGCTAATGCTAAATATACGCCTTGTCAGTCTCTCCTCTTGTTGCACATAACATACATCATGCCTCCGTGCATGCCTCCACGTTCTTTGATGATTGATTTATGGCAAAAAAAAGTTTACTCAAAATTTACAATTTTAAGATAGTTAAGTATTACCAATGACATTGTATTTGATCCGCTGGTGTTAAATTTTTTGGCATGTGGCCTGAAATAGTATCCGGATTCAGATGTCTAGATGTCATAAAAGAGACATTTCTCTTCTAAACTTCTCACATGGTTTCATCTAAATTTAAATAGAAACTGTTTAACGTCCAAAGAGGTCAAATTGTCTAACATTTCACACAAAAAAATACTTCTTTTTCAATAATTTCCCAACGTCTCAAATTCATCTTGTGACCATTCAGTGGGGCCCAACCCTCGGTTGTGAACCACTGGACTAACCTAGCTAACTGTATGTTCAATAGTTAAAACTAGCTCCGCCTCGACCAACTACAACAGTTCTTACAATATGACGCATCAGTATTAACAATCTAATATATTATTATAAATGAGACAGTATATATCAGTTAGAGGTGACATATTACCGTGGAATGAGTGTTTTAATTTTCTGAAATATACATAAAAATAGAATAGAATAAAATGCCAGTACCTTTGCAACGAGATTTAAGCAACACAAAATAAAAAAATATAATATATAAAATGTAAGTAGTGCAGGAAAAAGAGAGGGAATGTGGAGCACAGTCCTGAGAGCAAATATATACATACTGTATATAAAATAGTAGAAAGATATAGGGTTTGTATACACATCCTGAGTATTATGAGTATTAAATATTGCACTGTAATGAAGTATGGAGATTAGCAGGATACTCGGCTGAAACGAGTATCCGGTACGGATAAAGCACTTTTTCCAAATACAAGTATTATACGAGTAATACGAGTCAATATCTGTTCTCAGATTGAATACAATTCTTGATTGGGTAGCTGTCTGCGTTCTGTGATAGGCACAGCACCCCCACACACACACACACACACACACACACACACACACACACACACACACACACACACACACACAGAACACTGAGAAGTGAACAGCTCTCTCTCTCTCTCCCTCAGTCACTCAGGTCCGCGGGTCTTTTCGGTTAACGTTTAGGGTTTCTTCAGCTTCAGGTTGCTTTTTTTACTTTGGTTTGTAGTACTTCCTTAACCAGTAGATTTCTGGTAACGTGGTAGAATGCGACTCGCGTTGCGTCTCTGCCGTCGGACTTTTTTTTTTTTAAACCTCTTCTGACTCTGATTTATTAAATCTATTTGATCCGTAGAACACAGAACACCCCCGCACCCGCCCCCCTCTCTCTTTATCTCTCTCTGTGTCTCTCTCTTACTCACACACACACACACACACACACACACACACACACACACACACACACACACACACACACACACACACACACACACACACACACATACCTGGTGTGGAAATAAAAAAAGAACCAAAAACAAAAAAAATCACACTGATCATAAAAAAATTAAAAGTTAAAAAAAGAAAGTTATATTATTGAGTATGAAAACTCTTGTTCACTACATTTTACTTCATAATTGCAACCGCATGTGTTGTATTCATTGTTGCAAAACTTGTTCGGTATATAGTTTGTTTGTTACCATGACAACACCACTGATCTCAAGCTCAATGTTGATGCTGTCATGGAAATAGTTTTCTAATCAGCAATACATATAACAATTTCTGATCAACCCATATCAATTGCATGCTTAAAATAACATACCAGTTAAAGACCCGCCCATTTCAAGACAACCCGACCCACTTCCGGGTTACATTCTGTCCACGGTTAGGCCCTGCCCAGTCCGAGTACAGATACAGATAATTCATGTGGTAAACAGATACAGATACAGATAATGTTGTACTCGCTCATCCCTAGTTAAGTATTAAAAATAAATAAATAATTATTGCACTGAGATGAAATTAAATGGTTAAATTTTAAATAGTGCACAGTAATGACATTGCATCGAATTCCAGTGTCCTTTTAGGAATTATATAACAGTACTGCACAGTAGGTGGGAGAAGAAAGTCCCGGGGCCGGGGGCCGGGGGCCAGGGGCCGGGGCCGGGGCCGGGGGCTGGGAGTGGGCTGTGAAGTGCATGTGTGGGCTGTGAAGTGCATGTGTGAGTTCAGAGTGGTTATGGTTATGGTAAAAACTACATTTTGCTGACATTTCATCTATATTTTTACTTGCAGGACTAAAGTAATAAAGTACATAGTCATTATTTTGTTGCTATTTTTACTTAAAGCTTTAGTGCGTAATTTTGATATTAATAAACGTCCGTTACATTCAAGTTATTGCCAGATGAGTTGATACAAAGCTAATTAAGACTATCAGCTCCACACAACTCTCTCTGGATTTCTCAGCATGGCTGTGCTTAGAAATGGTTGTCGTTTGGTGACTGAGTATAGATAATTACCTCTTCTGAAGAGTCCATCATGTTTTTTTTAATCCTCCTTGGCTACTAGCAACTGCGTGGCTGAGCGGTGGGGGGGGGGGCACAATTACGGAAGCCTTATGTCATGTGGATGTAACAACAGTGTTGTTGTCATTACTTAGAATCCCAAGTGGGGACAGAAACTACGCACTATACTTTAAAGGGTCTGAGTTCTGGCCAAAATAAAAACACTTTTAATTTATGTGCTCTCCTGGCTAGAGTCTGCACATTAGGATATTTTTGCTTAGTATATTTTTTATAAGCAAGAGAATTTTTTATCTTGGAAAAAAGATCGTACTACCAGCTACATAAAGTTAAAGTCTTTATTTTTTTTTACTGTCATTTGTGTACAAATCTTTAAAGAGAAGCTCCACCAATTGTACATGTGAAGGTAACAGGTGCAGGGGCGGATTTAGTCATTTTGAGGCCTAAGGCAAACACAGGCATGGGGCCCTCCACAACCCTTGTTCTCCCCCTTTTCAGTCCTTATTTATCTGAGAAAGACGTGCTCTCTGTCTGACAGCTGTTTTGGCCAGAGTGCTGGATCATCTTCAATCATAACACATTGATTAGGGTGACTGCTACTCACGGGGTCTAGTTGCTGAGTATTATGTGTGTCACCATCTTCGTCATTGCCATAGTTATCATCATCAACAGTGAAAGCAGCAGTTCTGTAACCATCTCCATTCGAAGGATTCTGTAAGGTTGTCTTGTATGTATCCCCTGCATCGCTAGAGCAACCTGGGCTGACACTACTCTTCATCAGTGTTAGCAATAGGCTCGTTCGAGATGAGCCAGGTCTGCGCAGAATCGATCCCCGGCGATCGGCGCCCGTTGCATGCCGGTTAGATTTGTATCCGACTTGATCCCGACTTGCTCTGACGTCATGCACACGTGGGCAACGATAATCTCACGAGGGCAAGGCGGCGGCAGTTCTGAGACGCAGTCAGCGCAGTTGCTTTTCACCGACTGCAAGAGCCAGGCGGACCCAGAGCATGCTGGGAAACGCCGGCTTCTCAGCTGATTTAACAGCTGATTGGTTTACAACATGATGGCGTTTTATATAAACTTTTTATTGTTTTTTAATCGGAGGGATTTTAGTTGCTATTGGTCTGATTTAAAGACTTATTCTGTACAGAACACACCTTAGATGGCTGATAGTGATGTTAAGAAGTCAGAGAGACTAAATCTGTTTAGATCACGGATCATCTCCAGTCTGTTGTTAATAAAAATCTGCAACAGATTGCATGTAGAACATTCTGAGAGCTACTCTGTCATAATTAAAACAACTAGAGAGTGTGTACCAACTGATATGTGGGTCTGATTATATTTTATTAAATCATAATCGCACCATAGTGTTTTTGTCACTTCCTGTTCAGTCTGAAGGCTGCTGGAATCGGATGGAAATTCCCGACTTTACCACAGCATTTTTTTCCCCGCCCCCTGCTGCTGCCGCCTGCTCTCGTCCACTTTACAGGCGAGGCGCAGTTCATCTCGAACGAGCCTAGCGCTAGCGCAACCCGGACTGACGCTGTCGGTGGGTAGCTCCTCAGAGTTAGCATTGCTAGCGCAAGCACCGGCTTCTTGCTGCTCTTTAATAACGTTAATGTTAGTGTTGTCAGTAGCGGCCGTGACAAAGGTAGCATATCGGATAGCACTTTAGCGTATCACTGTTTAGAGATATAATTAATTGGTGAAAAGTAAGACAACAAATCGTAACCATAAGTTTATGAGGCGTTTTACGGGGCCCTTGGTAGCTTGGGGCCTAAGGCAATTGCCTACCTTTGCCTAATGGTAAGTCCGCCTCTGAACAGGTGTACAGGTGTCACCAGGAGTACTCTCTGGCTCTGGAGGAAAGTCAGAATGCCTGTGGTTCTTCTATTTTGACCATTCTTTTTTAAATCTGTCTCACAGCTCTGTCTCTCATTTTGCTGCCAATTTTATGGAAGTGTAGAGTTAAATAAAATAGGGTAGAATCAAATTATAAATAAAAATTTCGTGAGTATCCTTGACTGTAATTACTAATCAGAAATTAGAAAAAAAACTAGCTGTCCTCAAACTTTATTTGCCACCTTAAGTTTAAGCAGATAGTGAATTAACCCGACTTGGAAGACCCTGAGATCTACCGTGCAAACGGCACCTCTGAACTGTATATAGGATTGATGAAAAAGACAAAGAAATTAATTCATACATTTTGTCTTAATTGCTCATAATTTACATATTGTGAAACTATAACTGTAGTATACTTTTCTGTGTTTTCAGCAACTGAAGTAAAACATTCCCAAGAAGGTCACAGACATCAGCTGTTGTGGATTTGCATGTGTCAACATCCTCTTTGAAGAGGAAGAAATTGTGCTCATGGGAAATGTAGTTAAAATGTCAACATCATGACATAGAAGCTGGAAAATCATACTTGCATAAAAATAATATAAATACATATGAAACCAGGATAAAACAAGCAAAGTTTGGAAACACCTGTTAGTGTTTTATTTCCTATCTTCAGTAATGCTTATTTTTTCCTATATAAAACAATATAATTCAGACACTAAATGTATTATTTACATCAAAAATAGTTTTGGACCCAAAACATGATCAATTAAATGACTCAAACTTCCATTCAGTTGATGTTCCCAGTGTTGCATGACAAGGGATAATACTATTGAAACTTTGATTTTGATTTTTTTTTTCCAGTACAGAAAACAACTGTCGATCATTATTTAACCACAACGGTACAACTTGTCTATGAATATTTTGGGAAGGCGTTTTTCTTTTGGCACACTGCAGTTATTGAATAGGTTTAAACTGTGATTTGTCAGTCCATTGTGCTGTATGTTCTGCTGCTATTCTAATAGGGCTTACACTAGACAAACCTTTTATTTCTATTGTGGAAGTTTAAGAATAGTTTTGTTACAGCAACACACCTTTTAATTCCAGCTTGCTTTTGTGCACTTGTTACAGAAACAGGAAGCTGTTCCTATTTAAATCAGCACACATTTTGATGCTAAGCTTCCAGTTTATTAGTTAACCAATGACAGACAGGTGAATGATTATTCTATTATTATTAAGCCTTGCTCAGACTTAGTTTTGTTGAACCATAGTCCTCTCAGCCATCTGACTGAACCCAAAAAAGCGTTTGTGTCAGGAGATTCTCAACTTTTAAACAGTATTGTACAAGTGTGGAAAAGTGGTATGCTACTGAGCATCCTCAGCAGTGTACACACGTGCGCATATCACACACACACACACACACACACACACACTAGGAAATCTTTGACATCCTACCAGATCGCGACTTGATTATCTCTCCAAACTCGTCCTCCACCGGTTCGTCGCAGTAGTCTCGGGGCGCACACTGTCCGCCATCGATAACAGGGCACAGTATGTTAAAAGTTCTAGACTATGTGTGGGGGACTAAACGGACAGGTTAAATCCACCAGGAGGGGAAAGAGATCCAAAGTACAAATCCAGAAAAAAAACAGCCAAAGGTAGAGCGCACGATGTGGACACAAGAACGGAGCTCCAGCGAAGACGGGGAGGACGAAGGCAGGACCCTCCGGTCTGTCAGACAGGGACGGACGGAGCGGAGCAGGTGTGCAGGGAGAGCTGGGTGTCGGAGCATTCCCACCTCTAAATAGTAGGATGCTAGAAGGTGGTCTCCATGCCAATACCCCACCGCCCCTCCCCTGTTTGGCGGACGCCATGCGTAAAACCCGACACCCAGCGGACACTTAGTGGACACTTATTTCCGTACTGGGACGATGAGGTAGTTGAAAAATATCAATGGAAAAAACAAACTATGAACTCAACTTTGACCTGGGTGGTGTTCACAGAACCAGCCACAACCAATGTGAACAAATTCATAATCAAGCATAACGATTCCCCCCATAACCCAAATTAGTTTAGTAGGTTACTGTTGATCCCTTTGATGTTCATGTATTTGGGTCACAGAGTTTTGAGCAACATGGAAAGACGGATGAACTTCATTGTAAAATATAATCTGATACCATGGTATTCATGAGCCGCAACTTGAGAAATTACTTCAAATCGTATTTACTGTGTATCAGAGAAATTGATTTTCTTTGCTGTTCTCTCCAGTGAGGAAGTGCATTGCTCACTGTGGTTAGATGGCAGCGCCGTTACACACTTACTAATATTAGATCTGCTGAGAAACTGATATACCCACTTTGATTTCCTGGCTATTCAGAAGTAGGGCTTGGTTTCAGGCTACATTACCCATAACACTGTACACATTGGTATAGCCTAAGAGTTGCTATTATTAGATATGATGGTGTGATGGATCCAGGCTCGGCTCTGGGACACATCCAACATCCGACTCCCAACTACTCAAGTACCAAAGCCTTCGGGTATGTAATGTGGTGTAAGTGAATGAAGTGTTCCAAAAACAGAAACTTAGGCAATGACTGGCATCCCAGGCAGCCTGTCTGCACTGCTGTCTGGACAGGGGGAGGTGGTTGGTGAGGGTTGCCTTCTGGGGTTGGGGCTGTCGTTCAGCTGCTCCACTTGATGTTGAGATGAAGGAAAGTCGTTAAATTCACAGTAACACTTGTGTTTTGTTGACACTGGCTTTACTTTCTCTTTTTTTTTTTGGAAAATACAACCTTTTTTCACTGCTGGTTGAAAATGTAAAAACTGTTGCACCTGGAACCACATTGAACCGTGTCATGGAGTATTTGCTGAGGAGTCAAACCACAGGAGGAGGTCAGGAAAAAACAGATTTTTAGGAGTGTTAATAAGTATATATTTTTATTTAATTCTGAACTTATTAAACAACAATATGTAGTCATGTGGTTATTCTACTCTTTGCCACAGATGGAGCGTGCATATTTGATGAAGGTGACATAAATGACTATAAACAATAGTTGAAAATTTCATGTTTATATTCTATGGAGGCTATACATGAACAAACATATTAGTCTCCAATATGAGAAATCAAATAGACCTGAATAAAAAGTTGGTAGATTGCAGCTCGCACCTTCCTTCACATGCTCCAGTCCACATTGATAGCAGTTTGGTCTAAGGGCTCAAAGCTTTAGTGTGTAACTTTTCTATATTAATGGACGTTTGTTACATTTAAGCCATTGCCAAATAAATTGATACAAAGAAAATTAAGACTACCAGCTCAACAAAACTCTGCCTATATTACTCAGTATGGCAATGTTTAGAAAATGGCGTTGTCCGGTGACCTTCAGGCACATTAAATTGAGCAAAGACAATTAGCTTTTTTGAAGAGTCCCTCATGTTTTTTTAATCCTCCTCGGTTACAAGCAACTCCGTGGAGGAGGGGTGGGAGTGGTGGGCGATCACGGAAGGTTTGAATCATGTGGATGTGCCGACAGTTTTGTTGTCATTACTTAGAATTCCTCATGGGGGTCAACGGGCTAACGCAGCTAGCGGGATCAGTCACCGAGGGGGACAGGAATGCACAATGTTTTCCGCAGTGAAGCTGTCTCACCACGGAGGGTTGGAACAGCTTAAGCAAGGCTGAGCTTGTTAGCACGGTTAGCCACGTAGCGTTAGCAGAAACGAGTGGCAAAGTGCACTTAACCGAGTGGCAGGGGGAATCTAACTGAGACAGAATGTTAGCGGATGAAGTGAAGGCCATTAAAAGTGGGCAGCATGCAACGCCTTCCCCTTATCCGCCTCACCCAGGGAGGAAAGGGCCGAATGTCCCCTCCAACCTAAGTGCGGCGCCTCACACTGCTAACATTATTAGCTGACACAACATAGCTAACAGTGCTAACATCTTAACCTATCGGAGCATTGCACATTTTTGTATTCCCAACTTGTATATATTCAAATATTTGTTCTTGTATTTTATCCTATTATTTTTCATATATATAGTATGTATGTATATTGTATCCTAGTATTTCATTTATATTTATATTCTGTGCTGTGTGACTGATTTTGCTGCTGTAACACTATAATTTCCCATTTTATTGGGATCAATATCTATCTATCTATCTATCTATCTATCTATCTATCTATCTATCTATCTATCTATCTATCTATCTATCTATCTATCTATCTATCTATCTATCTATCTATCTATCTATCTATCATCAGAATGTGCAGGAAGAAAAACTTTTGAGGCCATACAAACTTTGTGGCCTTTATTGATGGGGGTTGTTGGTGGTGCTGCCTTCCATTGATGGTAGTGGCACGAGCCGGCCATAAGCCCAAGGGCGGTGACGGTGGCAATCCTATCCTGAAGCTCTAAGCGGGCTAGAGGCGTCCTGACGCTGGCTTTGAGCTGAGAGCCCAGCTACTCTAAGGCTTCACAGGCAGATTCCAGTCTGGCTATTATTCCTGAATATTCATCCCCATTAACTATTTGATACAGCTGCAAATAAATACTTGAACACCTGTCTATCAGCTAGAATTCTGACCCTCAAAAACCTGTTAGTCTGCCTTCAAAATGTCCACCTCTCCTCCATTTTTTATCCTAAATTAGATGCACCTGTTTGAGGTCGTTATCATCTTGAGGTCATCCACCCCATACAATCAGTAAGAATCTAACTCCTAACATGACCAAGACCAAAGAGCTGTCCAAAGACACTAGAGACAAAATTGTACACCCCCACAAGGCTAGAAAAGGCTACGGGGAAATGGCCAAGCAGCTTGGTGAAAAAAGGTCCACTGTTGGAGCAATCATTAGAAAATGGAAGAAGCTAAACATGACTGTCAATCTCCCTCGGACTGGGGCTCCATGCAAGATCTCACCTCGTAGGGTCTCAATGATCCTAAGAAAGGTGAGAAATCAGCCCAGAACTACACGGGAGGAGCTGGTCAATGACCTAAAAAGAGCTGGGACCACTGTTTCCAAGGTTACTGTTGGTAATACACTAAGACGTCATGGTTTGAAATCATGCATGGCACGGAAGGTTCCCCTGCTTAAACCAGCACATGTCAAGGCCCGTCTTAAGTTTGCCAATGACCATTTGGATGGTCCAGAGGAGTCATGGGAGAAAGTCATGTGGTCAGATGAGACCAAAATAGAACTTTTTGGTCATAATTCCACTAACCGTGTTTGGAGGAAGAAGAATGATGAGTACCATCCCAAGAACACCATCCCTACTGTGAAGCATGGGGGTGGTAGCATCATGCTTTGGGGGTGTTTTTCTGCACATGGGACAGGGCGACTACACTGTATTAAGGTGAGGATGACAGGGGTCATGTATTGCGAGATTTTAGCGAACAACCTCTTTCCCTCAGTAAGAGCATTGAAGATGGGTCGAGGCTGGGTCTTCCAACATGACAATGACCCGAAGCTCACAGCTCTGTAAGAAGCATATCAAGGTTCTGGCGTGGCCTAGCCAGTCTCCAGACCTAAACCCAATAGAGAATCTTTGGAGGGAGCTCAAACTCTGTGTTTCTCAGCGACAGCCCAGAACCCTGACCGATCTAGCGAAGATCTGTGTAGAGGAGTGGGCCAAAATCCCTTCTGCAGTGTGTGCAAACCTGGTGAAAAACTACAGAAAACGTTTGACCTCTTTAATTTTAAACAAAGGCTACTGTACCAAATATTAACATTGATTTTCTCAGGTGTTCAAATACTTATTTGCAGCTGTATCATACAAATAAATAGTTAAAAAATCATACATTGTGATTTCTGGATTTTTCTTTTTTTTTTTTAGCTTATGTCTCTCACAATGGATATGTACCTACGATGACAATTTCAGATCCCTCCATGATTTCTAAGTAGGAGAACTTGCAAAATAGCAGGGTGTTCAAATACTTATTTTCCTCACTGTAGTTGATTTGGGACACGCACAATCAGTGCTCTGGGTAGTCATGGCGGAATGTAGACACCAGGGGGAAGTATAAGCACAGGTTATGGAGTAAAGCATCAATCTTTACTATAAACTGAGCCAGTCAATCTTGCAAAGATGTTTTCTGGAGACATTTCCTTTAGGGCTGGGTAAACAACAAAGAAGCTGTAATTGATTCTAAAATAAATAAAAACTAAATGGAGCAAGAGAAATAAATAATCCATTGTAGTATTCATTTGCCAGATCATTCAGACACCCCCTGATTGTGTGTTTGATGCAAAATAACACAGATATTGAGTGTGGCACTGGCAAATATTAGGTGTACTTACTGTGCTGATGAGAGCTAATCCAGGCTGACAAGCTCCTTAACTGACACCACTCTCCAGGAGGCTATTAGCAGCAGTAAGATTGGCAGAGAAATCATTTCACTCAAGTTTTCAGTTAATCAGCTTTCCTATAACTCTGTGAGTAGAAAAGTACTTTGCACATCTACAACGTGTGACAGGTGCGTCGGAGGGGGACAAGCAGATCAAAAGTTTCAAAGAAAAACTCCCACACACTTTCTTAACTTAACGGCAACATTTTGATACTAGACCATCTTCCTGAAGGTGATCTAATATCGAAACGTTGCCGACTTTTAAACTTTATAAATATTTGTGCAAGTTAGACAGTGTGTGGGAGTTTCTTTTCAAAGTCTCTCAGAGTGCTTCTAACTTCAGGTCATGAGCTTTAGAGAATGTAGGACCCAAGTGCAGAGACCGTAGGCAAAATAGAGCTTGAATATTTAATAAAGAAAATCCTTACAACAAAAAGTGGGTGGGAAAAGTAAGGCAGGAAGTAAAACTAAACAAGACTATCACAATAAAACAGGAAAGAGAACATATACAAGACAAGACCAAAAATAACACAATCACAAGACATGACAGAAAACCAGGCTAAGATATTAAGACAGGAAAACAGACTACCACAATAAGACAAGACAAAACACTGTTTTGCAGTCTTTCCAAGGTAGATGTTACTGGAAACCAGTCTTTCTTATTTCAGATTTGGTACAAGGAACTTTTAAAGTTAATTACCCTGTAGCCAAATCACCAATATCACTGGGCCTGCAACATCAACAAGCTTTTTTTTGGAAATCAAATAATACACTGGGCAAGCGACCCCAGTGGGCCCATGGAAACATCCTCGTCATGTCTCTCTCTTTGGTCGGCGGTTTGTCTCTCTCAACTAAATAAATCAGAATACATTTGTAAAACAACACTTTAAATATGCACCCAACTGGAGAATTAGCACCACCATCTGTTTATTTTGATGCGCTCCACTCCTTGTACTATCATAACAGTGGTAGATGGAAACATCCATTCAAATCTCCTTTTGCAGATTTGCAGTAAAACGTCTTTCTTTAGATGCTGAGATGCTTACCTGTTCTGTATTCTTAAGAAATGTGGTGACTTGATAGGTGGTGTGGTGTGCAGTTCCGGTGCTGGGTGTGTGGTAACTTATATGGGAAGTGTGTAGGGCTTTGAATTAAATGGCTCTCCATAGTTTGCAGATTTACAACTCTATGATAGGCTCTTAACAGTATCAACTCCACAGCAGCTACAACTGTTCAGTCATTAATTAAGATATATGCAGCCTTTTATTTTGTAACTTTGTCCAATAATAATGATTATGACCACACCCCATATGTGATCCTTAATGTGTTTGTGCTGTTGTTCATTTCAGTGCTAGCCCCAGCCTTTAAAAAAGCAAGCCAGTAAAAGCAAAAATGTATGTCACCTCTCTAGAGCTCAGCCCTCCTGCAGCAGCTGCTTCTCTGTCTGATCTATCTTGTTTCTGTTGTTCCATTCTCACATTTATCAGGATTTTTTTTCTCACTTTTTTAGTTTTTACTCTGTAACAGATGCAAATCAGCTCTGGCTCAATGGTAGAGTGGTCACCTGCCAATTGGAAGGTTGGTGGTTCGATCCCTGGCCCATGTCCCATGTCAAAGTGTCCTTGGGCAAGACCCTGAGCCCCGCGTTGCCCCCGATGCTGCACCATCAGAGTGTAAATGTGTGAGTGTGTATCTGATGAGCAGGTGGCACACAGTGTATGAATCTGTGTACTGTGTTCCTGTACTATGTAAAGGCGCTTTGAGTAGTTGTTAATACTAGAAAAGAACAGTCCATTTACATTACAAATCTACTGATAGTTAAGTAAAATAACCATTTTGTTTTGTTTTTTCAACGCAAAAAGTACACAAAAACGTGTAGTGTGTGTAGTAAATGTAATTTGTTACTTCCTCCCCTGGGAATAATATTTAGTTTTTAGGTAAGGTGTTCAACGTGGGTTTTGTAGAACAATGTAACAACTATAGTATTTATTAACCCATGTGTTGTCTTTTGTTGATGCTTTATATCAACATTTTTAACTTTTTCTTACGTTTTTGTCCCTTTTTTCAACACTTTTGACACTTTTTTCAATGTTTGTTACTTTTTGACGTTTTCAACGCTACATAACACCATCTAATTAACTTTAGTTTTACAGTTATTTTGGGAATTTATGGTCAATAAACCTAATATATAGGAAATTATACCTAATGTTTGAGTTAGAAAAGCAGAAATTAGGAATTATTTAGACTAAAATTAAAGGAATGGATGTTGATTGATAATCACAGACTGGAACATGTCAACTTTTAATCAATACTATTTTAAAACCACTTTGGAAGACACCCCAAAATTAATGAAAGTAGAGATTTGTACTCAATCATGTTATTTTGGGTAAATGGGTAAAACGGGTCAATTTGACCTGAGGACAACATGAAGGTTAAGCTTTACTATATCAATTACAGTAGATTCCTATTTGTAAAACGCAAACATTTTGTTTTTCGGGAGTTGAGAACAAGCTGTAAGTTGATGTGAGTAATAAGATATATTAACTGGAGACCAACAAACATAGACTGCAACCTGGGTAAGCCTGGCTTGCATTAAAACCAAGGAAAAACTACCTTTTAGGCAGAAATCTTGAGTGGTGAGAAAAACTTCCGCTAAAGGTGTCCATGCAGGATTTACACCTCAAAATGCACTAATTACCTAATTATCATATTAATAATGCATTTTAAAATAAACACCCCAACCAAAATATATTGCACTAGATATATATTTTGAAGTCTTAGTTAGTCCCTTGGGTGCACTTAGGGGTAGCTTACCGTTTCAGGATGCTGACAAGTTTTCCTCAGCATGCATTATTGTAGTGTATATTTAGCTAAATTTAGCTAAATGTTGGTAAATTTAGCCAATATCTCTGGTTCTGTAAGATAATACTGCATGACGGTAATTATTTCAGAGCTGAATAAAGATGACAAAAGACAGGATGTGACAATAAAATGAGAGTGAGAAGGAGACATTTTGTTCAGTGCTTTAATGTGCTGATGTACAAAGAGATAAATGCTGATTACTGACATCTCTACAATGGCATCTAAAATATGCCCACACACATGCACACACACTTTTTCTCTTTCTGTCTAACACACTCTTCCTCTGTCATTCAGACACACATTCATACACACTTCCTAAATCCCTATGCACATCATTAGACAGTGTTTCTCTCCAGTCTACTGGGAGATGAGGCATAAAACAGAGCTGTCTGTTTGTGTGCCTCTACTTTTAGTAAATTAATAACCAAACAAATGCTAATATCTACGAGTCAGACTTGGGCTAAAACATACAAGGAACCAGCATGGGTCAGACACCCTGGAATCAGAAATACCAGACATAACATATTAAAGAATAGTTGTTTTTGTACCAAGCTCATTTAGTTCCCCATATAAACTGAGGTGCCTTACACAAATAATCATATTTACCCAGAACCACAATGAAGTGCTTCATTAAAAATCAAAGCATGTAGGCCATTGCTGAAACTGGTGCAAACAGATTTGCATTGTCATTTAGAATCAGAGACTCATAATTAAAACTGACATGACATTGATTTCAGGTCCTAATTAAGTGCATCTGATTGTTCCTGAAGGCGCAGCTATGAGAAGCTAGGGTATCTTTGTTTTATGTATATACGTAGTATTGTCACTTTGAATCTTGGATAAAAGATGTACAATGTTAAACTACCCGGAAAAATAAAGCTGTACATCTTTGATCAGAAAGGGGATTTATCTCATTTAGAGTGTTTATGTGTCTAATGGGTAAATTAAGAATAAGGGTGCTGTGACACCACACTGTAAATCAGTACATCAAATATCAGTTTCAGAGTTGCTGCAGACAAATATTCTGCATCAAAACAAATGTTAGCTTTTTTAAATTGTCATTTAGTCCTTTCATGTTAATAATGGGGATATTCGAAATGATTCATGTATATTTTAACCCAGATCTGTTACAGTGTTAGTGCCTAAGGCTCCTCTACACCACCAAAGCACAGAGACGTTTCTAGGTAGCAAAAACACCCTCACTAAGCTGTGATCATACAGTATTGAATATAGTAGTAGTTGTTGACACCTGTCTTCCATATCAAATATTATACTGGTGGTAATTATCTCTATTACAGCACTTCCTCATGGTGTCAGGACTTCTGTGTAACTCTGCAGCATGGAGTAATAACACACAGGTGACACAAAGTGCCATGAACTGACAGAAAATCTGGTGAACCAACAAAGCTAAACACTGATTAACCAGAGCTCTACCACTGTACACGGTAAGCTGTGAACATCTTTCAAACTGATAAAGTACTGAAGAGCAGGGTCACATGCTTAGAAAAAGCACCCGCTGACCCATTTAGCTGGTATGACTAATGGAATAATGGCCGTAACACTGAGTGCTGTTTCTGCTTTTACTCAGTGCCAAATTAAAAGACGGGTAAATTGTGACATCCAGTCACTAAAAAAAAACACATAAAAGCATTGAAGTTCAGGATTTATGGTCCCCTCAAAAGACTCTACTTTTATGGAACATCAGTTCAATACTACTTCCTAGAATATACACTGAAATTTACAGCATGAGGTTTATATCAGCATGAAAAGGCTTGTAAAGTGAGATTAAGTGAATTTAGTCTCCACCACATCCTCCACACAAGTTTATTGTTTAGTAACGCTTTATATTGCAGCCTATAAATTACAGTGTAAATATTTGGGACATGCAGGGTACCAATGACAATATGAATCTAATAAAATATATGTATTGTAGTGGTTTTTTTGTTGTATTGTGGTTACCTACTGTGAAAAGTGGTTTAGGTTCTCCTCTAACATCAGTTTTTTTGCCAGATAAACTATTACTGTTCTAGTATTTATTCATTACACTATATATGTATATAGTGGTATACAGGTACATTGGTACACCTGTCTTCCTGGGCTTAAATTAATAGTGTCTTTCCCCATGGCAACAATAATACCAAATTTATAATTTTTTTTAATTTATTTATACCAAATTAAAAGAATAGTTGTACACTTTGCTATAATGTTTATGCCAACAGCTAGTTTGACTGTACGGATTATCAAAAATATTAATATGTTTTTATTAATGAGCTTTCGAAATTCAGACAGAAACAGGATAGCTTTTTTCCATTTCCAGTCTTCATGCTAAGCTAAGCTAACAGCTAGCAGCTGATGGCTGAGCCACATTTAGTGTACAGATATGACAGTTGCATCAGACTTTAAATCGTGACAAGAAAGCCAATTTCCCAAACTATTCCTTTAAAAATGACTTAAAGTATGACAACTTTACTTATTTTGTTAAAATAAATCACAACTTAATTCAATATCAGTTCTTTTTCCTGCCTTGTTATCACATATAACTGTACCCTGTAATTGTAAATTGTATTTAAGAAAAATATAAATACTTACTTTTTAAGTCCAACTTAAACACAAGTTGTTACTCCCTACTTCCCTACTTGTCTTCTCCACTTGTTCATTTTGTTATAGGTATGCAATAATTATTGTATTGATACTCGTAAGTTGTGGGCTGTAATCTAATGCGTTATTAAAATTTTTGTCACATCAGATCTCAGTCATTAATAAACTTCAATGAGCTGATTTTAGAAGCAATACTGTTGTGGTGACAGGCAAAACTTCAACAAAAACATCAACAACTGAGGAAATGATTTTGTCTGTGGTAAACATCTTTGTGTCAGTTTATATAAAATAAATGGACTCCTGTCAGCTGCATGAATCGTGTGGCGTCTGCACAGTTCTACATTTGTTAAGGTGGCAAGGGGGCCAGCCTGGATTCTATTTTTGGGTGATGGTTACGTGACAGCTGCATGGTAAATAGGTGACAATGGAAAGACGCTGCTTGTATCTCCAAAATATCATCTTATTATCTTATTATTATCATCTAATTCTTATTTCATCACTCAATGTCCACTTTTAAAATTACAGAATGGGTTTTGAAGGGAGAATGGAGGTCACAGGGTTAGGAAAGTAATTCAGCACACAGGTGAAGGTGAATTTACACTTCATCTGAGACAAAACATAAAATAGATTTTTGCACAATGAAAGCCAAACTTAGCTTGTCTTATCGCCTAATAAAATCTGCATAGAAGTTACAATATTTACTACTCCATCTATATTTACACCCAGAAATTGCACTGGACTCATGGCAGCCATCCAAACAACTGATGATTAGAGCCAAACCTTGTGGACAGGGGAAATGAGATAAATTCTTGAAAGCAGTGATTATCGAATGTTCTTTCTGTAAGGTTGTGATGCTTTTATATAAGATAAAGTCTTACTTTTTCTATATGTGTCTATATAAATCCCAGCAACCATTAAATAACATATAATACTGACATTTGACCCTGGCTGATATTGACATTTGCCTTTCCTGTGCCAACAGATGCATTCCAGGCTTGTTTCCCACCAGAATCTACAATGGGTGCAGGGCGGGTCCCTGACATTTACTGTAGGAAAGGAAAAGAAACAGCAGTCTGATGTTAATGAAACATGAACTTATTTTATCAGCAGATACACTGATCTCATTTAAAAAATAGTTAGCTACAGTGGTCATGTTTGCATGCACACAATGATGCATTGATTCATCATACTGAGAGTTAGGTGAATGTCTAATTGTGTCCTTTAATTTATTCTGTTATCATCAGTTAGGTATCTTTATTTAGATTATGAAGTGATTTCTGATTAAAATATTGCTGATGCCACCTATGCATCTCTTTTACCAACATAATGCAAAAAAAACCGGTAAAGCTAAAGATCACACTTGCCATTCACCTCCACCTGTGCTGGCTACTTACATTTATGAAATGAGACAAAGGTGTAGATGACCCAAGTGGTGTCTAAGAAGTTATGGTTCTCCATAGGTGTTTTTGTGGTTTTACTTTCCCCAGCTGAGTGCATAATCACATTATTACCCTCAGAATGCATATGCTAACTTACCTAAAATATCCCTGCTCATGTTAAGATGCCCACTGAGAGACTGTAACTGTCTGTAGTGTGTATAGCGAACACACCCAATCGACAGACACAACGCAGATCAGCTGGGCCAGAGAAGGAAGGATTCTCCAAACATCACAGTGCAGAAAAATTTGGCTCATTGGGAATGAAATCAAAATTTAGCAGACCGTTGAAGGCTGCTAAGCGCAGTCCCCGTCTCACACCTCGGACCATTGATAATCAATCATGACAGCTGCATGTGCACACCCTGTGGGTTGCCAAGGTAACAGACAAATGGGTCGATAACAGAATATTCAGCGGGTGTCTTTATTTAATTCGTCCCTCTTACCTCCGCCCCATGAGGAATCTATCTGTCCTATTAAAAGTTATGAACAGCAACGTTCAACGTTGTATCGTCTGATCCTCGTTCATGTCCTTGTGAAAGTTTAAGAGCTCCAGAGGACTCTGAAAAACAAAATGCCATAATGATGCACTGATGGAGTTGGAGTCTGGGGGTAGATTTCCGCAGCTCAGCCCGAGGATTTAATGTTGACAGATGAAGATACATGTGCATTTGCATGTGCATGCATGCATAAACGTATGGTAAAAGCCTCCCAGTGTGACATCCTGATTCCAAAGTAAAAGGGTCAATAAGTTGAGTTTTTAGTAGTGACTTGCAGTTTTGTTCACGGGAAAGAAAGAACAGAGGTGCGATCATCATAAACCTCCATCTTTTGTTACTACAGGGTTGTCAGTTCTACCCTGTGTCACAAGTCCTAGGATTAAACTGGTAAGACTCCTTCCCACCCACCAACCCCTCCCCAGGACCAACTTGGCGATGTTAGGGCTGTAAGTTCAAATATGCAGCCTTGGCACTCACATCTGTTATTTGAGGCAAGAAAAGAAATCCCCCGACCGCCAGCATCACCCCTTAAAGTTATTGGTTCAAATACGATGTATACTTACAGTTCTTGGGAATTGAGCAGTTAGAAAAAAACTAAATAAAAAAAAACTTGTTTGTCTCTTGACTACCTCTACCAACATGTAGGGTTCTCGGCTTGCATTAGAGCTAGTAATACTCCTCGTAGTTTTTGGGGTTGAGGCAGTAGAGGATTCCCCCACCGAAGGAGAAGATGGTCCCTCCCCAGGCCAAGCCGTAGCCCCAGTTGAACTCGTGGTAGATTCTCAGGTTGATGCTCTCGATGAACTTGATGGGGTAGAGGACCAAGCTGCAGGCCTGGAGGACAACTGGAGGAGACATGCAGACCATAAGTTCAAGTATAATTTCTTAAAGAAGACATATTATGCTAATTTTCCGTTTCATACTTTTGTGGGTTTATACTAGAACATGTTTACATGCTTTAATGTTAAATTAAGGTTAAGTGGGGGTCCATATTGAAATATAGCTGTTGTGGGCCTGATCCCAGACAACAATGAAAAGGTCTACCTGAAGGAAGCAGAGGACCTGATCCGATGGTATCAGGACAACAGCCTACTCATGAATGTGAGACTAAAGAGACAATAGTGGACTTTGGGAAGAAGCAAGAACCAGCAAAACGAGACACAAGCACTTAACTGCCCGAGAGTTTGTGTAACAGCTGACTGTTTTCTGCAGCAAGCTCCAACACAAAGCACAGTCCCTCTGTCTTTTTTCTATCTTGTGAGATGAAGCTGCCTTCAAGTGCAGTCAGAAATGTTGAGATCTATAAACAATAATTGTGAAATATAAAGTCTACTTGTGCTACATTGGATGGTTAAGGAACACAATGTCACAATAATGGGCCCTTTAAATGCCACTCCCACAACTGCACAACCTTGTGGTGAATTGCCGGGTCGCTTTTTCTGGTCTGAATGGGCCCTTAAGGGATGGAGGGGTGAGCAGTGGGGGAAATGCAGAAAGATGATGTTCAAAAAAGGAGGGGTAGGAGAGATAGATGGCAGTGGAACAAAGAAGAATACATCAATCGTTATTTCTTCAAAGGGAATTCTTCCTGGGGGAACATAAACGAGCTATTGCACTTTCCTGCATGAAAAACCCCCAACACAGATTACACAAATATTAACACAGATGGTGTGAAAACGGCCTTAAAGAGGTAGTTTTTTGTAAAGAGGTGTGTATGTGATCTATATATTTCACAGAGTGTTCCTTTATAGTCCATCCGAACACACTTTGCCTTAGTGTTTGGCTTCTAAGATATCGTTAAGAAAGGTTGTTAGTGTCCCTTTACAGTGAAAAAACAACTACATTATAACAGCAGTTTATGTTAAGCTCTAAAATGATATATCAGTATTTTGTTTGAAGTACTGATTATTATTTAATCAAAGCAGTGCATTTTGACTTTTTGCAAAGTAAAATAGTATCTGAGCACATGTTAGTCCAGTTCCAATTCATGTAAGTGTTGAAAAAGATGTACAACATAATCTAGTTTTACCAAAGATTATTTATGGTAGGATCTGCTTCTTAAATTCAGAAAGGCTGAAATGAGAATTTACAACCCGGTCTCACGGCAGTTATACATTATTTTGAAATATTGATCCGTCAACAGGGACACAATTTTCTCGTTTATTTCGTGGTGGTCATCACGAAATGAACAACGGCTGCTGGGAAACGATCTGTGGGAGACGCTACAACGGGGAAATGAAACGCCACAATCCGGCACAACTGCCATGACACTGGGCTGCTCTAAGGGACGCAACAACGTGGAAATGAAATGCCACACACCAGCGACAACAACGGGACGGTTGTGGTTAGGAGAAGAAGAACGAGGAAAGGAACCACGACATGCGGGACACGATCCCTAGTCACCGGGGTGAAAGTTTCACAAACTGCCATGAGACTGGGCTGGAATTTACGTTTGGAAAAAAATACTTCTGGTACCAGTGGCTCTTCCCACTTTGTACCTCTTTTTGCATTCATGTAAACTGCCTGTTTGCTTTGCTAAGCTAAAGACTAAAGAGCTAAATCTTCTAAATCGTCGCATGCAAAATGATTAAGCAATAGCTAACGACTAGCCGTGGTAGGTAATGGCCATGTTGAAGCGGAGGGATGACAATCTCCTTAGCTAATACACAACAATTTACAGACTAAATTGAGCTACTGCTTTTACAAAACGGTCATCAAGTATGGCAATTTGAAAGTTATAGTCACATTCTAATTTAAATACAGTTCTATAAAAACATAATCATGTTACTAATAAAATAGGATCGCCTGGGCTGGCTTGCCTGCACAAGGTGGTTGCTATGGAACGCAGCGCAAGTAAGTCTTCCCTAGCGGCTAGCATCGACTTTCTTTTGCTTAACTTTAAAGAATGGCACACAATAGCACATAAAAAACGAATGAATCGAGACAGCAGTAGATAAGCAACTAACCGATCAAGGCAGCAATAGAAGAGTAACTCTTTTATTAATTGAGTCTGGTGGCTTTGAAAGCAGCATAGACAGAGGCTCCAGTTCCCGGTCGAAATGGGCTGTCTGACGGCAAGGTAAAGTGAAAATATGGTGAAAATATTCTAAATATAGTATACACTTAAAGGGATACTTGGAATATTTTAATCCGGTGAGTCCAAGCTGTTGTGGTTGGGCTCGGCTGGCCGTGAGTTTTTGTTTTGTTTTCTATTTTTCTGTGTTTTCTGCTATCCTGCCTTGTTTTGTCCCTGCTTCTGTTACCTTTGTCACACAAACACTTTTACTCAAAAAGCTATATTACAAAATTTCATTTTAGATGTTGAATTAGTATTGATATATAACGCTACTTGTAAGTGACACATGTTGTGAAAAATCATTGAGAAAAGTCATTTTAATCAAAGCCATCATATATGTTTGTTGTATAACAGCTTCATCAGATTGCTTGATTTGAGCTACCCACTTTATAATCATATTTGAATAGGCAGTCAAATGTCAATACAAACGTCAGAAAAAGATTTAATTCCAACCCATTTAGGCATTTTCAATTCTCATACAAGCTTTGAAAGTATTTTCCAGGATAAGAAGACTCCCGGTCTATGAGAAATCAAATAGCTTCTGTAAATCTCTACACTATCCCTCAAATAAGAAAAATTCCGCTTTAAAAGCTTTATCTGACTTCTGTGGTTCGCACAGCAGAATTGAGAATACAACACATCCAGCTTTTCAAAATGAAACATTTCATGCCTAAAATAAATACGTTTACCAATTATTCATGGTGGTTAGAATGGGGGGAAATTGTGGAAACTTCGCAGTTGTCCAATTTGAGGTTAAGGATGGATGGGGAAATGAAAGGGACAGGCGTGACGCTGCACTCTGTCCCTGCTGGGCCTGACTCATAAAAACAGGATTTTCTCTAAATGAGTTTGAGGAAGAGAGGAATTGCGTGTGAATGTGTGTGTGTATCTGCCGTCTGTGTGTCTATTTAATGATTATTATTTGTTATCGCATATCAAATGCATGTAAGTTTTCAATGTAATTACCCTGCAATTTCAGCTGTCTAAATTGGCTAATTAAGTGTGTGTGTGTGTGTGTGTGTGTGTGTGTGTGTGTGTGTGTGTGTGTGTGTGTGTGTGTGTGTGTGTGTGTGCGAGTGTTTGCGTCATTAGGTGTACTTTAGCGCATAATGTATAATCTTGGACCCAGGTCTGGTGTCAATTTATTGTTTGTCTGCACTGACCTGCAGCAAAGAGCATAAAGGCGACGGGTGCGTAGAATCGCCGTCTTGTGCCGATGCACACGGCAACTAGAGCGACCAGAAATGACATCAGCACCAGGGCTCCACCTCCTAGCAATAGGGCCAGCGTAGCAACCTGCCAGTCTAGAAAGGTGAAGGAGAGGAGGAGGAGAAGAAATGAGGAAGGAAGACCGCGGGTGGATGGAGGAAGGTGGACAGGGAAAGTGGTAAAAAGAAGAAGAAACAGTGAGTGAGCACAAGAAAGCAACATGTATGCAACATAGAAACTTCAGAGATCATTAATGAATAAATGCCACAAAGTGAAGGCGTACCAGAGCCCAAAATGAAATGCACAAGACCTTGAGGTTGACCTGCGTTAGGCAGAGGCACAAGAGACATTATTTTATTTGACATTTTATATTACTGCCCTTAACCACCATTAAGTATGTTGATTACAAGGAAAAAGAGGTAGGAGATGAGAAAAACAAAGGAGTGAGTAATGAAATAGGAAGGAGAAAACAAGGAGTAAAGAAGAAGAAATTGCTGCAAAGTAGAATTAAAGATGGAAGAAATAAGGGTTGTGAAGAGGGAAACAAACAGGTAGAAAAGACATAATGAAGCAAGGGGCAAATGTGGGAGAAAAGGAAGGAAAACATATGAAAAAAGCATGGAAGGTAAAAGAAAAGAGAGGAAGGTAGTATGAATCAAAGGATAGGAAGGAAAGAAGTGAGGCAAGATGACAGGAGGAGAAAGATGAAGGAAGGCTGGATTCAAGGGAATCACGGAACAAAGGCAAACAGAGAAAAAAAGGGAGAGACAAGAGAGGCTTGGTAGCAATGAGGTGGATAGCGTCTCCAAGAAGCTGATTCTACAAGGACAAAGAAAGGGTAACATGCAAATAAATGCCAAAAGGAGAAAGAAGCTGAGGGTGGTGGTGGTAGTGAAGGTAAAGGAAATAAGGGGGGAGAAGGGAGAAGGGAAAAGGAGGGAAGGAGGGCGTGAAGGGGCTGGGGACAGAGCATCCCTGAGTGAAAGTAATGAAGAGCGAGAGAGAGAGAGAGAGAGCACTTAGTATACCTGAGCTGACAAAAAGCCTCGGCTAAAAAGGTTTACTGGCATGCTATCAAAAATCTGTCTGCATTTATGTAAAGGGAGCACTGCTTGGTGCAAACTGAAATAGCACATACAAAGATACATGCTCTCTCACACACACACACACACACACAGACACACATGAATCGTGTCAAACTCAAGATTTGTGACTATTACATATACATACACAATCTGTTCATTCCTCGCTAGCTAGCCTAAAGCTAATTTCAAATGACAAATACATTCATAATGACACACAAATATATTTATTGTAATTGCTGATACGATGCAGAGCATCCCTCACCTTGTGGGGTAAAGATGCTGGTTGTAAAGAACAGATTTCAGATTGTGAGGCATTTGTAGTCAGTGTCATTGAAAGACCATGAGGAATTTCTGCATCCAGCAGATGGGTTAGATGCGGACTCACTACTAGCATTACATCAAGTAATGCTGTATACTGTAATATACAGTGGACCTACATTTTTGTTGTTGGCCAGTGCATAATGTCAACGTTCAAGCAGAGTTTTTTGAGACACTACAAATCTACCAATGTTATTGTTGTTAATGTTATCTACAGTGCAGCGCATAGAACTCAAGAAGCTATGTATCTCTTGATGGGCATGCCAGTGTGATTCATCCTGCGCAGTCAAGAAAACTCTCCCAGCTATCTAGGCCACCCTGTGTGACATCTTCCGCCAGTGGGAGGACAGAGGAAAAATATATCATTGATGAATAGTCTGTTTTGCATCTCACACTTTTTGAGAATTTATTCAGAACAATCAAATTCATCTTGGATAAGCAACAGTCCCAATTTTGTTCTCATAGCAAATGATCTGGCCCAGTCTGTAATCACTTCCATCTCAGAAAAGCAGAACAAATGGAAAGAAATCTGAAAGCATGCAACAGAGACTTCCTTATGTGGGAGAAGGCAGACCCAAACAGCAAGACATCTGGAGGGTTTTTGAGGCCCCGTTAGAAAGAGCATGATTGGACAGAATGGATTTGCTAGGGTGCCCGGGAGGCTCAGTTGGTAGAGCGGGCGCCCATATATAGAGGTTCAGACTCCAGCCTGCGGACCTTGGCAGCATATCATTCCCTCTCTCTCTCCCCTGTCATTTCTTCAGTTGTACTGTAAATAAAGGCCTAGAAATGCCCACAAAATAATTTTTAAAAAGAATGAATGACCTAAAAACACACTCTTTCTATCCTGTTACAGACATATCTTTTTAGACGACAAGTTTTCCTCACAACAAGTTTTCCTCACTGATTCCATAAGGATGGATGGAATAAGGAAAACTTGTCTGCAGAGCTCTACCAGGCTCATCAGCTACTGCAAAGAAACGGGGACATACCAGTCCGCAAGAGTTCCTTTCCGTCAGGAGGCCGTACAAAGATGCATTTATTGACTTGTACAAACCAATATGCATGTCTCTCACACTTCTAATCACATCAGTAAGCTGTAAGAACAGTATTTCTTCTCTCCGTCTTTTTAAAAACAACTTGAGGAAGAGCAGTGGGGGCTATTGAACCAGTAACCTGACACTGTTGGCTATAAACACTGAGAGAACAAGGGTCCAGGACAGCGTCAAAATCAGTGATGCCTTCGCACTCAACCGCACAACACACACATAACAGACGCATTGTTTTTTTTAAGATGTCTGGTGGCACAGTAAGCGCTTTTTCCATTGGCTCGGCTTAGTTTCACATGGAAAAAAAATCTAAGCAAACCAAAATGCTATTAGTACAAATCACGCAAGAACGTACACTCCGCTTATTGGTCAGATGTGTCTGGGGCGGGAGCAAGAAAGTTAATACATGAAGAAGGTCCTGTGTTCTGGACTTTCATATCCATAGTCAAACCAGTTCATTTATTTTAAATCATTTTCCGGACATTGTTTCTTGAGCGGCTTTACTCTGCTCTGCTCTGCCAGCTTCTGTCGGGGGCGACTGGTTCAACACCCAAATTTCATTTATTTCTAATTTCAGAAAGGCAAATCATCCATTGGTACACTGTATAAACTGTTAGTGTGATATGATGGTTGACCATCTAAACACAACACACCCTTGCCTTGACTCTGTCTGCACACTATGGGTATAACACATGCTCTGATCATCACAGATTGCAAAGCTTAGTTGGGTCGGATGGAGGTTGGATCAAATTCTCTGGAGTGTGATATCTGTGTTAAAGCTAAAGTGCATAGTTTCTGTCTCCTTGATAATGAATTCTAAGTAATGACAACAACACTGTCGTTGCATCCACATGATACAAGCCTTTTGTAAGCGTGCACCACTCCCACCCCTCCTCCACACATTGCTTGTAACCAAGGAGGACATGAAGGATTAAAAAACATAATGGACTCTTCAGAAACATATCCACACTGAGAAATTCAGAGATAGTTTTGTGGAGCTGATAGTCTTAATTAGCTTTGTATCAACTCATGTGGCAATGGCTTGAATGTAATTCACGTTCATTAATATAAAAAAGAAGAAAAACACCTTCCCAAATGTGTCAGGGTTTTACAGTACAAATGAAACTGTGGTTACCAGCAAATTAATGGGAAACCCTACATTTCAGAGCAACCTCATCGAAAACTCTAGCAACCACATAGAATTAAAAGAAAATCTCTGGCGCCGCCACTGCATTTAGCATGGCATTGTTTTTGTGCTATTATTCTGTAGTTGCCATTTGTGGCCATTAGGGGTGGGAATCTCTTAGCACCTCACAATTCAATTCCAATTCAGAGGCCGATTAGATTCTAAACCGATTATCGATGCATCTCAATACAACAATTTTTTATGTACATTCCCATCCATGATTTTTACATATATTTGTCACACACAAGTTTTAATGAAATGTTTTGTCTACTGAGGTATTTATTTTGCAGTCATTCCATGCTTAAGCCTTAAACATGTGTAAAAGTCACTTTCTCTCACAGTGATCTTCCATGTCAGAGGCTCAGTCACGTTTAAAGGTGGAGAATTGGCTTTTTATGAAACATGAGGTAGACAGATGTAATGTGATAAAGTAGATGAAAAGCCTTTATGTGTTTTGCCTAATTATGTCTTATTAGATCATGTGTATACATACAGTACAATTTATTTTTTTTCCTTTTGGCCATTTTTGTGGGTTTTTTTCTGCATTTTTGCCAAGTTTGGCAAGTTGTTGTCCATTATCCCATCCTCTTTCAGTCAATCTGTTTTTTGATTTGAACTTGTCTGTAGGCAGTAACTATTAAATAGAAATCAACACATTTTAAATCAAATGTTAACTTGTCTCCATCGAGCATCAAATTGTTCTAGAGAGAATCACAATGCAGTTAAGAATCGATTCTTTTTCCCACCCCTAGTGGCCAGAGTAGAGTGGTCATTAGAGCTAAAAAGGAACCATAGTTTCCTTTACTTTAGACTCCCACTGTCAAGACAATGTGCTATTGGTCAATGGTCGAAATTAGTGTGCCAAAGTTCACTTGATTTCTTTGCGAAAAAACTTGTGCAAATCAATTGGAATG
The DNA here is from genome assembly GCA_013375575.1 of Percina caprodes. NCBI lineage: Eukaryota > Metazoa > Chordata > Actinopteri > Perciformes > Percidae > Percina > Percina caprodes. Next base: position 587,928 of record JABXJD010000156.1, read on the forward strand.
GATGGATTTTATTGTAAAATCATCATCAAAACACACACACAAACACCTAGGCATACACATATTCACAAACAATCACACACACCTAATCATCTAATCCACCTTGGCTCAGAAGGAAAAGAGATTTGTTATTCTAAATGTCTACTGTGATTAGAGGGGATGCTGTCAAATTGGCCTGGCTCATGTAAGCTGCTGTAAAACCTGTTTCTGCACTACACAGCTAAACTAGAAAGTGCAATATTACAAAATATATAAATAAATAAAATAATCTGTACTCTAAGGACATACAATAGCTCCTAAAAGATAAACTTCAAACTGAAAGATCTGGATAAAAGATCAATGAATCGCATCTGAAGAAGAAATGTATCAGTGTATCAGTACAGATGCAAAGTCAATGCACAGTAGCTGACATCTGTGGTAAACTGCAGGGCTATTACTCTAACAGGATTTATTTTGTATCTTACAGATATTTAAGTCTTGTAAATCCCTAAATTTACTGCTCTAGTGTGGTAAAAAGTGTATGAAAGATTGATGGTGGAGGGGAGAGATAAAGGAAAAATTAGAGATTAAGAGACAGAGATAGAAGTGAAAGATGAGATGCAGAGGTGGATAGTGGGAGGTAGAGAGGAAAGGAGGAAATTAAAGATGAGAGGAGAAAGTGAGTAGAAGATATTGAGGGCTATAGAGCAGAAAGAAAAGGGGGGGATAAAAAAAAGAATACAATCAGAGGCAGCTTGTAATACTACGGAGCCCCCCCTGGGGTCAGTTTAGAAAAAGACTATTTGCGCACAGATTACTTTTACGGTTTTGCAATCAGTGCACACGAATTTGTGAACTATTTAAACAGCTTCTTTCTTCTGAGAACAAGGATATATGATAACTTACGGCACGGATCATTTCAGTAAGTGCCTTCAATCCTGTGTTAACATGCTCCAGGGCCCCCAGCCTCCCAACTAAGCCCCAGTTAGTGCTTCTATGGCTGGGTATCGACCTCCAGGGGCCCCTGCCTCCCTCCTATCCCCAAGTAAGTGCCTCTAAGCCTGGTTCTTGACCTCCAGGCCTAACACCCTCCCTCCTAACCCCAACTAAGTGCCTCCAGGCCTGGGTAAAAAGTGTTAAAATAGGCTGCAGGGGCAGTTTTTTGGAGGATAGCGGTAAAAGGTTAATCGCATTGTTTATAAAACCGAGGGCACGGATTATGGATTATGAATTTTTTCTTCTTCTGAACTGATCCCAGGGAGGCTACATATATTACAATTGCAGAGCAACCAACAGTTTTCCATTTGAATGATGCTGCTGATTAGATTAGTTTGTGGACAAAATGTTTCTTGGCAACAAAGTATTCCTAAACCCAATTTCTATTTTCTAGGCTTTGACTCTGCACATGTTTGCATCTGTTCGCTTCTTATTTTAGGTAAAGCATAAGCAATGCAACAAGGGCAGATGTATAAAGGTGTTAGGGTTAAAACAAAGCCCTCAGGAGACTCGGGTGTTTTAGTAAATTCATATTTAACTTCCTTCGAAGCACAGAGACAAACATTTTGCCTCATTTAGGTCGGATATCCGTTGCCTTGGGCATCCTTTGGGTTGGCATTTTAACCTCCGGTGGTTTTCTGAGGACTGTGGTTAACAACTCCAGACATCTGTCCAATCTGACTTTTCTGTTGCACGACTAAAACAACTTCTGAATGTACACGTTTCACCAAAACAAATTCCTTCCCAAGGCTATTTTGCTCCGCCTACCTTGGCAGAGTATCATTGACTGCCGTCTCTGCAGCCTCTCACTCTTGTGGCATTTATATGATTAGATGTGCTTAAAGATGCTAACCAGCATCTGTCGGTTGGTGTTTGTAACACAGCGTTCAAAGTTGCCCCCCCCTTCTCCGGCTCAACGAGTCAGAGAGAGAAAAAGCAGAGGTGGTCGAGCGAGCTAGACAGTGAATGAAAACATGGAGCGGTGCTGGCATGAAAAAAATATTTTCTGTTCTTTTTTCTTATTTTCTGTTCTGTTCTAAATTCTTGTTTTATTATAAAGCACAAATAAACACACAAACAACCACACACCTCCACACGCAGGAAGGTGTCATATTGACTTTGTGTGAATGCAAAGCTCCATCCTTTGGATGTGTGTGTTTCAGTCAAACAGTCACAGCCCAAGAACGCAGTGATGTAAACAGGCTGGACCCCGTGCACGCTGTTATTGGCTGGTGGTCACACACTCACAGGAGGCCCAATAAAAAAAGAGAAAATACAGGCAGAGGGCAAGGCCTCTGTAGATTCATACATCGGCAACATGTATTTAAGTAAGCATTACTCTATTACACTAGCTTGACAGTATCGGCCAAGTGCATCCTATTTTGAATGTAATGTTTTTTATCACTACCACTACAATCACTTACTGCGACTGTTGCAAATACCTCGCCCCCTCGTTATCTCTCTCAAACAAACGCACACAAACACACACACACACATACACATTCACATTTTTCAAATTACATCATGGACACATTTAGGCAACCGTAGAATTTGCCATATGTACCCTATCAATCCTTCCTCTTTCTCTCCCTTGCACACATACACACACACATTGGTGTATGCAACTTGCTAATTTGCCTTTAACAGTTTCTCACACACAAACACACACTGTTCCTTTTCACACACATACACATACACACACACACACACACACACACACACACACACACACACACACACACACACACACACACACACACACACACAGAAATACCTCTTGCTGTAATGTGACTGTTTGTCATGTGATAGGATTACTGCACTGTCACAGTTTTTTCTTTCCCGTAAAGCCAGTCTAAGCAGTCACACTGATTCGGTGCTGTATTACCTTTGGGTCATGTCAACAACAGATCTCACCAGTCCTGCAGCTGCAAATGTCAAATCAAAAATACAGTGTAAACATACAGTACATTGTTGTCATTTTAACATAATGTTAAAATGACAACCAATGTACTGTAGCCACAAAAGATAAATAAATGATCCAAATAATGGAGAAATATGTGCAGATTACAGAGACCTTTATGCCTTCACTGGGTTAGACTCCTTCCATTCTTTGTCTACGGTTTGCATTAGCCCCCTCGAGTTCCCTGTCGGTTGCATTTCCTGTGATGCTCATTACCCTTCAAGATGAAAATACAGTATCACTGCAATAAGTAATTTGATATCTAGTTAATCCTTTATTCTAAATAGCTTTAGTAAGCTTAAATACCAAAAGAACAAAGTGATGTCTTCAAATGTCTTATTTTGTCTGACCCACAGTCCAAAACCCAACCCAACATCTTCAGTTTACAGGTTTACAGTTTCAGGTCTAACATAAACTTACATAATTTGAAAATAATAACCCGTTATATTTCACACAGTGGATTTAAAACATTTGAAGATCATATTTCTGCTTATATTTAATCAAAGTACAATTTAACAACCAAAATATGAAACAATAAAATAAAAAGCTGGAAACCCAGCTTTTTTAAACTGAAGATACCACCAGAAGAATATAATTGTATGGAGGACCATTTTTTTCTTTTTTATAATACGTAATAATAATTTAGAATGTGTTTATTTTAAGACTTTAACAGGCGTTTTATGTGCTGCCACATGCTGCTGCTGTGATACTGCTCTGTAAATGCTTTAAGAAAGCTTGATTTGCATTCACCAAAAGGATTATGTGTGTTTTGGCACATGCACATCCCATCGTGCCTCCAGTGTGTGTGTGTGTGTGTGTGTGTGTGTGTGTGTGTGTGTACGTGCGTACGTGAAGTGTGGGAATGGCAAGTGGGAGCAACTGTATAGGTCCCTGTCTGTCTGTCTGTCTGTCTGTCTGTCTGAATGCCACATCATCTCCCATTCCTCCTTTAGTCGCTACAAATAGAACAACGTCTCTGGGGGCTCAGCTCACTGAAAGGAGAGATGGAACCAGAAGAAAAAAGAGAAGGGAAAAGGAAGGTCTGGATAAGAGAGAAAAAGAGGGAGAGAACAAAAAGGGGGAGACTTGACCCTGGAGAAAATGGAAAGGGGGCACAAAGATGGAGTGAGCTAAGGAGGAGGATGGTGACATTGCAAAGTGAAAATTATTAACATTAGAAATGTAACAATGAAGCCCACTGGAAGGAGAGAGGGACAGGAAGGAAGGAAGGAAGGAAGGAAGGAAGGAAGGAAGGAAGGAAGGAAGGAAGGAAGGAAGGAAGGAAGGAAGGAAGGAGAAGAGGGAATGAGTTACAAACCAAAAGGAGATGAAGGAAAGAAATTGGAGGAAGGTTGAATATTGGGGTTAAAGACTTTCATTTGAAAAAGGCTGGAGAAGTAAAAGCAAAGGATGGATCGATAGACTGATAGAGAAAGATCAGAAGGGCAGAAAGCAAGGAGGAGGCATTACTGCGATGGAGGTTTTTAGGTCAGTGGTGACAAATCTGTGACAACAAAGACTGGTGAAGGTGGGTCCAAAATGACACCATTTTCCACTAAATTTGTTTCAAATCACACCTGGCTACCATCTCGAGTACATGGGATTTACTCCTAAATGTGCAAATACATTACATGTAAAATTGGCTAATAAGCTGAAAATGCTCACCAATTTTTATAATTCTAAACAATATACTGTACAAACACAATGTAAGAAAAGAGGAAACATGGTATGGTTAACTTGCTTTTAGTGATGGTTTCTCAAGCTGTAACCAATCCAACAGCAAGCCTGGGAAATCTTTGGTCAAGGTCAGGTGAATGACAGACTGTAGCACATCTTTTGTTCTCAGTCATTTATTGTGCCTCTGGTTCATTTGAAGATGTTGGTGTTGCATTATTTTTTAAATATCTGAAACAGATTTGAGCACGAAATCTGAGTTGTAGAACAACAAAGTGTGTGTGTGTGTGTGTGTGTGTGTGTGTGTCAATAAGATTTTTTGAAGCAGTGTCCCATTTGCCAAATATGTGTGGCGTTCACATGATCTCATATGCTGGTTGCTGGCCAACTATTGAAGTTTCTGTACTGTCATCAAAATAGGAAAAATCCCATGTAATAACTTGCTTCATCTATTTTTTAAAGTGAAGGCCTTTTTCTTTATTGCTTTATTCAGATGGATGAGAGGACATTTCCAGACAGAGCAACAATGAATGTGTGATATGGCACCAAATGTCTGGAATGAATTCCATAACACCTTAAATCTAGAATCACTTCCACATTTCAATACTTTGAGACACCTTTTAAAGTCAACTCTGACTGAACAGTGTAATTGCTTTTAACTAGGGGTCCTTTAAGTTGTATTAGCGTGAAGTTAAGTGTAATGTCTTGTTTGTGTTCTAGTATGTAGAGTGTATGTATAGAGATTTGTGGTGTAGAATGTAACCTTTGTCCTGTATTTTATGCATTTTGAAACTTTTTTGCCCAGGACTCCCTGGGAGAAAAGTTACTGACACTCAATTGGACTTGTCCTGGTTAAATAAAGGTTAAATAAAAAAAATGCAAATAAAACCGGGTGGCACTCCTAGCAAACAGCGGTGAGTTGGGAGGTTAATGATATAAAGGAAGAAAAGTGAATTTGGATCTCTCACACATCATCTCTCTTCATCAGTAATGGACTGTAAAACCTATTTTGTGGTTTAAACCTCAATTAATGACTAACATGAGTGTGAGGGACACCAACCGCCTCGTCTCATAATTACATCTTTTATTAGACAATTCTGCTGCCTTTTCTTACGTCTGACAAACAGCATCAAGCTGCTGGCAGCGGGGAGCTTCAGAGTAGGTGGATAATATTGATTTAAGCAGCTTAAAGTTGAGTCATTTAATTCTTTTTTGTTTCTTGCTTGATATTCAACATTTCATACATGCAGCTGACATGAATAAAAGAATATAGGGAGGGAGTGCTGGTCTCAATTTATTTATGCATTATTATAGGTTGATCTTGCATGAGAAAAATCTCCCTAATGACCTAAAATGCAGGCGCCCTCATGGCCTTATGTTTGTGCCATGTTCATGTCATATTGGAGTTATCCATCTCGTAAAATAGCATACATCCAAATTGAAATTATGACTGGGTAACTTCCAGTTTTTGTGAATGTTCCAAAATATCAGGGCAATAGCCTAGCAACAGAAAAGTCTGAAAACCAGCCACACATACTGTAGATGCCTCACGTCAGCCAATGTAAGTAGATTTAATTTAAACCTCACATGACCAATGTTGCAAGTTCATCCGTCCCACATGATGTGAACGTGGGATTCATGTCCACATGGGAACCTTTGTTGCATGTCTTTCCCCATTCAAACGTCCAATAAAAGACATACAATACCCCATGGTACTATGTCTGACAGTAAAATTGCCGTTGTGACTTTAACTGTGATGTCAAACTGCCATTGTTATTAACGGGCTTCAGATACTCATAACAATACACACTTTTATTGTACCTGTATCAGTTAACGAGGAAACTCAAATTGCGATTGCAACAGCTGTTCTTTGCACAATAGTTGTGTTCTATCATATTCCTCAAAGTGAGATCCTGCCTTTATGCCTTTGTTTTCCCGTCTTAGTCCAATTAATTAAAATCTTTGCTGTGCATGTTGTGAACTAAATCTGTCTTACTCTGACTGACAATCTGTCTCTACATATAACCACATTTTGCTTGTTGTTTGCATGGTTATTATTTGTGTGGAGCTGGTGGGTGTTCCTTTGTCAATTTAACCCACAGATGCATACTTTGGATCTTTAGAGTCCTGGGGCCATTGTACACTTTGTCAAATCCATTATTACTCAAATAAGCCCTTAAGTTTCTAGTTTTTTTATTATTTACTTTTTATTGGTTTTCTTTTAGTAACATAAACATATGTGCCATCTGAGCATGGAACATACATGCTACATACATACACACATAACATAACGTGACAGGGGAGGATTTGTGCGTTAAGTAGAACAGCAGTTACCATATGTCCATCATGCATGAAAAAATATAAAGATGCTGTTTGAAGATAGGGGAAAAAAACAGTTCTTTATAAAGGATCCAACATGACCAAAGGAGGATTTGAAACATAAGCACATTATAAATAAAATTATAAAGATACTGCACGATCAAATTCTATCTATTGATTTATAATTTCTTTTTTTGAGGGGGCCATAGTTAATTTCTTCTAGTTTTGATGTGTCTAAAGGTAGGATAATTGATAAGTATTTTATAGAATTCTTGTCCCAGTCTAGATGGTACCTGGAGCGAAGACATTGTGGGGGATCAAAATGAAAACTAAGAACCTGGGTTCTTATTTAGACATCAACGCTGGCAGAGATTCTGCTGGGTTTGACAAGCATGTCATCGGCGAACAGGGCCAGCTTTTGTTCACCTGCTGCCATATTAATACTTGAGATCTTGTTGTTCTTCCTAATCCATTGTGCCAGTGGCTCAATAAAAAATGCAAATAGAATTGGACTCAGGGGGCAGGGATGTTTTGTTCATCTCTCTAGCAAAAACAAGTCTGTGAGCTCTCCGTTAATTTTTAGCTTCGCTGATGGTTTACCATAAAAGGCTTTTAAAGTATTAATAATTACTAGATTAAAATTGAATTTCTCCATAACGTTGAATAAAAATGTCCATCTGACCGAGTCAAACGCCTTTTCCGCATCTAAACTGACCAACATGGTCTGTATTTTATTTTGATTTATATGTCTGATCATTTGTAGAGATCTTTGAATAATATGCGTCTGGCATGCAAAAACAACTCCAGTTTGATCCATAGTGATTATTTGGGGTAACATTTTCTCAAGACTTTTTGTGATGATTGAAGTAATTAGTTCATAGTCCAAATTAAGCACACTAACTGGTCTGTAGTCATCGCAGTCTAATTTGTCCTTACTTCCCTTATAACTGATATAATCGCTTCTTTCCATGACGCTGAGTTTTCCCCTTTAGTCAGGACCCAGTTGAATGTTTTTAATAAAATAGGTGTCAAAACCTCCTTCGGTTTCTTATACCATTCTGAGCTGAAACCATCTGCGCCTGGGGATTTATTAGCTTGAAATTAGTATTACTACTCTCCTAAATCTACTTGAGGAGGAGAGGACATATTTAAACCCCTGTCTTTTGAGTTTTTCGTGCTCAGCTTCCATCAGGTGGGTTTCTTGCAGAAATGCAATATCTATGTTTTCTCTTTTTAGTTAAAGAAGGGTTTTGCTCTGTTTGACTTGGCTACAAAGCCCATTCCCATTTAGAGACACTACTTTCATTTTCTGGACCTTGTATGTACCAGCATATGTCTAGAATGGTATGATTCTATATCCCTTGTAAAAAAAAAAATACATTAAAAAACAAAAATAATACATGTGAGAACTTCCTGTAGCAGAGGAACCTTTGTCCCTCTAAAGCCCCTGTTGTTGGGTGGAGGGGAAAATCCCTCCTGAATGGTTGGGGCCCTCCTTAGTGGTAAAGTGGCTGACCTGCTGGTGCGCTCCACTAATGAGTCCAACATTACTTTTCCATTCAGTCGGTGATTTGCAGTAATTTCAACAGATTAAGTTTTAAAGTAAAGAGAGAGAGAGTAAAGAGGAACATTTAACCTCCCTTGTTTTGCACTCCACTCAATATTGTTCTGCGCTGTTTGTAGTGCTTTTAACATTGTGGTGATCTCCTAAACTCTTGGAGCTTTTCTTTCACTCGCCGCTCGTTGCTACGGGAACGCCTTCAGTAACATCTCTTTTTAGATGGAAGCCTGGTCCTCTCTGACGGAGATCACCTCCCACCCCCGTGTTCGCAGCTCCCGTGCAGCTTGATGTGCGTCCTCGTAGGTCAAAGAAAATCGGTTTGTTGTCAAGATGAATTTTCTTTTCCCAAGCCAACTTCAATACCATTTCCTTGATAACATGCTGTTGAAAGTTTATTACAATCGAGCGAGGTGTAGTGTCAGGGCCAGGCTTCCGGGCCAAAGCTCTGCGAGCCCGCTGAATCTGCAGGGACATACGCTCGGGGAGAGCCAGTTCTGTGGTTAGCAGGTTTTCCATAAACTTTATCACGAGTTGCCCTCCAAACCCTCCGGTACCCGTCGGAGATTGTTTCTTCTGGACCTGCTTTCCAAATTGGTGACTTTTTCTTGCAGCCTGCATTGCTCCTTCAACAGACTCAGCAGAGCCTCTTTCGTTGCTGCACCGCTTGTTTCCATATTTGAAATGCGATCCTCCGCCTCGCGTCATGACCCTGGAGCCTGGTCCCAACATCAGTTGGCTTCTGGTTTAGCTCTTGTCTCAGCGTAGCTAGCTCGTCCTTGAAATCCTTCTTCAAATCTCCCTTGAGGTTGAAGGTAGCTAAATCAACGTCATTTTTGAATTCACAAATGTTCTTCAAGATAGTTGACAGTTCCCGATGCAGCTTGTCTGTAGATTCACTGCCATCTCCGCTAGCTAGCAGATCGCCATTTTCTTAGTCAGTCAGCTGCATTTAGTTGTATTTTAATTGTTCAGTTACCCTCCCTCTCCGGATCGTTTCATCTCTTTTTTGTCTCCCCCCCCCCTCATGTCTTGTCCTTCAGAGGTTTTGCCCCAAGTTTCTAGTTTTAATGATTTCTGAACTGAAAATGTAGCACCCTTAGTATTAGTTTTAGTACAGTAATAAAGCTACATAGTAATGTGCAAATGGGCTGGGTGAAGGTGAATATATTGTAGATCTGCTGGTGTGGTGATTAATAAATACTAATAATAATGTATTTCAGCTCGTACATGTACATGGTCACATAGTACAGGTAATTGATGTTACACAACAGCATTTTTACTACAATGTGTTTCAAGGATAGAACATCAGATGCTACTTTTGCTAAAGAGAAGGCTAGAAAAGAGGCTATGATGAGCCAGGATAACTGCACATCTCCTTCATAAACAAGCAGAATATGGATTTATGTGCCCAAGCGCAATCCTATCCAGAACCAAAAACAATAAATTATTTAGTTATTACATTTTGTTGGAGCATTTCTCTTTTCACCGGCGCAGAATTTCTAGCCTTTACATTGCATCAATCTACAGTGAGAAGCTGAATCATCCCATACAGAAGCTGTAGTTCTGGAGACAGCAGCAGATATAGATGGAACTGACCAGATCGAAGAACTTGAGTTATTGTCCCTTCAAGAGAGTGCACAAAAAAGAACAGATGACTATGTTACCCACCACGCTCTACATCCGTTTGCACAGGGATCTAAAGAAGATAAGGATGATCATTACCCCTCACCTCCAGCACTCACAAATCAACCATTCACCCAGACGCCAAAAGAGAGTTAATCCCCTCTTAGTTTCTGTACACCCCATCAAGACTACTCTGGTAAGAGTGAGGCCCAGGCACAGATCATCAATAGAAGACCGCTGTACCAACGCAGGGATACACAGCCGCTTTACACAGATGTACCACAGCAGAGAAATTATGACCGTCAGCGCCATCACGTTCAGTCAACACGAATCATGACAATACAACAGCTGATCTTGTCAAGTTTCTCACTAAGAACCAGCTGGTTTCTTCAGGTTTGACTTAGTTTGATGGACTACCTGAACATTACCAAGCCTGGAGAGAGACTTTCAATACACAATTGAAAACCTTGAGGTGTCAGCAAGTGAAGAGATGGATTTGCTAATCATATACAGTTGTGGTCAAAAGTGTACATACACTTGTAGAAAATCACAATGTTATGGCTGTCTTGAGTCTTCAATAAGTTCTACAACTCTTATTTTTCTGTGATAGAGTGATCGGAACACATACATGTTTGTCACAAAAAACAGTCATAAAGTTTGGTTCTTTCATAAATTTATTATGGGTCTGCTGAAAATGTCACCAAATCTGCTGGGTCAAAAATATACATACAGCAACAAAATATGTCAATTTTGGTGATGTAGCGAGTTGTGTCAATCAAATTAGCTTCATGTCATGGCCTCTTCACTTCTTCTAAGTGATTCTGATTGACTACAGCTGTTGACTTCTCATGAGCCCATTTAAATAGGGCTCATTTGACCCAGTGATTAGACTCAGCTACAAAAGCTACAATGGGAAAGTCAAAGGAACTCAGTGTGGATCTGAAAAAGCGAATTATTGACTTGAACAAGTCAGGAAGTCACTTGGAGCCATTTCAAAGCAGCTACAGGTCCCAAGAGCAACTGTGCAGACACTTATACGCAAGTATAAAGTGCATGGAACAGTTGTGTCACTGCCACGATCAGGAAGAAAGCAAGCTGTCACATGCTGCCGAGAGGAGATTGGTCAGGATGGTCAAGAGTCAACCAAGAATCACCAAGAAGCAGGTCTGCAAGGATTTGGAAGCTGATGGAACACAGGTGTCAGTCTCCACAGTCAAGCGTGTTTTACATCGCCATGGACTGAGAGGCTGCCGTGCAAGAAAGAAGCCCTTGCTCCAGAAAAGGCACCTTAAGACTCGGCTGAAGTTTGCTGCTGATCACATGGACAAAGATAAAACCTTCTGGAGGAAAGTTCTCTGGTCAGACGAAACAAAAATTGAGCTGTTTGGCCACAGCACCCAGCAATATGTTTGGAGGAGAAAAGGTGAGGCCTTTAATCCCAGGAACACCATGCCTACTGTCAAGCATGGTGGTGGTAGTATTATGCTCTGGGGATGTTTTGCTGCCAGTGGAACTGGTTCTTTGCAGAAAGTAAATGGGATAATGAAGAAGGAGGATTACCTCCAAATTCTGCAGGAAAACTTAAAACCATCAGCCCGAAGGTTGGGTCTTGGGCAGTTGGGTGTTCCAACAAGACAATGACCCAAAACACACATCAAAAGTGGTAAAGGAATGGCTAAACCAGGCTAGAATTAAGGTTTTAGAATGGCCTTCCCAAAGTCCTGACTTAAACCCCATTGAGAACATGTGGACAGTGCTAAAGAAACAGGTTCATGCAAGAAAACCATCAAATTTAGCTGAACTGCACCAATTCTGTCAAGAAGAGTGGTCAAACATTCGACCTGAAGCTTGCCAGGACCTTGTGGATGGCTACCAAAAGCGCCTAGTTGCCGTGAAAATGGCCAAGGGACATGTAACCAAATACTAATGTTGCTGTATGTATATTTTTGACCCAGCAGATTTGGTGACATTTTCAGCAGACCCATAATAAATTTATGAAAGAACCAAACTTTATGACTGTTTTTTGTGACAAACATGTATGTGTTCCGATCACTCTATCACAGAAAAATAAGAGTTGTAGAACTTATTGAAGACTCAAGACAGCCATAACATTGTGATTTTCTACAAGTGTATGTACACTTTTGACCACAACTGTAGGTATGGGTACTTGCCAGGGCTAGCTTACCTTGACACAGCAAGGGGAGTCCAGCCCATTATTGCCCTTCTACCTCCAAGACAGGTACATGTCTCACAGGTTAAAAATCAAGCTAGAATATGGTGTTGCCTTTCCTCCTTTCTGCTTCTTCAAAGGGTTCATCTGCAGGGAAGCTGAAGAGAGAAACAAACCCAGCTTTAACCTGCTCACTCTCCCTACAACATCTTACAAGAAAGAGAAGAAAGGTCCAAATAAACCCTTCTCTGTAAAACATAAAACAAGCATATCATCATCAGATACAGTATCTTAAATGGAAAACCCCATGTCCAATGCATTACAAACCCAATTCACTGAAGAAATGCAGAGGGTTCAGGAAAATGAGCCTTGATGACAGAAACAAATTCTTGAAAGAGAACAATACATGTTTTCCCCGCTGTGCTTCTACTAATCAACAGGCGAAATTGTGTGAAACACCCATCAACAGAGAATGACAACCTGCTCGCCCATTCAATTGAGGATATAACCTTGCTTCAAGTCATAGAACGGGAGTTCTTCCAAGATGACACAAACAGTTGGGTTGATCCTCTCCCTTTCAGACACACACAGAGACTATGCTTAAAACAGTCTGATGTCAATGAGAAAAATGTTAGAGAAGAAGCCTGAAATGAAAGTGCACTTCATTGAGTTCAAGCAAAAATGCTTGATAATGGACATGCTGAGCTTGCACCACCACTCAAAGAAGGGATGGGATGCTGGTATCTCCTTACCATTGGAGTTTACCGCAAAAAACAGGGCAGATCCGTGTGGTGTTTGATTCCACTGCACAGTATGATGGAATCTCACTGAATGAGGTGTTTCTGGGCTAGAACTTAACAACAGCCTCAATGGATTGCTTCACAGATTCAAAAGGAAACCTGTAGCAGTGACTGCAGATATTCGTCAAATGTTCTATTGTTTTGTGATGAACGAAGACTGCAGAGACTTCCTGCCTTTCTTGTGGTACGGGGAAAATGACATCAGCAAAGAAGTGGTGGAGAATCTTATGCGAGTTCATGAAACGACATGGAAACAGCCATGTGGAAACAGCCCAGTAGCAGTCTTTTGGCCTGAAGAGGGCAGCAAAACACCAGGCACTTTGTTGAGAAGGATTTCTACATTGATCTTTTGCAACAGAGCCTTTGATCATTTGCAACAGAAGCAAACAACAGTGATGAATGCATTTCCAGCAGAGGAAAGAGCAAATTATATCAAAGACCTCAACCTCTCTGTCGACACAGCCAGAGCAGAGGAGTTATTTTCCATTGGAGCTGAACCCAGCAGATCAGGGTTCCAGCTGTCGATCTTACATGGCTACATGGCTGACCAGACCAGCTTTCTTGACAAAGCCAGACAATTCAGAAGTCAAAACCGAAAATGAAATGACATACGACCTTGTAGATCTAAGGTAATATGCCTCTCCACACGAGTTACTGAAGGCAAACTGGGCTCAAAGAGATTTGAGCATTTTTCAAAGTGGAGCTCACTCACCAAAGCTATGGCCCACCTCTGTCATATTGCTCAATACTTCTCACTCCCATCAGGCAATAGCAGCTGTGTGGGCTCACACTAGTGATGGCCAAATTATTATTCGTGATCCATCTTCATCCACTTATCCAGGGTCGGACTGCGGGGGCAGCAGCTCCAGCAGGAGACCCCAAACTTCCCTTTCCCAAGCCACATCAACCAGGTCCGACTGGATCTCAAGGCGTTCCCAGGCCAGGTTGGAGATATAATCCCTCCACCTAGTCCTGGATCTTCCCCAAGGCCTCCTCCCAGCTGGGAATGCCTGGAACACCTCCCTAGGGAGGCGCAAAGGGGGCATCCTGACTAGATTCCCAAACCACCTCAACTGGCTCCTTTCGACATGAAGGAGCAGCGCTCTATTCCGAGCACGTCACGGATGACTGAGCTTCTCACCCTATCTCTAAGGGAGACGCCGCCCCCCCCCTGGATCTCGTTCTTTCAGTCATGACCCAGCCTTCATGACCATAGGGGAGGGTAGGAACGAAAATTGACCGGTAGATTGAGAGCTTTACTTTCTGGCTCACATCTATTTTCATCACAATGGTGTGATAAATTGAATGTAATACCGCCCCCGCTGCTCCGATTCTCCTACCAATCTCCCGCTCCATTGTCCCCTCACTCGAGAACAAGGCCCCAAGGTATTTGAACTCTTTCCCTAAGGACTCATTCCCTACCTGGAGTAGGCACTCCATTGATTTCCATGGCCTCAGATTAAGAAGTGCTGATCCTCATCCCAGCCGTTTCACACTCGAACCGATCCAGTGAACCATTTTCTTTATTTTCTGAGCTCACTAGATGGTGCTCTCTGTTGAAAGAACAATGTTAAAGGAATGGCAATTCGCTGTGTTCAACTCTTTGTTGAAGAGACAGCCCCATCTAGTGGGCTCAGAAAAAAAGAGAAAATGGTTCACAAAGCTTCATTTGGCCATCACTAGCTGGCACATGTGCAAGAATGGATTGGCAGTTGCTAAAGTCACTAATCACTAAAGCAGAGCATGTCATCATAAAATGTGTGCAACATGAAAACTATTGAAAGGAGCTAAAATCCATTATGTCAAACTGCAACATTTCCAAAGCCCTCTCCAAAAACTTTGGCCAATCATTGACAGTAAAGACTTGCTGAGAATAGGTGGACATATTGACCAGGAACAACTTGAAAGGTGTCATTATCCCAAGCCGCAACCACATAGCAACTCTGCTCGTCCGCCACTATCATGAATGTGTAAAACATCACTTCACAGAAGTGGTCTGTGGATGGTAGGATGACAACATCTCATCAGCAGCTGCATTCATAGGTGTGTCACATGCAAAAAGTTGCAAGGGAAAATGGAGCAACAAGAAATGTCTGTTCTATCTATAGAACGCCTGCAGGTTGACCCCCCATTATCGTATGTCGGACTTGAAGTTTTTGGGCAAGGGGAAGTCATCACATTCAAGGGGTGGCCAAGCCAAAGACAAAAGGTGGGCAGTTTTGTTCACGTGTATGTCCATGTATGTCATTCACAATGAGGTTAGCAAAACAATGACTTCCTCGAGCTTCATAAAAGTAACCAGGAGGTTAATCTCCATCAGAGGCCATGCAAAACAGCTGTGATCATACTGTGGGACCACATTAATTGGAGCAAGTAAGGAGCTGAAAATGAATTCCCAAGGTCCCTGTGTGTCACGCATAAAAGACTATTGTACCTCCTTCAACAAAGGTGCACTGGGGTTTTCAACCCTCCTCCCTCCTCTCATATGGGTGGCACTTGGGAGCACATGATTGGAGTTGCTCAACAGATTCTAGATTCCATGCTCCTACAAGTTGGACCTTTAAAACTCACTCATGAATTCCTAAGCACCTTGTGAATGCGCGGCCGTTATTCCGTGTATCCACCGACCAGGATGATGCTCTCCTAACCCATTCTAACCCCTTCCATGCTGCTGACACAGAAAACAGGTGTATCTCTCTCTAGCCAGTAACTTCTCAAAAAGAGATCTGCTTACGAACCAGTGGAAGAGAGTTCAAGCTTTGGAAGAGACATTCTGGGCTAGGTGGCAATGAGAATGTTTGAGCACACAGTGTCGGCAGTAGTGGTGATGAGTCAGTAACAGAGCTACAGCTGAGTCAGGTGACATCATGGCAATGGGTTACACAGTTCACAGCCTGCTGAGTGCAGACTGGTGAAGTAAAAGCTATTCCCCTGGACAGTCTCTGATTTAAAAAGAACTTGGGTTAATATGAATATAGTGGCATCTTTCTTAATACGCCAGACGGGGAGTGTAATGGAATTAGTGTAGTGGTTTCTTTTGTATGTCCTTTTCCACGCCCTACTGGTGATTGTAAGTAGCTGCACTAAAGAGGAAGTGAGGTAACAGTTAATGACAATAGGAGAAGGAAGTGATGTTTAGAAAATTAGTTTTTCCCATGGCTTCATATGCTGCATTTATACCACCTGGGAATATCAGCGACCGCCCACAGGAAGTTCACAGGAAGTGACGTGAATTTCCCTCGGAAAAATGTTTTTCCGATGTCCATGAACGCGCCAATAGAGGGATCATCACAGTGTACAAATCCACTTGGATGTATTCAATCTTTGCTCCTTGAAATGATATTTACAAATTACAAGACATACTTTGGAGCACCTGTTTATGGTAATTTATGTATATAATTTTCGACTAATGCACAAGATATTTGGTACTTGCAAAGATACTTACTATGTTTATATTTTTTGTGTTGTTTTTTGTAGTTTTACAAAAGAAAGTGATATTTTCCTTAATTTAATCCTGCTAAACACAACAACCTGCCTGTTCCTTGGAGAATACAATGCTGGAGAATATAATGTTAAATTAGCTGTATAGCTGAAGAATATGTTTCCTGCAACAACCTTTAGTGAGGACAGCATATACCCAGAGTCCTGCTCCTACGTTTTTCCATAACAGGTATAGAATGTGTGTGAGAAGGAAAGAAAGAGAGGAACTTCTGAAAGTAGCGTTCACAGAGGGTCAGTGTGTGTGTGTGTGTGTGTGTGTGTGTGTGTGTGTGTGAGAGAGAGAGAGAACAGGTCCTAAGAGATGCACCAACAGAGAAATCAGAGTGACATGAAATATTCAGCTGGGCTTCAGAGGAGAATGTCCAGAAATAGGTCAGCTCAACATGGAAGCCTCTTATTGGCACACACACACACACACACACACACACACACACACACACACATCAATTTACACACTGACGTACAGACACCCAGACTCCCCTTTTGTCACACACACACACACACACACACACACACACACACACACACACACACACACACACACACACACACACACAATCATGATCCCATCCCACCCACAGAGAGAGCAGCAGAGACTTATGGATTGGTCACATATCAGCTCTGCAGGTAGGCTCCATAGAAAGAGTGAGTGAGTGTGAGATAGATAGATAGATAGATAGATAGATAGATAGATAGATAGATAGATAGATAGATAGATAGATAGATAGATAGATAGATAGATAGATAGATAGATAGATAGATAGATAGATAGATAGATAGATAGATAGATAGATAGATAGATAGATAGATAGATGTCTGACAGTTTAAAGACCTTTGAAGAGAATTATTGCTCTTAAATTCCCCAAAGTGTAATTAGCACCAGCCAGCTCCCATTCTCACAGTGGTAGTAAAGAAAGCCACTTTCACTGCAATTAAATTGAACTAGTTTCCCTGGGAACCAATCCAACATTCAAAATCATCCTCTCATCTCCGGCCCAAAACGGCAAAATATCTCCTGTGTGTGACAACAAGGCCGTTTTCTAGAGAACAAAAGAAGGTGGGGGATAGTAAAAAATAAGAGCCAGACAGGATGAGCTCTATATCGAGCCAGCGCCTTTATTTCCCCCCAATCCTCCTCCTGTTTTGACAAATGAATTAATAAGGTGCAGGTACGTGGCAGCACCCAGGAGAGTTGATGTTGTACTTTGTCATGGAGGTGGTGGCAGATTGGCTGCTTTAATGATCTAGACGGTAGGGCTGTAACAATATGTAATATGAAACCAAAATCGTGACACTCAGTTCCACAAACCTGTGTTGTGGAGTGAGAAAGCAGAATCGCGACACACCCCTTCCCGTCCAGATCCAATGCTACCACATCTTTAAATTACTTTTAGTATGAGTCCTTTTGGTGCCTTATCCCTGTTTGGTCTGGTAAATTTAGCTTACTATAAAGACGGCTAAAAACGAGGGGGCTGGGGCAGAAATGGGGGGGCTTTTATCCAACTACTGCTAACCGCTGGTGGAGTTTGTGACTGTTAAATGCCAAGCAGTCTACATTCCATGCAAATTCAGACTGTTTACATCACTCCAAGCACTGATGCTACCATTGTGTTAGCTGAACTTTACAGAGCTTTACGGATGTATGTACACTAAATATAGTCTGTTTCATATGTCGTTTTTCTATAATGTTGTTTTTCTACATTTTAAATGTGTACCACCACATTTCTACTCCAAAAATGACCCCAATTTAAAAATATATTCATCTTTCCAAAAGTGAATGTCCCATTATCATCCATTATTAGACATTATAACAGAGATATGCCTTCTCACCATTACATATTAATATTAAACAACTTCAAATTGCATTTTAAGCCTGCAACAAATTTTTTTATAATTTTTATATTGATTTTAATCTGCCAAATATTTTCTAGTTACAGTTGACATTAAAATGAGTTGTTTTGTTTTACCAACAGTCCGAAAATTTCAAAGATATTCAATTTACTGTATTTTAGTAGATGAAGAAAACCATTGCATTTTGGCCTTTAATGACCATCAAACGTGTTTGTGCGAATGCATTCAAAAATAAACTGTTTGCGTCCCACTGGTGTTCATCTAATGCTCATCTACAGATACGTCCCTAAAAGACCTGTTGCCAGCCACTTGTGTTCCCATTAACATCAGGGTCAGTATTTACCACTGTTTTTGGAAAATGCTGCTTTGAGAGTAGGAAATAGAAGCCTGCAAATAGCAAACTTTTTTATTGTTTATTTATGATCCATTTTTACTCTACAGTTTTCAAAGCAGAACACAATTATTTGAGTGTAATTCTATTTAAAGTGCACTCCAGCCTGGCAAATTCCTTCATTGCACTTCCACAATAATTAATGTGGATATCACAGGTTGACAAGGACTGTCAGAATGAGGCTTTGTTACGGTCGGTTAGGGACAGGGGAGTTGTAAGGGGACCTGCCTTGTGGAGTCAACAGATTATTATCTTTAGGGAGTTTATCTATGAATGCCCTTGTAGAGGTGTGGAAGCATCCGTCCATCATCATCATCATCATCATCATTGTCATCATCATCATCATCATCATCATCATCATCATCATGTCATTCAGAACAACTCTTTGTTCTCTACTACATTAAAAAGCTCATGTCAACGCATAACAGAAGACACATGGTAACTATCCTACCTTCCATTCTGTCCGGTGCGCGCGGGACCGGATAGATGGAGCGGTTGATTTTCTAATCCCATACATTGTAAGTTCCCTTCCTTCTCATTACCTGAACCCAGCGTGCTGCTGCACTGCCAGTTCTCGGTGCTCGCCGGCTTCCAGCATGACTGCCACAGGGACAGGTAGTACTGGTCGTCGGCAGTCACCCACGCCGGGCTCATCACGGCTCCCACATCCAGGCAGAGCGCCAAGAAGACGCACACCAGCCCGACCAGCTTCAACGGCGTCAGCGGGGAGCTGCGCGCCGAGTCCTCCGTCTCGGTGACAGCAGACGACATGGCGCGGCTGGAGAGTTGAAGAGGGGGACCGGTTAAAAACCCGGGGAGGATGTTTGTGCGTGTGTGTGTGTGTGTGTGTGTGTGTGTGTGCGCGCGCTCCTTCCAAAGGTGTGTGGATGTATGCAAAAGTCTGGCGGGGAAGTCTAGTGTTGCTGCTGGTGCTGGTGGTGCTGGTGGTGCTGGTGGTGCTGGTGCCGCCGCAGCCGCCTGCGTTGCGCGCTGGATGGACGCTGCGCCTATGGCACGGCTGCCACCGCGCACCGGAGATCTTCTACAGCGCTGACGTCAAGGCTCCAAGGGATCAGCAGGTGCTACAGGGTCCTAGAGAGAGAACAAGGGGGGGAAAGAAAGTAGGCTGACGCCGCTTAATCCAGGATGTCAGGAATACAGAGGTCCCCAGCCACCAATCAAACTTTGTACAGTGTTGTGGGTATTTAATTAGATATTTTTTCTGTAAATCTCATCTCCCTACTCCCCTCTACACTGTACAGTTAGAGAGTATGTAATTCTACAGTCACATGTTGAGATAGCCTGGGAACACACTGTAAAACGTTCTGCGATGCCATGTTACATCCTGCTACGCTCTGCTGTGCCCTGCTACGTCCTGCTGTGCCTTGTAATGCCGCACAGTGCCCTGCTATGCCATGAACTACTACAAAGAACTACTACAAACTACTATTATTTTGTGACTGTTATTGCCACTCTTCATTTTAACCCCAACCTGTTGTCAGACACCGCCTACCAAGAGCCTGGGTCTGTCCCAGGTTTCTGCCTAAAAGGAAGTTTTTCCTCGCCACTGTCGCACTGTTGCTTGCTCTGGAGGGAATTACTAGAACTGTTGGGTCCTTTTAAATTATGGAGTGTGGTCTAGACCTGCTCTATCTGTATATCTCTCTAAAAATAAAATTGAAATTGAAATTGAAAAACATCTCCTCACTATCTGCTAGCTGCCTGTCCCCTGAACACTGTAAAAAACATCTCCTCACAACAAGAAGTACTATCACCCAACTTCGCTTAGAGCACCTTTAAGTCATTATTTGAATAAGGACTTAGCTTCAAAATGTCAGTATTTAGCTTATGGTTTTCTTAGTTTTCCATTTAAATTGAATAGGCTATCTTTGAGTTCTGCTCTGTTATGTCAGACAACACAAGACATTTGGATCTTGTGACCTGAGAAATTGTCATGAGTATTTTCCACTGTTCTCTGATATAGACCAAATGAATTAATGGTTTGTTTGAAAAAAGAACAATTGTCAGATGAATTAACAATAAGAAATAACTGTAGTAAAGTGGTCTTCACATAATCAAACCCCCAAATTTCCAGATGTATTACTGAGATCGTGACCTCAGTGAGTCAGAGCACCTCCTTGTTGTTGAATCACATACTGTAGAAAGCTTTATCAAGCAGAAGCTACCGGTCATACCAGACAGCAAATTGCACAAGGGGTATGTTATAGTCCTTATAAACATTTTATTAAGATGAAGAATGTGTTCTTTCTTCATTCATTCATACACCCGCTTTAAATTCCACTTGCTTAATTTAACCCTCATGTTGTCCTTGGGTCAAATTGACCTGTTTTCAGTTCTTTTTTTTCTCATAAAAAATGGGCTGTCGAAGTAAGCACTGAAAATGTCAACATTAAAAATATCAAAAAAACACCCACAACATTGAAAATGTGACAAAAATGTGGGAAAAAATGATAATAATGTTGAAAAAGTGACCAAAAAATTATTTTTTCATGGGAAATAATATAAATTATCTCACCCTATTAGCCCTTTATTTATGACTTCAGAAAAATCTGATTTTGGATTCATTAGCAGATTAAATATTAAGGAATTGCAGTAGAGGGAGAAGCAAAGAGCAAAAGAGAAACAGAGAGCAGACAGCTATGGAGCCGGAGAAAGTGGGAGGCACATGAAGGAATATTATTGTTTCTTCTGCATACTAATGACAAAGCCAGAGATGAGAAAGAAGAGACAGGGGGGGGGGGAGGCCGATGAAGCAGACCTGAGCAGGTTCAGGGAGGAAGAGCCATCCATATGTTTATTCAACCGGAAAGAGAGGAGGAATTGACAGACTGATGGAAGGAAAAGATGGCCTTGTTTACTCTCTATCAGGACAATAATGAGCGATGATGAGGGAGAGACAGAAGGAAGCAGGGGAGCGAAGCAGAGAGCAGAGGAGAAGAGAGGGGAAGGGCAACTGAAAGAGATGAAAGCGATGGAGGGATGGAAGCCTGGAGGAATTAAGACAGAGGATAGATAGAGGTCCTAATGAATAGACTTACGGTTGAGCCACATCAGTTATTCATAGTTTAAGAAGAAAATACCTCTTCACACTGTTTTATCTTTGAGACACATCACAAAAAAATCATCTTCATACCTCTAAACATTTGTTTTTATCAAGTAAATAAATCCAATAAAATAGTAAAATGATAGAAAGTGGTAGCATATTATGAATAATGAAGGAATATGCCGATTGTGTTGCTATACCAGTAAAAGCCCATAAAGGACAGTGGCTAGTCATATTTACTTTGCTTATTGTATTAAAGGGCCCACAGTGTTTTTTGTGGTAAAAAAAACAAACAGCTGATTAAACTTAAATGTAATACTTTAAAGAAATGCAAGACTCAGTAATTGTTATAAATAGAACGGAAAGACTGAGGTAATTCTATATGAGGTAAAGCCACAAAAGCATTTACTGGAAACATAATGCAACTTTCTCGAGGACATTTTTAATTTCCAGTCCTCTATTGACATTGGGTGGAAGACTAATAAAGGTCCTCTACATTAAATTGTATTTATGTTCTTCATGAGCTGAGAGATTTGGTTTCTACTGGCTCAGTGGGTACACGCATACAGTATGGTCTTCTGCAGATTGTAGCAGGATGAAAAACTCCAGGGACAGTTAAAGATATTTATTGGAGTTCTTATTCTAATTTTCAGCCTGAATGTGTCAAGTCCTCAAGCTACAGAATATGCTTACCTTGAGCTTTTTGGAAATCGCATAAATAGGCAAGACAATTACCTCAAACCAGAAATAAAAATCAAGAGTACTCTAACTACTTTATTATTTACTTTATACTTTCGATTAATTATACTAGCAAATATTTTTAATAAGCAAAAAGAATTTCTAACACACGTTTGGCTGGAGCTGCTGGAGTGCAACCTTCCCCAAATCAAATAAGAGCAGGACAGAGCTAAGGTTAGTCTAAATATATTACTAGAACCGTTAACCGTTTGTTGTCTTCCCAAAAAAATCAAACACTTTTGTTGACGCTTTTTATCGATTTTTGTTCCTTTTTTCCACACTTTTGACAATTTCTTTTCAACGTTTGCCACTTTTTTGACATTTTCAACACTAACTTAATAACTTTAGTTTTACAGTTATTTTAGGAATTTATGGTCAATAAACCTCATTTATAGGAAATTATACCTAATGTTTGAGTTAGAAAAGCATAAATTAGGAATTATTTAGACTAAAATTAAAAGGAAAGTATGTTGATGGATAATCACAGACTGGAATATGTCAACTTTTACTCAATACTATTTCAAAATCTCTTCAATTTTTGTTTTTTCAAATGCTATAAAATTTAATGAGACGAAAGTAGAGATGTGTACTTGCTAAAGAGCTTTGTGTGGAATCAATCATGTTATTTTGGGTAGTTTAAAAGAACATTGATATAGGAAAACGGGTCAATTTGACCCAAGGACAACATGAGGGTTAAACAGTAAAGACAACTTGTACTTCTGCTACACCACAGCAAAATTATTTGAAAGTGATAACTTGGTTTTGTCTTCGTCGTGAAATAAATTTTGACAACTTTCAACACCAAACACTAGGGTGTAACTTTTGGTTCAACATATCAGGGGTTGAGAGAAGTCCTATATGACCATTACAGGGGAACTCCAGTGATTTTTCACATCAACGTGTTTTTCCAGGTGATGTGGAGTACTGAAAAAGTTGAATAAAGCCGTTTGTGTCACCAGAGGGAGCTGTGTGTAGTCTGTTAAATGTCCTTAAGTGATATCACTTGAGTCATTGTTGGTTGGGGCTGAAGACTAAGTTTTAAAAAGAAAAAAAAAGTGGGGATGGTTGAATTAGAAAGGAGTGTGCATCGTGGGTAGTGTAAGCGCCAAAAAAGAAGAATGCTTGGAATAAAAAAGGTGATATTTTTGGTTCTGCTGCATCAATTTTTATCCTTTTTATAAAAACTGTTTAGTGTGAGTCTGTTATGAGGGTGCAATGCTAAATAGTAAATAGTGCATAGAGCTCTTTTAATACATAATTTATGTGAGGATGTAATACAAGCCAGTATAATTGTATTTTGAGATATAACTTGTGCCTAACAGTCAAACCATTTTCAGCCTATTACCTTGTTTTTTCCCTATTTTTCTGACACCACTTAATCAGTCTGGACTTTTAACCACAGAGCTGCAGGCCACAGGCTACACACCTCCAATTTCAGCTGCTGTGTGCAGCATGAAATCAGATCGAGGTTGCTCATGGCGAGATGGAAAAAAGGTCAATTATTGACTGATTTCTTTATTAAAAGAACATGAGTTTGTTTGGCTAAAGGCATTAGAATTATGGGGCTTGCTTGTAATATTAAAACACACTTGCTGTTACCAACCAGGAATGAAATCTAAAGGATCACAACTTTAAAACTCCTCACTTGACAAACAGGTAAAGTAAAGGGGTTTCCACATTGAAGATCCCTCCAGTGGAAGCTGTCGCTGGTATCAATGCCACCACAGGGACCGGTGTTTTGCCAGATGGACTTTGTCTCCCAGTACTTGTAGCTCACGGAACCTTCAGACATCCAAAACCATGTTCCATCCATCAGATACATTAAAAATGATGCCTTGACGACTGAGCGCTCATCAACCCAGCTCGGTTTAGTGAAGGCTACAGAATGTCAGCAGCTGTAAGAAAAGGCCTTTGGATGTGAAATGGAGTAGCCACTACAGTAGAAGCTATAACATATAGCAGCTATTCCCTTGTAGCAAGGTGGGTTCTTCCTATTGATATTGCACTATGACTGTAACTTTTGTTTGAATATTATTGCTCCTTTAATGGCATGTTGTTAACATACCAGATGGTTGTGGCATTATAAATGGTCCTGATATTAAACTAATGAAAGTGAATTATCTTTGAGAATGGAAGAATCACGATTGTGCAAACACTGTGGGTTCAAATGTGGTTTTGAAAATTATAATAACTATTGTTTATCTGTCATGAACAAAATAGTTTTCTTGCACTTTTTGATTGTAAATTAACATTACAATAGAAGGTGACATAAAGATAGAATAGTAAGTAATAGGTGTTCGAATCTCTAGACCAGATGCGAAAACACAAGCTACAAACTCCCCGCTCCTCTAACAACTACTTCCTATGTACACCTGGCAGTGTAGTTGCTCAGAGGTAAACAGTGGCAGATTGTTGTCACATCTGGCAGTGTCCAGGTGTGAATGCATGTCAGGGTGTGATTGTGGAAGCAAGGAGCTACTTAAACACAACTAGCTGCTCAGTAAATCTTCCTAAGACAAACAAAGGTGGAAAAACAACACCACACAATTAACTGTGCTACCACGCCTAATGCTGTGCCATCAAATAAATGTTAGAGTAGTGTCAGGAAAACTACTGTTAGTTAGTTAGTTAGTTATTTAGTTAGTTGGTTAGTTGGTTAGTTAGTTAGTTAGTTAGTTAGAAGAGCACATTTGGAAGTGATTTAAGACAAAAAAAGAAAGCCATGTTACTCTACTCATTTTACTGATGGCATTATTAAAGCTACTGTTGTGGTTTGGGGGTTTTGTTTGGGGTTATTTTTCCCATTTGGCCTTCCCTGTGTTTGTGTTTCAGTTTCCTCCCCGGGCTTGTGTTGTTGGTCCTGTCTTGTGTTCCCCTGTGTGTCTGTTTGTTCTGCTTCCTGTTTTATTTTGGTAGTATTGTTTCCTGTCTTGCCTTGTCTCGCCCTATTGTGATTCACCTGACGTCTCACCTGTTCCCCGTTACCTCGTTACTACCTCTTGTACTTAACCTCTGTGTTCCCTTTTTCTAGTGCTTGATCGTTTGTCTTGTCCCGTTGTGCCGTGTGCCTCAGTGTTCCTGGAGTGTTTCCAGTTCCCACTGACCGTTTTTTCCCTGTGAGTACTCCCCTGTTATAGTCCCCAGCTTTTGTCTTGCTGAGACCTGTTTTTCGTGCCTTTGGATTTTTTGCTTTTTGGATTCTGTTTTTTTTTTTGACTGTGCCTGTTCCCTGTGTTCTTCTCTTGGACTGCAAATAAAGTGTTTTTGTTGAAACTCCCTCTGCCCGCTCCAACTCTGCTTTTGGGTCCTCCTCCCGTAACAGCTACACCATTTCTGTTGGTAGTGCTAATAGTTGTAACTATTACAACCTCCACCTGTGGCTCGGTCCAACTTGTGAATGGCTGCAGAATCCAGCGCTTCAGCTGTTTTTGTTTTTTTATTATTATTATTATTAAATCCCATCTGCGTTCCCACCAACATTTCAAAATAAAAACAGGGAAGGGAAACTCTGTGTTGCAGTTGCACAAATAGTAGAAATATAAATAAAGGAATATAAGGAGTGTGGATATTCACATAGTTAAAGGAATATTATGATACATTATTTACATAATTAACATTAGGTGTTGCAATGGTGAAACATAATAGTAGCAGTTAAGTATTAAGTATGCACACATTACAGTGTTATTGCACAGATAATATTGTCCAGTTTTAACCTCTAAGTGTGTGTATGTCAGACACTTAGAGGGAGGAGTTATAAAGTTTGATGGCCACAGGCAGGAATGACTTTCTGTGGTGCATTTTGGGAGAATGAGTCTATCACTAAAAGTGCTCCTGTGATTGAGCAGCAAGCCATGGAGTGGGTGCGAGACATTGTCCAAGATGGCATGTAGTTTGGACAGCATCATCCTCTCTGACACACCCAACAGAGAGTCCAGATCCACCCCCACAACGTCAATGGCCTTGCTGATCAGTTTGAGTCTGTTGGCGTCCGCTACCCTCAGCCTGCTGCCCCAGCATGCAACAGCAAAGAGAATAGCACTGGCCACCACAGACTCATAAAACATTTTCAGCATGGTCCTGCAGATGTTGAAGAACCTCAGCCTTCTCAGAAAGTAGAGACGGCTTTGGCCCTTCCTGTAGAGGGCTTGAGTGTTCTTGGCCCAGTCCAGTTTATTGTCCAAATGCACTCCCAGGTATTTGTAGTCCTCCACCATGTCCACACTGACCCCCTGGATGGAAATCGGGCTCACTGGTGCCTTTGCTCTCCTTAGATCCACCACCATGCTATGAAGCCTATTTTTGACCAAGCCACAAGGCGCTGCAAAGGCCATGCAACAAGTGGAAGGGCTAGAGCATCTGGTCAATTTTCTAAATCAACACCCTGTGGAGGCTCCTGATCACACACACCCCCAAATCTTTGATCCATGTCATAACTTCTATCATGGTAGAAGCACAAATATCTAGCAAAATCTACAAGTCGGACAGGCAAGACGCTCTGCTTCTGAGACGCCACCGCCAAAAGAAAACCATAGTACAGCCAGAACTAGAATTCTGGACTTAGTATGTCGTACAATTGCAAACAATTTTAAAGCAATTTGACATTATAACATGCCACTTTTTCTTAATCCATATCCATCTGCTTTATTTATCCAGTTTTAAGTGCATGAAACATGTATATTACAAAACAATTACCAAATACAATGGGTAAAAAAGAGACCTCAAAGGGAAGGAAGGGAAATAAACATAGATACAGAGCTCAAACATTGCCCAGGGGACCAGACAGGTAAAATGACACGTTGGCTAGTATTCTAGCAACTCACTTGGTGAAAAAGTGGTTAAATAGAAGAATTCAGTTCGGTTAAAAATGGATTGGCACAACATTTTAGTTGACATGTATTAAATGTAATTTTATATCATATTAAATAGATGAAAAAATACGTAACTAAGTATATAAATGTGCCTATAAATAAATTGAATTGAATCTAAAAATATATAAATGAGTCAATACAGTTCAATTAATGTTTTTACACATTTAGTTATTTCAAGGAATATTTTTCTCACCATTTCATACTTGTTCATTTCAGTGGAATGTTTATTTTATAGTGCCTTTATTATTTCCATTTTCCCATATTTAAATGCAGGGGGTGTGGCTTTCTCCCAGACTCAGACTAAAGAAGCAGCTAGCTGGTGGCATCGCCCGCATGTCACTATCTCCCCGTGCAAATCAACATAAGCTTAGCAGATCAGTCTGATTTCCAGGCTACCTAGCTAGTGCAAAATAGACTTGACCCTCCCTTCGCCAGCAATACACTTTTCTCTGACCCTCCAAAGTGATTGGGAAAAGAGGCACGACCCTCCCCACTATCCCTCCCACACTATTTATTGATGCCTTCTGTACTGGCTTGGCAACGATGTACAATTTGTTTTATTACTGCTTTATTTGCAATTCATAACAGTTAAAAGCATAACATAAAAATGTATGCCAAGTGAAAAAAGTCTGGCTCCACAATGAAGCCACCCACATAATATGAGATGGCTGATATTAAAATGCAATTAAGTAGAGCTAACCCGGAGTGAAATGTAATGCCTAACTGACAATTGCTGGTGTATCATGGGGATTTGTGTCCTTTGTTAATAACGCAGGCCCGCTTGAGCCATTACATGTAACCAAATCTGTTGTGTCTCAATCTCAACAGTAAATGCACCATTCTTATATAATGCTTTTCTAGTCTCTCTACTCAAAGTGCAGGAATGTGGGAATGGTTATTCACTGGATTCGCTGGAAAAATGAGAAGGGAATGCTCACACTTTAGATTAATTATATACTTAAAGGTTTAATTATAAGAAAAAGTGTGTTAATAAATTCCACAGACAGCCTGTGCATCCAAAGGATTGCTGAAACATTTAAAAACATTCTATTTTGAAATGTGGAGTCCACCAATCCATCTTCATCCGCTTATCCGGTATCAGGTCGCGGGGGCAGCAGCTCCAGTAGGGGACCCCAAACTTTCATTTCCCAAGCCACAACAACCAGCTCCGACTAGGGGATCCCGAGGCGTTCCCAGGCCAGGTTGGAGATATAATCCCTCCACCTAGTCCTGGGTCTTCCCCGAGGCCTCCTCCCAGCTGGATGTGCCTGGAACACCTCCCTAGGGAGGCCCCCAGGAGGCATCCTTACCAGATGCCCGAACCACCTCAATTGGCTCCTTTCGACGCAAAGGAGCAGCGGCTCTACGCTGAGCTCCTCTCGGATGACTGAGCTTCTCACCCTATCTCTAAGTCCTGAGAACCCATTTCGGCTGCTTGTACCCTGGATCTCGCCTCGGTCATGACCCAGCCTTCATGACCATAGGTGACGTGCCCGAGAGCTTTGCCTTCTGGCTCAGCTCTCTTTTTGTCACAATGGTGCGATAAACAGAATGTAATACAGCACCAGCTGCTCCGATTCTCCGACCAATCTCACGCTCCATGGTCCCCTCACGTGAAGTCAAGTAAATTATATCTGTACATCCCAAAATTCCAAATTTGTCTCAAGGGGCTTTCAAATCTGAAGATATACAAGTATACAACACCTTGTAGCCACAAAACATAATTAAATAAATGGATAAATAAAACTCTAGAACAGAAAAAATGATATCCCTTTATAGGACTGATGCTTCCTACCTTTCCTGAATAAAAGTGAGTTTGAGTGTGTTAATGTATCTTAGAACCAGGATGTGGCTGTTTTGTTGTAAAGTTGACACATTAACACTGATGTCAATGCTGATTAAGGTGTATTTACTCTTATGAATGAACCAAAAATGCTTGAATTTTGGGCAAATTGCATTAAGAGTCTTGGATACTAAACAAATCAAACTCTTCACACAGCACAGGCAACGGCAGTAATAAATAATAAATAACATGAGATTGGTGCATCCAGTCTGATAAAATACTTAAATCCCTCTATTTCTAATTCTAGCTTTCACTCACAGAAAACATATTTGCAGGTCATTGGCCTCAGCGTGCTTCAAAAATGAGAAACCCCAATGATTAATGTAATCTATCCCATGTCTCTCCATTTATAACACATGTGGTACGGGAGGGATGTAAATAACATCAGATGATTTGCATGTCAAACATTGGAATTAACTCATTTACAAATCAAAAGCTTCCTTAACATAAATGCATCCTTATCCCTCTAGGGAACATCAAACTTCCCCATCTCACCTGGTAGGCCAAGCCACTTAACATCTATACAGATATTACATTATTACTGAGCTAAAGGTCATAACGTAAGGAAAACAATAAATAGCACTTAAATTATTATTATTAATTTCCTTTTAGACTTTCAAGAAATTCTGTTCAGATTTGCAGTACATGCAGATAAAATGTGACTAACACAGCAAAGGGGTCACCAGTCAAAAGGTTCAGAACCACTGGTTACATTTTTAGATGAGATTAGATTAGATTAGATTAGATTATACTTTATTTATCCCACAACGGGGAAATTTCTTTATTACAGCAGCAGCATTTTCTTCTATACAGCAAAAAACACACAAACAAGTAAACACACAAGAAATACAGGCAAACAATAAACAATAATTATAAGGTAGACAGAAAGTAAGCAGAATGGCGTCAAATAAAGGTATTTTAAAGTATATTTTAAAGTGCGTATATATATATATATATATATATATATATATATATATATATATATATATATATATATATATATATATATATATATATATACAGTATATCCATTTATGCTGCATTTTTATTATGGCGGTGCATGTGCTTAACTCTGACTGAACCTACTCCAAATTGATTCAACCAACTCAAATCAGCTGTTCTGGAACCGAAAACTCAAGAGTTTCCCATCTCAGGGTCAATCAACTCAGAGATCAGGGACTTCAAACAAGCATATTTAACAGTGATAGATTCATCCTTCCTGACGTCTTTCTTAACAGTTGCATGACCATGTAGTATGACCGTAAAACACAGGTAAATATTGGAGATGCATTTAAAAGATGGAGATAGCTCAGAGCCCAAAAGGATGCAGAGTTGGCTAATTACCTCCTGAACAGGTAAGTGTAGCTCCATTAATTTATATCATGGCTAACGTAGCAAGGATGGGCATTTCTCAGGTTACTTGCAAAAAAATTGAGACTCAAACGGTGAACTGATCTTGACTAGTGCTAACTTCTAACTTTACCAGCGGACCAGGCACGGGGGTGAGTCACGGCTGTTCACAACCACTCAGTGCTTTTACAGCAGCAGCCAGGGTGTGGGCTTACCCGTTTAAGTATATATGCCAGTTGTCTCCAAATACATCAGCGGGGAAGATGGACGCTTGTGACTCCAGGACAGTAGATGATGCACAACTGTACTGAGTGAGGCTTTGTCATGTCAAAATTACACCGACCGGTGCCATCGCCAGATGACTGACAATTTTGTTCGGCTCATTTTGTGTAACAGCAAGTTAGCTAATAAATGTTAACGTTAGCCAGCGTTCACATCGGGCTGGAAACAGCGTTGACAGTCCAAAATAAAATACACCGTGCTCACAGCGGATCATATTTACCTGCACTACACCTTGAAAATGTCAAAATGGGCGGAGCCAGGCCTGAAGTAAACAGGTCAGGGGTTTTGTGGTTCTGTTTATAGAAACTACATCCTGTTATATCACACGATGATACGTGAGTTTGCAAGATCTCGTGGGTCCTTGTGACTTCAGCTGTCAGTCACGTATGTATAGACAAGCTGCATAATGAGGTCTGGAAAGTAGTAGCTAGTCTTGAAATTCTTCCCCCGCTTCAGTTCAGCTTGCAGACTTTTTAGCGGCTGTTGCAATGACGTTAAGCCGAGGTGACTGTCACCCGGGGCCGCGAGAACACAGACTTTTATGGCAGTCAACATAGAAACTCCGCTGCACTGTGGAGTAATGTCTGGCAATGCAAGACTAGCATCAAACTAACATCGACATTGTGGGACTTCAACGCTGGGGAGGAGTTGCCGGGGGAGACGACTCTTTCCAGTATTTTCAATTTGGACTGCAGTCACAATTTTAGCTTATTTAATTTTATGTCTCCATTGACAAGATACAGGCGCTTGATGCTTGCTGAGAATAGCTTCATTAGAACACAACACACACTATGGTGAACATACAAACTGGCTCATTTTCTCACTAAGAACCATCAGTCAGTGTAAGCTTCAGTGAGTGTATTAACACATTTAAATGAAAGCTGACACACCAGCGTGTCACTCACATACAATCTGTCAAGTCATCAAAGTTGCTTCCAAAAAATGTCAAACAGCATTCAACCAAACCAGACAAACACTGTCCTTCACACAGTGAAGTGCTGCTTTGTCACACAACACTTGGATGCAAACAAAATAATAACTCCTACAATCGTCAGTAGCATGAAATATGTAACAATGTCTCTCATACACACATACACACACATACGTGATGATTTTTTGTGTCAGAGCTGAGTTCTCAGGCAGTAAAAAGGGGGAGAAGATGAAAGCAGGGTTGAGCAGCTTGCTCTTTCTCCCTATCTGTTCTGTCATGTTCACCAGAGGGAATTTTGATGGTGAGGTGTATGCATGCACGCACACACACACACACACACACACACACACACACA
Organism: Percina caprodes; assembly: GCA_013375575.1. Taxonomy (NCBI): domain Eukaryota; kingdom Metazoa; phylum Chordata; class Actinopteri; order Perciformes; family Percidae; genus Percina; species Percina caprodes. The sequence continues at coordinate 620,181 of JABXJD010000156.1, forward strand.
CACACATGCGCTCAAAGGAATAAGTGTAGACACACACATGCAGTGTTCGTGAGAAGTGCCGCAGCAATAATTACATTTCACTTCAAAGAACCACGCAGTTGTTTCGGTGGGAGACAGAGCTGATGTGTGATTGGCTACGCAAACTACCAAGTGAGGGACGGTGGGTAGTCCAGGATACCGGACCATTTTCCTCTCTTGTAAAACTGTAAAACTGGGCTGTGTATCATTGTGCATCGCTGTGTGCCTGTGTGCGTGCGTGTGTGTGTTATGGTTCGAGGTTTTTGTTGGGATTATTTTTCCTTTCTTTGGCCTCCTCGTGTTTACGTCCTGGTTTCTCCCTGGTTTTAAGTGTCTGTTTGTCCTATTCCTGTTTTATGTTGGTAGTCTGGTTTCCTGTCTTGGGTAGTCCTGTCCAGCTTCGCTTTGTTTGTCTGATTGTCCAGCCCCGCCCTAATGTGATTCACCTGATGTCTCACCTGTTCCCCATTACCTCATTACCTCATGTATTTAACCTCTGTGTTCCTTTTGTCTTTTGTCTTGTGTCAGATTGTTTTGCCTGTTTGCCAGTCAGTGTGTCATGTGGAGTCGTCTTGTTTGTCTGCATTGCTGTTTTCCTGGAGTGTTCCTGTTCCCTTTGCCTTATTTCCAAGTGAGTAATCCCCTGTGATGTTTTCCTGCTTTTTGCCTGGCTGAGACCTGTTTTGTTCCTTTGGATTTTTGGTATTTTGGATTCCCCTGGATTTGGTCTGCTCCCTGTGTTTCTTCCTTTGGATTGCAAAATAAAGGTTTTTGTTGAAGTTCTCTCGTGTGTGTGTGTGTGTGTGTGTGTGTGTGTGTGTGTGTGTGTGTGTGTGTGTGTGTGTGTGTGTGTGTGTGTGTGTGTGTGTGTGTGTGTGTGTGTGTGTGTGTGTGTGTGTGTGTGTGTGTGTGTGTGTGTGTGTGTGTGTGTGTGTGTGTGTGTGTGTGTGTGTGTGTGTGTGTGTGTGTGTGTGTGTGTGTGTGTGTGTGTGTGTGTGTGTGTGTGTGTGTGTGTGTGTGTGTGTGTGTGTGTGTGTGTGTGTGTGTGTGTGTGTGTGTGTGTGTGTGTGTGTGTGTGTGTGTGTGTGTGTGTGTGTGTGTGTGTGTGTGTGTGTGTGTGTGTGTGTGTGTGTGTGTGTGTGTGTGTGTGTGTGTGTGCATTGCATTAACCAAAATGCTCCAAGAACCCAAAAAAAATGTTTATGAGATTTTCAAAGGAGAGACAGCAAAAGACTGGGTCACTGAGATGGATTCAACACAGGCACCATCAGGACAAGAAGGACATCATGTACCCACAAATGGCAGCACACATGGTAGAAAGGTCATTAAGAGGATGAAGTCTGCATTGAAGCGCTACTTCAAATTGGAAAAAAAAGATAGAAGAAGAGAATTTGGATGGCACTCCATGTCCTGAAGGCCTAAGCTCTAACCATCTGGAGGGGGAGCATAAAGATGTCAAAGTAGAGGATACCATACATATTTCCTCAACTTTGTTTCTCACTGGCTCATCCCAGCCAGAGCAGAATGATGAAGTGCTCAGGCGCTCAGAAGCAGAACAAATGATGAGATCGTCGGGTCAGCCAGCAGCAACTCGACATCTAAAGACACTAATCTGACAGAGGTGCCAATCTACATGGAGATGGATGCACCCTCACGTTCTGAAAAGGCATCTCCGACGGCCTCAACATGCTCCAATAAGGACATCACGACTACTGAAGAAGCAGACCTGAACTCTGACCCTGTGCAAATGATGGATGTGGAAGATAAGGATGTCACACCAGAGAGTGTCATCAAGGTTGATTCACCCTCAAAGGCGAACAACAAAAAGTCTGTGGGACTGGGACACAGAAGTATTGTAATTCTGTCCGGACAGATGAGAAATCTGCAGGCGGACGTAAAAACAAAATCTTTAAGAAGATGAAATCTGCATGGAATACCTTCTTCAGATCGAAACCAAGGGAAAATGTCCAGCTGACAACAGGACAGGATGTAGATGATGCTGTCAAGTTAAAAAGCAGTGTCTCAAAATCTGTCTCTCCTTGTCCTGAAGAGGCATCTCCGACTGCCTCAATACACTCCAGTGAGGACAACAAGGCTGCTGAGGAATCAGGCCTGGGGATTCTTTGACAGCCTTACTGAAGAGTAGGTTATTACATTTTCCCACAGAAACTCCTGCCAACATTTGAATATAATTGACATTTGTTATATATATATATATATTTTGTTTTGGGATTTACCTTTGTTACACTGTTTTTGTCTTTTTGAGGGATCTGGGATCAATAAGAAAAGGTGTTTATAACACTGATGTAAATGTGCTGTATTGATATAGCGCTTTTCTAGTCTTAGCAACTACTCAAAGCGCTTTTATGTCATACATTCACCATTCACACACTGTGGCGGAGGCTGCTGTACAAGGTGCCACCTGCTCATCAGATAAACATGCACACACATTCAGTGTCTTGCCCAAGGACACTTCGACATGGGACTGCAGGGCCAGGGATTGAACCACCAACCTTCTAATTGGCAGGCAACCGCTCTACCATTGAGCAACAGGTACAGACACCTCTGTTAGCATCACACCCAAATTCACTGAGGGGCCAGACAAAAACCCTATGAGTGAACAAGGAAGTGATGGACAAGTACTGGAAAAGTGACTGAATAAAAAAAGACGTGGAATGTCACCTCTCTACGCCTGCAGGTTGTGGGGGGGAAAACTCTGACTGTTTGTGCACCAAACAAAGGCTCGGAGTATTCAACCTTCTTGGAGACCTTGAATGGGGTCCTGAATGGGGCTCCAGTGGGGGACTCCATAGTTCTGCTGGGGGACTTAAATGCGCAAGTCGGCAATGATGAAGATACATGGAGAGGCGTGATTGGGAGGAACGGCCTCCCTAATCCAAACCAGAATAGTTGTCTGTTGTTGGACTTCTGTGCTAGTCATGGATTGTCTATAACAACACATGTTCAAACATAGGGACACTCATAAGTATACATGGTACCAGAGCGCCCTAGGCCGAAGGTCAATGATCGATTTTATAATCGTTTCATCTGATCTGAGGCCATATGTTTTGGACACTTGGGTGAAGAGAGGGGCAGAGCTGTCAACTGATCACCATCTGGTGGTGAGTTGGGTCAGGGGGTGGGGGAAGACTCTGTCCGACGGACTTTCAACTCACACCCGCGGCGGAGCTTTTCGTGCATCCCTGTGGAGGCCGGGGGTAATGAACCTGAGTGGACAATGTTCAAAGTTTCCATTGCTGAAGCTGGGCGTGGAGTTGGGGTATTAGGGTCTTAGGTGCCTCAAGGGGCAAAACCCCCGAACACCGTGGTGGACACCAGTGGTCAGGGAAGCCGTCCGACTGAAGGAGTCTTTCCGGGATATGTTATCCCGGAGGACTCCGGAAGCAGTTGCAAGGTACCGACGAGCCCAAAGGGCTGCAGCCTCTGCCGTGAAAGAGTCAAAGCAGCGGGTGTGGGAGAAGTTCAGAGAAGACATGGAGAAGGACTTTCGGTCGGTACCAAGGTGCTTCTGGAAAACCGTTTACCAACTCAGGAGGGGGAAGCCAGGAACCATCCAAGCTGTGCACACTAAGGATGGGACGCTGTTGTCCTCAACTGAGGAGGTAATAGAGCGGCAGGACTAGGTGGAGGGATTTTATCTCCAACCTGGCAAAGATGGATGTGCAGTTTGCGGTTGGTTTTGGTATGTTGCTGCTATTCACTTGTATTATGGCAGTTTAAAAAACAAATCCGTCATGTTCTATTGGCAGATACTTCTCACAGGCATATACTAATTCTTACGTATGCTATATATGACGCTGCTGTGTACTACTTATAAAACACTTTTCCGTATATATATATATATATATATATATATATATACGGTGTTGTACTCTTGTTTCAATGTCATATGTCAAGTGGTATGTTGCTGTTTTTCTACTGGCATAAGCCACATGAAAACTCTAACACTGAGCACTCAATATACAGTTGGATATTTTGTTTGGCGGGAGATGAGGAGGCTGCAATGCCGGAAACACATTTTATTTGCTATTAGTTCATTTTCTGAGTTATTTTCCTTGTTCCACATCTTATGTGTCATGAAGAGCACTAAAAAATATATATTCAGTTCATATCTTATCAACAGTGTTGAACAGGGTACTAGGGTCCTCCAAGTTAATTTAAATTAAGACTTTCTTAGAACTTTTTGACCACCTAGGCTAAAATTGAACTAAGCTTCATGGCCGTATAATAGAAAATCAGTGTGAATTTTAAGACTAACAAAAAAATAATTATTTACCAGGTAACTTAACCTAGATTTCATACCCATCACTGATGAAAAGGGAAGTCTTAGCTGAGTGCAGTGATGCTTCCCACAAGAGTCTATGTGGAATAGTTCAGTAATAACTATAAGGGTGTGGCTATAGTCTAGGGAGCGGGGCAAACCATCACCAATAAAAAGGAACTCTGCCAAGTGCAATGGTGCCTCCCGCAAGTGTCTAAGACAAACGGCTCATGATTAATGAAATTAATGAAAGGTCCGTGGCTAAAGTACCTGGGATGGGTGGCACAAGACGCACATTTTGTTGCTCAATATCAAGTGTAGAACACACAATGACTGGGTTGGGAACCATTCACTCACTTATTATTTCCTATATAGTGTTTATTAAATAGTTAACTATATAGGGAAGTACCAAACAAGATTTCGGACACTCACAGAGTGGCAAGTATGACTGCTTCAGAAGATACACCGGTTATTTGTGTGACGAAGAACAAACAACAAGAAAAAAAAACAGCACTTGAGACAATAACTCAAATTAGATGTGCTTTTCTAGTCTTAACAAATACTCAAAGGGCTTTTACATCATACAGACACTGTGGCCGAGGCTGCCGTACAAGACACCACACATTCACACTCTGATGACGCAGCATTGGGGGTAACTCAGGGTTCAGCGTCTTGCCCAAGGACACTTCGACATGGTACTGCAGGGCCAGGGATTGAACCACTAACCTTCCAATTGGCAGGCAACCACTCTACCACTGAACCACAGCCACCCCGTGGGTATTTTATAGTGGACTATATAGTGAGTAAATACTACAGAAATGGCAAACACACTATAGTGCACTATTTTAGGGAACGGTTTCGAACACAGCTAACATAAATGTCATGTAAATCAAATGTTCGTCATATGAGGCTGACTTCCTGTTGCCAACAGGTGGCACTATGATTATGAGTCATAGCCATGTAGATATCCTCAGGTCTCTGGTCTCTGGGCTCTGATCAAGCATGACAAATTTCAGGCAGATTGGACTATGTTCATTTGAGTAACAAGAACTTCCGGTTCCATAGCGAAAGAGACACACAAGAAAAGCATGCATACACGCACACACACACATACACACACCCATATACACACACATTCACTTCCTTTCTACTGGTAGACTGTCAAATAATGTTTTGTGCATTTCAGGGAGAAACACCCCCTGCTTAATTACTGCCATGCTAATTGAATCCCCATGTGAATGATGTATGGGGATAGGACTCTCTCTGACAGAATGAAAATGAAATAGTATTAAGCAGCCAAGTAGATAATCCATTTAGGAATGTCGGGGAAACGAGAAGGATTAGTTAATGCAGCGCCATATGGCTCGCCTGTTGGAAGACATCAAGGTTGTTTGAAATCTAAAATGTTTTCATTATCAGTCCCTCTCTCTTTAAAAATAGAAGTTTTAAATAAAGTTTCTAACAAACTAAACTACCTTCCCAAGGCAAATTGGAACAAATTGTTAGGATGCCTGGCTTATTATTCATTCTTTTTTGGATGTTACATTTAACTAAGCTTTTGTAAGCTGAACCCGGAGAGAAAACCTTGGATTTAATTAGAAAATAACTGAAAACTCTTACTGTAAACATCTAATTAAAATGATTCTTACACTCTCCTGTAGGGTCTTAGACAGTTCTAGAAAGGTGGGTCATGTAGGGTTAGAGTAGATCATTATAATTTATTCATCCCACAGCGAGGGAAATTTCCTTATTACAGCAGCATTTTCTTCAATTATAGCAAAACAAACAAACAAATAACCACACAAGAAAAACCAGCAAACAACAGACAATGAGTGGAAGGTAGACTGAATTCAAGTAAAGTGTCGTCAAATAAAGGTATTGCAAAGTGCGGTTGCCATGATACAAGAAACAATATTGCGGTGTAAGTGATGTTAAAATTAAACTGAATGTGTAATTAGAGTAATAAAGCAAAAGTAGGTAGCAAATTATAATTATATTTACCTTTGACCATAAATAATATCGAAAAGTACTTGTAATGAATAAATATAGATAAAGATATACAGAAACTGTGTGGAGTAGATGAAAAAAAAACAGGAAGAGAAACTACAACATCATCAGGTAGTGCAGGTGTTGAAGGATGAAGGACCTGCGGTACCTCTCCTTGTTACACGGGGGGTGTATCAGTCTGCTGCTGAAGGAGCTGCTCAGGGACCCCACAGTGTTGTGTGTGTGTGTGTGTCAGTCTGCTGCTGAAGGAGCTGCTCAGGGACCCCACAGTGTCTGGCAGGAGGTGAGAGGTGTTGCCCATGATGGATAACTGCTTGGCTAACATCCTTCTCTCCCCTACTTTCTCCACGGGGTCCAGAGGACAGTCCAGGACAGACTCCTGTCCTGGTCCGAGCTGCCCCCTCCCCCTCCCCCTCCAGCAGACCACAGCATAGAGGATGGCAGAGGCCACCACAGAGTCATAGAAAGTCCTGAGGAGAGTCCTGCACACTCCAAAGGACCTGAGTCACCCCAGCCGACGGAGGCGACTCTGGCCCTGCTTGTAGAGTGCATGGGTGTTCAGTCCAGTTCAGTTTATTGTTTCCATTTATTGAATCCCAATTAGCAGTGTGTGTTAGCTGTCACAGAGGAGTGATGAACAGCACCTTCCCATGAGTCTTTTAGAAACAGCAGAACACTGTCTATGACAAAGACGTAATTGCTACTTACCCAAAACATTACATATGTATCAAGCATCTTGGCCAAAACTTCCTATAATGCAAGAAGCTAATTTTGGTTCTACTTTTAATCAGTTAATCATTTTATCAGCTTTCTTTATCTTAGGAAATGCCTCCAATCTCCAATATTTAACCTTAACCTGTTAGAAAGAGGAAATAATGATAACAATAACTTTATTAAATAGTACAGTTTTGCCAAAAAGTGTAAAATGTTAAGAGTGACCTTGTGCAGCACAGGCTCTCACTGCAAAAAAAGAGGTCTCTGCAACCTTCACCAGCAGAAAAAAAACAGCTTTGCAAAAGTAATGATTTAGGTCGGTAACAACCAACAATTTGGACAGTAATGGCTGTGTGGAGGTGAGAAAGGAGTCAGGGTTTCAACCTCTCTCTCAAGTTCTCCCCCATTCTTAACAACTATTTCTGTCACCGTTCATGTGAACAAGCAGCACTACGAACGTCTTCCAGGAGACACAAGGTGTGTTCACAAAGACCCTAATAATCATTATAATACCCTCATGAGAAGAAAAGTGCCTCATGAGATTTTTTTGGGTTTATTTTATTTCTCTGTTTTTTTTTTTATATTTGGTTCACAACATAACAGTTGAACAAAACATTGATCTAGATGACAACATACAGAGAAGTACACTACACACACCGAAGAAGGCACAGTGCAAGCCCTTCCACAATCCCTCCCTGTGATCAAATGTAGCTCTCAGAATGTTCTACATGCAATCTGTTGCTGATTTTAATCAACAACAGACTGTAGATGATCCGTGATCTGAACGGATTTAGTCTCTCTGACTTCTAAACGTCACTATCAGCAACACAACATGTGTTCTGTACAGAATAAGCCTTTAAATCAGACAAATAGCAAATAAAATCCCTTCAATTCAAAATCAATAAAAAGTTTATACAAGACGTCATCATGTTGAGTCGATTGTGAACCAATCAGCTGTTAAATCAGCTGAGAGGCCGGCATTTCCCAGCATGCTCTGGGTCCGCCTGGCTCTTGCAGTCGGTGAAAAGCAACTGCGCTGCCTTGCCCTCGTGAGATTATCGTTGCCCACGTGTGCATGACGTCAGAGCAAGTCGGGATCAAGTCGGATACAAATCTAACCGGCATGCAATGGGCGCCGATCGCCGGTGATCGATTCTGCGCAGACCTGGCTCATCTCGAACGAGCCTATTGCTAACACTGATGAAGAGTAGTGTCAGCCCAGGTTGCTCTAGCGATGCAGGGGATACATACAAGACAACCTTACAGGATCCTTCGAATGGAGATGGTTACGGAACTGCTGCTTTCACTGTCCATGATGATAACTATGGCAATGACGAAGATGGTGACACACATAATACTCAGCAACTAGACCCCGTGAGTAGCAGTCACCCTAATCAATGTGTTATGATTGAAGATGATCCAGCACTCTGGCCAAAACAGCTGTCAGACAGAGAGCACGTCTTTCTCAGATAAATAAGGACTGAAAAGGGTTTGCCTTAGGCCTCAAAATGACTAAATCCGCCTCTGCTAGTAAACACTTAACTAGATAATTTCTTTCAGGTTGGAATAAATTTGTCTATACACATAAAGCCTACACATAAAATGTGGTACTGTTTCAGCATTTTCAGATCACATAAACTGTCAGAAAACTAAAATGTATCATCATATATCAGTCAGTAGGGAGTTGAGTTGGGAACCGGAGGGTCGCTGGTTCAAGTCTTCCAAAAGTATGGTGGTGGACTGGTAGCTGGAGAGGTGCCACTTGGGCACTGCCAAGGTGCACTTGAGCAAGGCAACTGCTCGGGGCGCCTTTCCATGGGCAGCCCCTTCCACTCTGACATCTCTCCATTAGTGCCTGTGTAAGTACTGAGCATGTGTGTGTAATTCAGGCCTATGTGTAATAACAAGAATGTAAACTGTAATTTCCCCTTGTGGGATTAATAAAGTAGACATTTTAATTCTTATTATTATTTCAATTTTGCAGCTCCTAGGAGTAATCCATCTCCTTACTGAAAGTCAGTTTAAGAAACCTTATAATTACCTCTCGGTTCTAGTCTGAGTGAGGAGGGTTTTTAGTCCTAGTTCAACTTTTAGTGCAATCCGTTCAACAAAGCTTTACCTTAGTACAAAGACTAGCTCAACAGAAGCCAACGTAATATCTTTGTGTTACTGCACAGCTGTTAAACAGTGCTACACAATTCCGAAAAAACGAAAGCTTCAGCATTCTCTCAAAGGAAGTGAATGCAAACTTTGAGTGTCTTGTTTTGTACAGAGGTCAGTGGATCTGCTTTGTTCGAGTTTAATGTGTCAGCACTTTGCAGCTTGTCACCAAGATTTCATTATTGTAAGACTGACTTCAGTGTGATCTCTTGTTACTGCAGGCAACATCTCATCTGTTGCTGGGGCAACGCACCTGCAGAGGAAGGCGAGAAGGGGAGCTCATTTCCGTAGGTAATCTATGGACAGGAATCAACAAACACACACACACACACACACACACACACACCATTTCCCTCACAGATATGCAAAATACATGCAGTGTCTTTTCTTTATCCTTCACCCAACACCAGCCTTTTACTGTTCACTTTATCTGCTGCTCTCATCTTTTCTTGCTCTCCCTCCCCCTTTTGCTCCTTCCATCATCTATTACTCCAGCCATATCCTTTGCCTTACCTCTCTTGTGTCCTTTATTGCTTTCTCTATCTCTCTCTCTCTCTTTCTCTCTCTCTCTCTCTCCATCTTCTATCTTTTGCTTCTTTCCTCAATCTTTCCTATCTCCTCTCTCTGCTCTAGTACGCTGCAGATGGTGCTTAATGGACGCATAACTGAGCGTAACTGCCTCGTGAATAATTCCACAGGCACAAGGTGAGCCATAGGACAGCTCCATATGTGGACCCACAGAAAGGTAAGTGCAAACGCCTAGGCACACACAAACAACAGAATGTAACTCTCTAACACAACTACCACATTTTAAAACAACTTCAAGGGTACCATGAATTTATTTTCATCATAATTAATCATCCATCCATCCATTCATCTTTGTCTGCTTAACTGGTGTGGGGGGCAGCAGCTTCAGATGAGGACCCCAAGCTTCCCTTTCCCGAGCCATTTTAACCAGCTCCGACTGGGGGGTCCCGAGGCGTTCCCAGGCCAGGTTGGAGATATAATCCCTCCACCTAGTCCTGGGTCTTCCCCGAGGCCTCCTCCCAGCTGGACGTGCCTGGAACACCTCCCTAGGGAGGCCCCCAGGAGGCATCCTTACCAGATTCCCGAACCACCTCAACTGGCTCCTTTCGACGCAAAGGAACAGCGGCTCTACTGCGAGCTCCTCTCGGATGACTGAGCTTCTCACCCAATCTCTAAGGGAGACGCCAGCCCCCCTCCTGAGGAAACCCATTTTGGCCACTTGTACCCTGGATCTCGTTCTTGACCCAGCCTTCATGACCATAGGTGAGGGTAGGAACGAAAACTTACCAGTAGATTGAGAGCTTTGCCTTTTGGCTCAGCTCTCTTTTCATCACAATGTTGTGATAAATTGAATGTAATACCGCCCCCGCTGCTTCATTGTCCCCTCACTCGCGAACAAGAAGGCTGAAGAAAGCACTCAAGCATTCAAAAATGTCTTGAATTGTTTGTCTTCTGATCTTCTACAGATTGTGAACACATCTCTTCTTTCAGGAATCTTTCCACAGGCCTTGAAAACTGCAGTAATCAAGCCACTCTTAAAAAAGAACAATCTAGACACATCCCTAATGAGCAACTATAGGCCAATATCAAACCTTCCGTTCTTAAGTAAAATCATTGAAAAAGCAGTTTTTCAACAACTCAATTATTTCTTGTCACTAAACAACAGCTTTGATACCTTTCAGTCGGGCTTCCGACCACACCACAGCACTGAGACGGCTCTCGTTAAGGTCTTTAATGACATCCACCTTAACACAGATAATGGCAAAATTTCAGTCTTAGTATTACTTGATCTCAGTGCTGCATTTGACACGGTCGACCACGACATATTACTAGACCGATTGGAAAACTGGGTTGGTCTTTCTGGCTCAGTACTAAACTGGTTTGAATCTTACTTACAGAATAGGGATTACTTTGTGTCAATAGGTAATTATACATCTGAGCGTACAAATATGACGTGTGGAGTTCCCCAAGGCTCCATTCTGGGGCCTCTTCTGTTTAACATCTACATGCTTCCACTGGCTCAGATTATGGAAAACAACAAAATAAGTTACCATAGTTATGCGGATGACACACAAATTTACATAACCTTATCGTCAGGGGACTATAGTCCAATACAAAAACTAAGTGTATTGAACAAATTAACGGCTGGATGTGCCAAAACTTTCTGAAATTAAATGAGGGAAAAACTGAGGTGGTTGTTTTTGGAGCAAAAGAGGAAAGATTAAAAGTTTGCGCTCAGCTTCAAACAACAATGTTAAAAACAACAGACAAAGCCAGAAATCTTGGTGTAATCATGGACTCTGACCTGAATTTTAACAGCCATATAAAGACAATTACAAAGTCAGCCTATTATCACCTAAAGAATATATCAAGGGTTAAAGGACTTATGTGTCAACAGGATTTGGAAAAACTTGTCCATGCTTTCATCTTCAGTAGACTTGACTACTGTAACGGGGTCTTTACAGGTCTCCCTAAAAAATCAATCAGACAGCTGCAGCTGATTCAGAACGCTGCTGCTCGAGTCCTCACTAAGACCAAGAAACTGGATCACATCACTCCAGTTCTGAAGTCCTTACACTGGCTTCCTGTGCCCCAAAGAATTGATTTCAAAGTTCTTTTGCTAGTTTATAAATCACTAAACGGTTTAGGGCCAAAATACATTTCTGATCTGCTAGTACACTATGACCCCCCCAGACCTCTAAGGTCATCTGGGACAGGTCTACTGTCTGTTCCTAGAGTCAGAACTAAACAGGGGGAAGCAGCGTTCAGTTTCTATGCTCCTCATATCTGGAACAAACTCCCAGAAACCTGCAGGTCTGCTGCTACTCTTAGTTCTTTTAAATCAATGCTGAAGACCTTTCTTTTCGATGTTGCCTTTCTTTAAATTATGTTCATTTCTTTCTTTTATACTGCACTGTAACTTTTATTCTTGTGTTTTATTTGTTTTTATATATATATATTTTTTTTTTAAACTGTTTCTTCTGTGTTTTATCGGTTTTATTTTCTTTTAACTGTTTTTGTGTAAAGCACTTTGAATTGCCCTGTTGCTGAAATGTGCTATATAAATAAAGCTGCCTTGCCTTGCCTTGCCTCCATCAATTTCCCGCTGAGAACCATGGCCTCAGATTCAGAGGTGCTGATCCTCATCCCAGCCGCTTCACACTCGGCTGCAAACTGATCCAGTAAGTGCTGAAGGTCACAGGCCGATGATGCCATCAGGACCACATCATCTGCAAAGAGCAGCGATGAGATCCCCAGCCCATTGAACTGCGACCCCTCCCCGCCCCGACTACGCCTAGATATCCTGTCCATAAATATTACAAACAGGATTGGTGACAAACCAACCCTCATCTGAAACAAGTCCAACCGACCAGGACACAGCTCTAGCTTTGGTCATACAGAGATTGGATGGGCCTGAGAAGGGACCCCCTCACCCTATACTCCCGCAGCACCTCCCACAGTATCTCCCAGTATACCCGGTCACACGCCTGCTCCTAGACCCACAAAACACATAATCCCAGGCTCCCTCCAAGATCCATGCGAGAGTGAACATGAGCCGTTGTTCTACGACCAGGATGGAATGATTAATCATTTTAATTAAAAAAACATTTACAGCTCCAACATACTCTTTATCTTCTGACCTGTGCTTTTTCATCATCCTTTCATTGAGTTCCTTGGATTGTTATCCTTTTGTCTTCCCAGTGGTTATTGCCAAAATGCTGACTCACCAAAACTTGAACTTTCCAGTTCCAGGCAAACTTAATTTAATTATGAAACTTATGTGACTTGTGAAACCAATTGGCTGCACCTGGGAAGATTTAAGTGTGTCCTATTAAAGTGATTACTACATTTTACGTTGGTAATTACTGTAGATCAGATTTTAGAGTTCTGTTTTGACTTTGTCGTTAAATGTTTTTTTCTGTTATTCAGTGTCAAAGACACATTAAATCTCCTTTGATTAATATAAGCCAGATAGCCAATGGGATATTGTGCTCGGGGTAGAGAAAAGAGGAGGCTGTGAAGCCAGAAACACATGCCTTTTGATTGATTAGTAATTAGTTCATTTTCTGAGTAATTTTGTTTGTATTTTCTTTTCGTGTTTTGAGTTACATGCAGTAGCGTTTTTTGGCACGGGCGAAGCAGGCAACCACCCGGGGCGGCACAAGCACTTAAAAAAACCAACAATCTCAAAGCGTTTTTCTGCTGTATTATCTATCATTTCACCGTGTGGGGAATTGGCAAATTGGCGCACCTGCTTGCTGAGAAGGTGGGTATAATCAGATTCTCTTGAGTGTGTTTTCACATTTGTGTGAAGGATTAGTGCTATTTAGAATATTTATTCTATATTTCATTTGCATATTATTCTTACTATTTTTGCTTTCTGCTCTTGTTATATTTTTATATATCTGATTGTATATATTTTTGGCACTTTGTTATTTTATATATATATATATATATATATATATATATATATATATATATATAGCACAAATCCTTCATTAGAACATTTGAAAAACACACTTAGAAGAATCCAGTTATTTAACTATTAGGGGCTGTTCAATGTAGAACCGCCACTGGTTACATGTGTCATGAAGAACACTAAATTCTAAAAAGTGGTTAAGAGAAGTGCTGTAAAGCTTTGATAATCCGTTCTATTGGAAAATATTAGGAATATTATTCCTAATAACCATGTAAACACTTAATTTGATTGTGTCTCTCTAGTTGGAATTAATATATCAATATATAATTATATAAAGACTTGCTTTCAGACGTGGTTAGACAACACGGCGTAAAAACTAATTACTTTCTAGCATAACCCTTAGACTACAGAAATAAGTTCCCCCCAGCTGTAAGGGTACATAAGTTAACAAGTGTCACTGAATGTGCCATTGAACAGTGGAAAAGATTCCATATTCTTCATGGAAAGGGTGTTCAACAGTCGACGGAGGGTTTGCAACATCCAACACATGTAATACTGCTGTGTTTGCAATACTGCACAATATACCGTATGTAAGATGCAGCACCATAAAACAATTTGATGGCTAACATGGATCATTTATAAAAATAAGAAATAAAATGTATGTACTAATTTATCTTATGAAGGACAAACACAGGCAGCTTGCCAGTATTTTACATTAAATCGTCTTTGAGTCAGTGTTGCAAAACAACACAATATGGTATCTTCCAAGAAGGGTGAATACTTCTTTATAGACACTATTTTATAGACACAATATTTATGAAGAGCCTAACAGCCATGTATGGTGTGTAGGATACATTTGTATGCACACAGGCCCACATACTGGGCAACATCTTAAAGCTCATGTGGTTTGATTTATTAAATGGAACATACTGAGATTTTCAGAAAGGTTGCACTGTATTTCAAGGTTGTCCTGGTTGGTGTGATATAATGTGGGTTGGCAATATCTGTCTAACACAGGATCATAAGGGAAGGGATGAATAAAACAAAGTTGGTAACATTTTACTTGAAATAGACTCTGAGGCATTATAGGGACACCATAACCATTACTAGCATTTATTGCTTATCATACATCTGATAACTGCTGAATGTGTAAAATGTCAGGGACAATGACTTTCAATTCATACCAATCACAAAGAAAGACAGGGTGATGAAGTCAGCAGCCACAGAACAAATTTTGCATGTGGAATTTTTTGTCAACTGTGTTACAACATGTATGATGAGGACTTTGGAGAGTAATGTTTAAATGAAGGCATTACTTCAAGGTTAATTACAATTCCAGATACATTAACAGCGATGAAAACTGATATCAAATCAAAGAAGTGGGCAATGTATTTTTCCAATTTCAAGTTTAAGAGTTTTCAAAAATGATCTTCATTTCAATTTGACAACAATGTCCTTCACTTGCCACAAGGTAGACAAAAACATATTTGTACTGGCAGAAAAATAGCTCATTAGAACTACTGATAAGAAACACTAACATGACTAATAAGCCATTTTAAGAGAAAAAGAACAAATGATGAAATCCATCTGCCTGTCCAAATAGTTCATTTTTAAAATACAAAGGTATCTCTTTGAAGATGACACGTTGCTGGATAAATATAGCAACCGTGGTTATAATTTAAACATAAAAAGTCAAAAAGGAAGTCAGACACAAATGATGACTCTTAGCTGTAGGAGAGAGTGAGAATGTCCTTTATCTGCGGACTTTGAGAGGGGACGAGTTAGCCAGGGCGGGAAGCCGAAGGTTCCGAACCACAAAGTTCTGCAGCTGTTCATTGGCTGGACGGAGAACAGGAGAGCTGGTATTGGGGGATGTGGTACAGATGGTTGGGGAGTCATGAGGGGTTTTCCCTCTTACCTCATAGGTCCACTGCATGTCTGCTGCCTGTAATAAGAGAAGTAAGCTGTCAATTATGCAACTCTGATAATTATTGAGTCAGATGGTTATGTAATTTAGCATATGCATGGTTTTAACTTTGGCCAGTACTGTGGCATCTCACATCTGCAGCTGGAAATCCTGCTATCACTTCACTATCACTTCACTATCACTTCACTATCGCTATCACTATTACTGGCTTACTTAGCACTTTGAGTGGAAAAAACTAACTTGTTGTTGTTAAAGCTGCCATTTTTAACAGTAACAGAAACTGTAAATTACTGCAATATTTGAAACTCTTAAAAGTAATAATAACTCAGAAACATTTTATTGTTAACATGTTATGACCAATGATGCAGTGGTAAAAAAGACTTCTAGACATTTAGTACAATTTATTACCATAAAACAGAAACTACAAACAGACCCAAAAGTCAGTGAGATTATCAGAGAATATAATAAATTATTGAAATACCTGGATGGTTAGTCTTGTTCTGTGCTTGCTGTACATGGTAGGTGTGAAGGACACAGTGATGAGGGCTCCGGTAGAACCAACAGGAGGTAACATCCCTGCGGCTGGAGTCACTCTGAACTCACTGCTGCTGCCTGGCAGGAACACTGCTGTGAACGGCTCCGGACTCCTGGAACGGGAATGTTAGCCACTTTTCACCACAAGACCTTTCTCAGGGGACCTGATGACCTTTTTGAGGATCTTTGATCTTTACACCCAAAGGGCAATACGGCTGCATTAATAGGGTTTTTTCCCAATGTGCTGACTTGGCACGTTTTGGCACGTCAGCCCAGCACGGCAGGGATTTGCATTTCCATTACAACAGTGCTACCTGAGTGGTCAAAGGAGCAGCTGTAAAACGGTGGATAAAATGTATAATTTCTTACTTCTTGACAATGAAAGTCCCCTGTTATTTTGTTATTTTAAAGCTTCTATTATTAAGCAGCAATTTGAGGAAATGTGTCTTCATCGGCAGTAAGTTAACACAACTTAAAGAGGCGGCTGTGGCTCAGCAATAGAGCGGTTGCCTGCCAATTGGAAGGTTGGTGGTTCAACCCCTAGCCCAAGTCGGAGTGTCCTTGGGCAAGACACTGAACCCCGAGTTGCCCCCGATGCTGCGCATCGGAGTGTGAATGTGTGTGCATGTTTATCTGATGAGCAGGTGGCACCTTGTACGGCAGCCTTGGCCACAGTGTATGAATGTGTGTGATGGTGAATGGTTCCTGTATGATGTAAAAGCGCTTTGAGTAGTCGTTAAGATTAGTAAAGCGCTATATAAATACAGCACATTTACATTACCACATTCAGAGCTTCTATTAGAAGCTCCAAAAATACTAAGAGCTGAACACTCAGAGATTTTAAATGATGTCTCGCTCTCTGTTCTCCAGCACAGACATGAGTTGAGTCCATGGTTGAGTCTTGCAACAACGCAGCCTACTTGGAGGCGGGTCAGGCCAGCTTTGGACCTACTCAGAGAAGGCCCATTTCCATTACCTGTATCGGGCTAGTAATGGAAACGCAAATGAGCGAGGCATGGTTTGGCATGGCACAGCCAAAAGTGTCAATGGAAAAACCCTATTAATGTTATAGGTGTAGTGAATTGCAGTTGGTATCTCAACATTAGAGCAGCTTCCTCTATTGAGAGTTTTAAATCACTTTTAAAAACTTTTTTTTGCACTGGCTTTTAACACAAGCTGAGCTGTGACATTTTGTTATTGATTTGAACAAAGCTTTTATCTGTTGTCTGTTTTTATTGTTTTTTGGCATGGGTTTTAGATGGGTTTTTCCGGTTATTTATTATGCTTTTATTTTGTGTTGTTGTCTATAATTGTACAGCACTTTGGGGCAGTAGTGACTGTTTGTAAGTGTGCTATAGAAATAAACTTTGACCTTGACCTTGGTATTAAATTCTAAGAAAACTCAAATGTAATAAGAGCAAATACAAAAAAAATGATAGGTGAGTCAACACACCTTGTGGTGCTGGTCAGACGAAAGCCAACAATTGAAGTCTTGCCCAACTCGGTGGCTTCAGTGAGGATGACATCATCCACTTGAGCCTCTGTGGTAATGAGGGTAATAGGAAACTCCCAGATCCTGCCGGACACACACTGCACAGCTACTACCGCTGAGCACCTGGACACACACACACACACACACACACACACACACACACACACACACACACACACACACACACACACACACACACACACACACACACACACACACACACACACACACACACACAGTCTTTTCAATTGGTTACAATACTCAACCACTGCCAAAACTCTGTATTTACACTCTATTTTGCACACATTACATACTATTTTTAAAACTGTTAAATTTATGTTAAAAACATAACACAAAATTATATATTCCATCATTTACAATGACCTTAATTATTTAATATTTCAATGAGTTTGCCGCCCCGATTGTAAATGTGCAGAATTATTGCAAATGCTTTTTGTGTGTTTTAGCCCACACAATCTGTAAATAGCTATTCATATTTATAGTAAAGCCACAGTTATTCCTGATTGATCAGAACTTTTGAAATTATTTGTAATTTATTTATTGAATCCTTCAATGTAAGTTGTATCAAGACATGCCACAATGATATTTAATGTTTAATTAGAAACATAAACACTTTTATATAGGCTAATACTGCAGGGACTTCTATGACATCATGTTTTATTTTTAAAACTGAAAAAAAATAAATTTGTTTGCATATTGACCAATAGCAAAAAGGTGTCCTTGGACATTTTAAACTGTCAATTACAGTAAAGCTGCATTTTCCTATGACAGTTCAGTTATTTTAACAACATTGCCTGTTTTAGTGTGTGTATTTGCAGTGTGTCTTAGAGATGGCTCTGCTTCCAGAGGACTTTTTTTTTTTAATCGTCAAACTGCTGCCACCGGTGTTTTCCGGTGTAGTCTGTCTAATGAGGATGTTCCCTGTCTGTGCAATCATTGCAATTATTAATGTGTTTTTTTATCAATTCTTTTGCTAATATCTTTCACTTTCAACACTGAAGCTGATTCTCCGCTCTTTCCTCTGCAAGACACGCAGCGTCTCAGCTGTGCGTGAGAGGCTCATTCTATCATAATGCATGCATTGTTTTGAAGCAAACACTATAGTGGTCATAAAATATACACGAATAGTGAATCGCAACTTGTTAAACAAGTATTAGCCTACAATAAAAGAGCTGGCTAGATGTAAATGAGTAGTCAGCTGTTTGGCCTGCAGCTGACAGTTCACATCACTAGGCTATGAAAGCATATATTCTTTATGTTGTAAGGAAATATGAAAGACAGTAATGAAAGTCAGACAAATTTAAGCACCAATTATTCATGAACAAAATGTCTGGTGCCGTCCATAGAGAGTGCTGTAAAAGTGTGTTGCATAACTTTAGATTAGGACGAAAAAGCCTACTGAAACATATTGCAGCATTTCTGATTCATTTCGGTAACATATATAATGTACTTTAGGAGTAAAAAGGAGCCATTCTTGTATTGTAAAGGAATCTTGGTTAAGGCAAAAAGGAGAGGCTGAGGGAGGCTGTGGCTCCAGCGGGGAGGACATGGCCAGTGGCAGGGAGCCTGCAGAACCTGAGCTGCCGAAAGCAAACACAACACAACTTGTCTGCTAACATTAGCTAAGGTCATAAGGGTTATGACTGTTTATGGTAATTGTTGATTTTGTTTATATAAGTGATTACTGGTCGGACGGTTGAGCCAAAAATATGCTAGCGGCAGCTGTCACTTGTTGCTATAGTAACTCGAAACATCCTGGACTGTAGCTGTCTCAAGCCAGAGAAACCGAACATGCAGTTTTGTTTGTTGATGATTTGTTTTTTATTGAAGAGGATACATGTTCTATTGTAAAGTTTACTTCATAGACTGTGTGCTTGTGCTTGCAATTATTTCTGAGAAAATTTATTGTATAGAAAAATGGTGAATTACTACAGCTCTACTGATTGGACATCCACATTCGAAGGTAACTAATAACTCTGATTCAGTCTGCTTTCCACTCATGTTTTTCTTCAAGTCATTCTTATAATTCTTCATCTAATTCATCTGGAAAAAGGGTAATTTCAGCATTCCTATTTATCTAAAGAAACATGATTCTCTAAACCGGTCTTTAATGTTCCTGCTTTTAGCTTGTGATACTTGGTTCCTCCTCTCACTACCCACAGCAGAGAAATAACATGTAGATAATGGAAGAGCCGATTAGCGACACCACACCCCCTGTCATTTCCTCATGGAGAACTCATTAGCTCTCAGAGGTATTGATCCTACCAGGGCACGCTTCATTAATGGCCTCCACAGACAAAGTCAGGAGCTGATAAATGAATGCACTCTTCACTCAGCAGGCTGTCACATATAATATACAGTAAGGAGGACAGTAGAGAATAGGTAAATTGTGAGATTAGGGTTGGGCAATAACAGTTAACAGTAAAACACTGCGATGGATGGGGGGGGGGCACTTTTAAATTTTTTTTTTTTTACTATTATGGGCTAACATTTAATAGCCGATCAGATCAGACATACATTTACGATCCGACATACATTTACATGCCCTCTGTAAATTGACAGTATTACATGGCTATGCTGCCACCTGCTGGTAGGTGCAGTAAATTACAAGTGGACCTACTTTCAAGCCGTACACTCAATCAGATGTCAATGATTTGCGTAACAGCATGCAAAGCCCGACACAGTTGGCAATTTCCTGTCCAGCGCCCACGACTAGGATTAGGGTGTGTCTGACAGGGTGGGGGGGCGTGGCATCACAATGGTGGCTCTTCATCGTGACGCCAACCAGCCATCACGATGGACGATACTGAGATCATACTGTACAGTGGTGTGAAAAAGTGTTTGCCCCCTTCCTCATTTCCTGTTCCTTTGCATGTTTGTCACACTTAAGTGTTTCGGAACATCAAACCAATTTAAACAATAGTCAAGGACAACACAAGTAAACACAAAATGCAATTTGTAAATTAAGGTGTTTATTATTAAAGGTGAAAAAAAATCCAAACCATCATGGCCCTGTGTGAAAAAGTGATTGCCCCCTAAACCTAATAACTGGTTGGGCCACCCTTAGCAGCAACAACTGCAACCAAGCGTTTGCGATAATGTGCAATGAGGCTTTTACAGCGTCCTGGAGGAATTTTGGCCCACTCATCTTTGCAGAATTGTCCTAATTCAGTTACATTAGAGGGTTTTCGAGCATGAACGGCATTTTTAAGGTCATACCACAACATCTCAATAGGATTCAGGTCAGGAATTTGGCTAGGCCACTCCAAAGTCTTCATTTTGTTTTTCTTCAGCCATTCGGTGGTGGACTTGCTGGTGTGTTTAGGATCATTGTCCTGCTGCAGAACCCAAGTTCGTTTCAGCTTGAGTACACGAACAGATGGTCGGACATTCTCCTTCAGGATCTCTTGGTAGACAGCAGAATTCATAGTTCCTTTTATCACGGCAAGTCTTCCAGGTCCTGAAGCAGCAATACAGCCCCAGACCATCACACTACCACCACCATATTTTACTGTTGGTATAATGTTCTTTTTATGAAATGCAGTGTTCCTTCTACGCCAGATATACTTGGACACACACCTTCCAAAGAGTTCCACTTTTGTCTCATCGGTCCACAGAATGTTGTCCCAAAAGTCTTGGGGATCATCAAGATGTGTTGTGGAGAAATTGAGACGAGCTTTGATGTTCTTTTTGCTCAGCAGTGGTTTTCTCCTTGGAACTCTGCCATGCAGGCCATTTTTGCCCAGTCTTTTCCTGATGGTGGAGGCATGAACGCTGACCTTAACTGAGGCAAGTGAGGCCTGCAGTTCTTTGGACGTTGTTGTGGGGTCTTTTGTGACCTCTTGGATGAGTCGTCGCTGCGCTCTTGGGGTAATTTTGGGCGCCCGGCCACTCCTGGGAAGGTTCACCACTGTTCCATGTCTTCGCCATTTGTGGATAATGGCTCTCACTGTGGTTCGCTGGATTCCCAAAGCTTTGGAAATGGCTTTATAACCCTTTCCAGACTGATAGATCTCAATTACTTTCTTTCTCAATTGTTCCTGAATTTCTTTGGGTCTCGGCATGATGTGTAGCTTTTAAGGATCTTCTGGTGGACCTTACTGTGTCAAGCAGCTCCTATTTAAGTGATGCCTTGATTGTGAACAGGTGTGGCAATAATCAGGCCTGGGTGTGGCTAGAGAAATTGAACTCAGGTGTGGACAACCACAGTTATAGTATGTTTTAACAAGGGGGGCAATCACTTTTTCACACAGGGCCATGATGGTTTAGATTTTTTTTCACCTTTAATAATAAACACCTTCATTTACAAATTGCATTTTGTGTTTACTTGTGTTGTCCTTGACTATTGTTTAAATTGGTTTGATGTTCCGAAACACTTGAGTGTGACAAACATGCAAAGGAACAGGAAATGAGGAAGGGGGCAAACACTTTTTCACACCACTGTATATTTCCATTACACACAAGTCGATGAGGGACATTATCAGACTCTCTCTGCTGACTGGCTTTTACTTCATGTTCCACAAACTCAGTCTGAACTTGGAAAAACTGCATTTAGTTTAAGTGCACCCGACTCCTGAAACAAATTACAGCACTTTCTTAAAATCATCTCAATTGTCCCATTCAGATCATTTAGAAATCTGGTTTTAAACTTCTACTTGACTGCTTTACATAATTTAATTTTCTTTTGTATCCCTATTATCCTTATGTATTTATCAAACCATTTTCCAATTCTGAATGTTTTGTTGTCCTTCTATATTTATTATGATTGCACTTTCTGTGTTGTTGTTCTGTATTTGTCTTTGTAATCTGACTCGATAAAATTTAAATTGAGGGCCACCCCTCAATGATCTCTCAAGGACAAATAAAGGTTGAATGAATGAATGAAAGTTAGAATGGATCATTTGTAAGTAACTACAGTGTTTATTTTAAGTAAGAAAGTGGAAGCTTGAATAAGTACCTACGGCTACTCAGTGTTGCCTGCACCGATCCAGGTCGTTTTTTTTCCAATCAAAAGTACATAGTCTATACAGTCTATAGTGATCAAGACTAACCTAAAAATTGGCCGGAATTCTCCTTTAACTGCTTGTGGAAGTCACCTTCTCTCACAGTGATCTTTCATGTCAGAGGCTCAGTCATGTTTAAAGGTGGAGAATCAGCTTCTTAGAACATGAAACATGAGGTGGGCAGATGTAATGTGATTAGCTACATGTGTTTTACCTAATTATTTCATGTACATCTTATTAGTTCATGTGTATATATACATAATAAAAAATAAATTTCCTTTTGGCCATTTTTGTGTTTTTTTTTCCGCACACTTGCCTAAACTCTAAGTTGTTTACCCTGGCACATGCACGCCCAGTATACGAGATTGTTCATGAGATCTGCGGTTTGGTGTGGAGATTAGTTCTTCCACTGAAGCTAAAAACGTGTGCACGGAGATCACTTTTGGCTCAAAACTGCTTAAAAACCAAAACATAGCAATGTAAATGTAGCCTAAGTGGTGAAACTGGTAGTTTTTGTAGAAGGGGTTTATTTTGGGCATTTTGGTGGAGTATTAACAACACTCCAGTGATGGTAAGTAGCTACCTTTAGTATTTTGTTGTTTTTGTTTGTTTCATTTGGAATCTTTTATTTATTATTATAATTAGTATTGCCTTTTCTACGAAACAAAGATAATGAGGATAAAAAAATAACAATAATGGTTGCTATTATTGTTGTTTTTAATAATAGTTTGTAGGGTTGACTGACAAAATCCTGATCCCTATTCGCACAGTGATTCCGCAAAACTTTATCATTAGTGTCAACATCTAAACAAAAAACTCCACCAATTCACAAGCATAGAGTGATAAGACATTAGGTTGTAACTTAACTACTTCGTATTTGCTCACGTGCTTTATGTGAAGTGTTGGAGAATTTCCATAATTTCATCCAAGTAGTTGAGAAAATAGGGAAGGAGTGATGGTCCAATTATTATTGTGGTTGAATTAGTTTTTTAAGCCTCTTTTTATGGAGCTAAAATAGTGACATTACATTTTGGCATTGAAGATTTCTTTTGGCAATCAAAACAAAACCTGAACTGAAAAAGTAAACATTGGCTTTGAAACACTTTAATTTGAAAAGTTGTATTGGCACTGAAACAAGTACTGGCCCTGAAATAAGTTTCAATGAAATATAAAACACAGGCATTAAAAAAATTAAAATAAAATAAAAAGTGGCAGAAAGAAATGCGAAGACCGTCAAGGAAAAAAACATTTAAAAGAAAGTGGAACATTTTTCAGTGCCAATACAACGTTGTCCAATACAAGTGTTTTAATGCCATGGTGTCCTCTTCAGTGATCTGACATGAGAAGAATTGCCAAGAACTTACAAGTTGGCTCACCAAAGTGTCAAGGATAAAGTGTGTGTGAATAATTGACAATTCAAACCTAAGAAGCTTAAGTCAAAAGAATATCCAAATACTTTTCTCATTGACTGCCATTATAAGTAATTTTCAAAAAGCCATGTGTGAATTGATTAGAAAAGCAAGAGGACAATCCCAGGCGTTTTAAACCTAAAAAGTATCAAATGTGCTTTAAGGTCACACTAGAGTTATGTCTGTCTAGAGGGATCTGACCTGACATGGCAAATGCTGTTAAAGCAGAGGCAGCTAATGAGCTGGCCTCCCCCTTTGCCTCTGAGATAGCTCAGCATCCTTTAGCTACGAACATTAAGACTCAGCACATATAGACAGTAGTAATAAATGAATGCAGAGGCCAAACCACCTGAGAGAGAGAGAAAGAAAGAGAAGATGGGAGAAAGAGAGAGTTAGAGGAAGAAGAGACTGTACTTTAGAGGGAGAAAGACAAGAGATAAACGAATGCAGTGTTTACTCACTACGCTCAATGCAAGTGTGTTATCTGCAGAGAGAAAGAGAGCGAAACAAACACATTGTGTTTGTATGCCTTCTTTCCTGTGTGTGTGAGAATGTGCTAGTACTGTATGTGCTTGTTTTTTTCAGACTTATTATTAGCATCCTTTTGTTTTTTCCCCCACACAAAAGAGGTATGCATATTTGTTTCTCCGAGTGTGTACATATTTGTGTTTTTTTCTTTTTGTGTTTGCTTTTTAATGTGGTGGTGTTTTGTGCCTCTCAGTCTGCATAATACTCTCAAAGTGTGTGTGTTTGTAGTTCTCTCTTCAAATGACTGTGTTTGTGTATGTCTACATCTCTCACTAGTCTTTTGGCTGTTTATGTGGTGTGTGTCTGTGGTTTGTGTCTCTCAAAATGAGCCTGTATGGTTTCTTTTTTCTATGTGCATTTGTGTGTACAATAATTTGACTTGAGTGAGCAAGGTGTTTGTTTGCATTAGCTGGTAACACAACCAATTAAGAGGTTTAACAAGGAGAACAACAGGATTTAACTCAAATGCTACTGAATCTTTGAATCTTTGCAACAAAGAGACACATTCCTCCTCTTACTATCTAAATTTTTCTCAGTGTGTATTTAATTTTCCTGCGTGCTTGTCAATGTGTGTCATATTTTCTTTGAACAAGTTTTTTTGTGTGTGTGTGTGTGTGTGTGTGTGTGTGTGTGTGTGTGTGTCTGTAGTACTGTAACCTGCATGGCCTGAGAGGAGTGTAGACTAGATTAAGGGTGAGTGATACAATGCCAGTCTCAGGATCCCTTCTCACTGCATCGACGGAGGCAGAAAGGCAATCCTCCACCTCTGAGTGCTCTGTTTCGCTGTCTGAACGAACTGTACACAGGAAGTCTTCCATCACCCAGGAAACTGTCCGGGAGTAAGAAATAAGAAGAAGGTGATTGAGCAGCAGCAAGAACCACCAGCAACATACTGATGCGTTCCATTTGTACTCGGAAGCCAGACTCTCCGAGGTCCAAGTTGGAACAACACCCCTGACCTTGGATTTCCGAGCTCAGAACTCAGAAAACCACAGAGTACCCCAAGCTAAAAATCCAACATGGCTGCTCCGTGCATCAACAGTTGTGAAAGTTGAAGTAATAAGCCCTTCTCTCTTATTTGTGTCTCACTAAATCAGTCGTTAACACAGTTCTGTCCATCTTCTATCAGTGGACATGTTACACTGTTTGTATGCACAAAAAACTGCGTAATGCGTTATTATAAACAGGTATTGCTAACAATTGATAACATGGCTAGAATTGATCAAAACAAGGAAAATGCGTCTTGTAAATGGAACGCATTCTTCTCCAGTAAGACGTCATTCCCAGCTTCGTCTTCCGAGGTGCGAGGTAAATGGAAAGCACTATGAGCTGCTGTACTTGAGAGGATTTAAACTACTACTTTGAGAAATCAAAATGTCTATAATTTTTGTTTAATTTGATGCTTCATTATTTTTTATTGAAGCATACTAAGGATTTTGTGTTGTCATAACATATGACACTCCAGTTTGCTGTTACAGATTGGGATCCATATTAAGCGGAACGGGTATCAGCATGAGGTGAACACTTGTCCTGCTCTGTTCATTTGTGAGCACATGTCAGTGTGTCAAGTTACTATTTTACTCGCCACATCCTGCATGTGCGTCACAATAAATACATTCTACTGTAGAGTCAGTGGTAAGCCATATGCGGTTAGCTAATGTTATAAAGAAAAACACCCCCCAACTTAAAAATATTCATGTTCTTTGTTTCCAACCTTTGCAATGTGTGATATAGTCTCACTGCTCAATTTCTACAGCCTCACAATAATTTACATAAGAATGATCTCAACTACACTAATGATCAAATGGTTTGTAAGGCCTACAGAAAGTGAAACAGTTTTAGATGAGAGTAGAAAACATTTTCAAGTCATCTTAATTTGTGGTAAAATGCTGTAATTATATGGTAATCTTTCTGAAAAGTATTCCTGTATCTGCTTTTGGAGAGCTACAACTACTGCTATTAGTCAACTACTAAACATTTTCAGAATTATGACCCTCAAAATATCCCCTATTGTAACAAGGTTTAAAAAATGATCCTCATAAATGTTTTCTGATATTGCAAGGGCACTGGAACTCTTGGAAAAAAACTGGCACACACCTTCCTGTCCTTTCCGGTCTTGATTCCCCGGCACACATCCAGTGAGCAGTACATCCATCTTCCTTTCCAGCTGGCAGCCTGCTTCACAATGGATCACCCCAAGTGGAGAGTTCTCAACAGGAACCTCCATGGGAATTCCACGGATAGGGTAAATCCAACAGATGGTTGACAATTCCTGCTCTGACCTGAAATATTTATTTTGATATTGAGTGCACACAGTACTTGGGACAAGTAATGAACCATAACTGGATTTAAAAACATGCCAGGAATCTTCCTAATAGGGTATCTGTGGCAGGCCAAAATCTAAAACCAGACCAACAGCTGTGTTGTTTTTTTTTTCACAGAGCTAAGGATACTAGCTTCTACATTTATTTAACTAAATACTAAATGGATTGAATACCCAACCTTTGTTTGTTTTTAATTAATTAATCACAATTGAATCAAATAATTATGAAGATAAGATTAAGAATTAAAATTATGCATACTTTATTTGAGTATTTTACATTTACTCTGGCTTCTTTGTCCCAAAGAAGTTTTGATTTACAGTACCCTTAACACAAAATGCAGTATTCCTATTTTTGAGAGTTAGTTTGTCTATTTGCATTATGTGTTTTGCACATTGATTCACATTAAAAAAAAGTGAGGCAAGACCATTGTACAGTACTTTAAAAGTAATGGATTGTGGTGCCTTTGCCAGCATGGGCTTGGATGGAATAGAACATGTTTGATGAGCTGGAAAAACTGTAGTGAGCACTTTCAACACTTCCCTCTTTTCTTGACTTGAAAAATGATGCTTGCTATAATCTTTACTTCATTTTAGTGTTAAACTATTTGCATGAAGTAAGTGTGCAAATTATTGCTGTATCTCGCAAGATAATCATGAGACCGTTGACCTTGTGAAAAGAACGGAAAGTCCCTGAGGGGTAAGCACATGTGGAGGAGATGCTGGGCCTCACCAGATAATTAGACAGTATCTCCTTTGTAATATTACTCCCTGATTCTTATAAAAACACTGTTTGTGAACAAACCCCAGTCAGTTTCTGTACTATGCTTCTGAGTGCTGTAAACTAACTGACTTGCAAGCAAAAACTAATTTTTAAGTGAACTCCAGTGATTCTGTCCATTTCTTGATAAATAATGATCATAACAGTATTATAGTATTATAGTATTACAGTATTTATTCACTTTGTTTACAGTGAAAGGCTCATTGAAAAACCACCTGGATGTAGGAATATAAGATGCTAATGAGCTTCACTGAACATCTAGAAGCTTGTCTGGGACTAGGCATAGACTCAGACATAGCCTGTTATGCAGACAAAAAGACACGCACACACACACACACACACACACACACACACACACACACACACACACACACACACACACACACACACACACACACACACACACACTCATGTTGTCTGTATTGAAGGTACTGTTGTTGCTCGGGCGGCTGCAGGGCTTCATAGTGATGCAGAGCCAGACCTGTTTTAGCTCCATAGAGTTTGGTGCAAACACTACAGGCACATCAAAGCGGTCCCCTTCACAGATCTGTATACCTGCAGCCAAGATGAAGGACAGCCATGACCATTAAGGGTTTTCTGCTTACGAACCAAATGAGAAATACAAATGTTCATTCTGGCAGTGCTTGACATGAACTTTTTGAGGCACATACATTTACGTTTCACTTGTCCACGCACAAGGTTGTTTTGTCATTTTTTTAATGCAGAATTCGAACAAACCGTTGAAAGCATCCAAACAACAACTTATACTAGATCTAAAATAATTTAACAATTTAATTTTTTTGTCTTTTTCCTACAATTTTACTTTCTACCCGGCAGAGGCTGATTTACCAAGGGATCCTTTAAAAGGTGCAGCTACTTTACAGTTGATTATTAGATGATACTTAATCCGGCAAGTTGCGGTGCTGAGGTTTTACAATAACTGACGGACAAACGAGCAGTGGAGTAGTAACGTTACGAGGCAGAGAGCCAGTCGCTAACTTCATCCACTTTATCCACACAAAGCACACTACATAACATGGCATTTTATTAGGACCTGAGCGCCGAAGGCCCGTTTAACGTAGAGAGAGAAAGAAAGAGAGAGAGAGACAGAGAGAGAGAAAGAGAGAGACACGGTGTCATATGATCGTTAACAAATTTAATACTTCAGCAGAGTTGTTAATTTCCATACAGGTTTTGTGGCTTGACAGTTAACGGTAAAGTAGGGGATTTGATGCGTGGGGGTATTTTGGCGACGGTAATGTTATTAGTTAGCAGTAGACCTAATTAACCCGGGTGAGTGTGCTGTGTCTGCCAGGTTCAGTTCTGAAATTTTCTCGTATTGCACAGCGCTGTGAAGGAATAATCTCTGAGAATAAGGTATGTTCTGCCTCTGTTTAGAAGTGGTGAATGTAGGCTACAGCTCACAGCAACTTAATACAATTTAGTGTCTGGCTTTTGTTTGATATTTAGTGTTGACAAATGGCTTTTTGTTGAGTTTCCTCTTAGCCGAAAAAACAAAACAGGGTTGATGAGAGCGGTGAGAGTGAACCAAAACATTTGCAGGTCACAAAAACTGAACAATTAGCTGAAAGATGCTAAACAACTCTTTAGAGCTAAAGGGAAATGCTGAGGTAAATGATAATTCTCTGTTGGTTCTTCACTACAGTAATTTACATTACACAAAGCCATTTGATCCATTGTTAATGTAAAAAATACTGATCAGAGCAGCTTTAAAGTTCCACGTTGCTTTTCATTTTGCTTCAAAAAATTTATTTCAAGACATTGGGCTTCAATTTGGGAACTGTATGTGTTGCCTGGTAAAATTGGTTTATTGAACATTTTATCATAAGATGAAAATCAGTTAACATACCTGCAGTGTGGCACAGAGGGATAGAGAAGACCTCCTTGTCTTTAGTGACTTGATGGCAGTTGGGAGCCCCATTCGGGTCCTCATCTGAGAAGAAATACCAAGTACACATTGTGATATTATGAAGTATCATGTCTGATAGGAGTGTACGACTCAGAAAATGTCACGATTCGATTAGATTTTAGATTCAAAAAATGATTCACAGTATGCATGTAGTTAATTTTCCCATGTACTGTATGTATATATGTGTATATATATATATATATATTATTCATGTGGATTTGTTTGCTGTTTGTTATTTTAAGGCGAGACACTACATGCGAATAGGGTAAAATTTTATAAAATAAAAGCTATCGCCACGAAACTTCCTCAGTTGATTACTTACCCAAGTATATTAAAACAAAAGTTTTTTTTTAAATGTTTATGTTTAATTATGCAAATTAGGCACTATCTCTCAATATGCATATTTTGGATTTTCGGTAGATAGATCTTCTTTTTTCATTTTGTTTACACACAAGATGAAAACAAAATTACAAAAGGGATTTCAGGATATCTTTTTTCATTACTTAGGAAATCAAAATATACTGTCTATAGCCTTAAAAAAATCTATTTTTGCTGTATTATTTTGATTAAAATGTCACATAAATCAGGCCAGGAATGATTTATTAACAAATCCCTCAGTAAATATCTTCAGAATACTGTTAAGTGTGTAACTGGAAAGTTTGGTGTACACAGGTGCTATAAAGGCATACATAGAGATGTTTTTACTTGAGAAGGACAACAAATAAATGGGGGAAATAGGGGAATTTAATACATTTCAATTGGAAGAAATTGCTCAAAAACAGAATCATTAATTAACATTGGCATATCATGCACAAAGTTGCAGACAAAACCCATGCTAGACAGTTGTATGGACAAAGAACAAGACCAACAGTAGCTGTCAGAGCTTTCTAAAGTCTAATTGTCCATTCCAGCACCATATGTAGGTCCCTCTGATATCTCTTGCTGGTGCATTTTCACTTTACTGTCTGTTATATCTCTGCTTTCACTGTTTTCAGTGACCCCTGGCTATTCAAAATTGTCCGCCTGTAATAATTTTGCGCTTGGCAGTAAATTTTCTAAGCGCTGTGCCCATTTGCTTGTGAGCATGGTTTATACACTCCAGCTTTACAATCTCATGTCCAGGGTATGGGTTCAGAGACACTATTTCCTTAAAAGCAGACCTATCCCCATCTGAGAGCCTTTTTATTGCCAAGTGCCATCAAAAGAGACACCAATGTTGATTACAGAATCAGCATCCTCCCTCAGATACTCTCCCAATTCTGGATTGTCTGCATAGGCCTGCCTGCATAGATCTGCTCCCTTGTCTTGTGCAGTGACTCCAATCCTATCTTAATTTCTGCCACTAAAATGAAAATGCATGTTGTGTCAAGAACTGTTACTTTCTTTTGGAAAGGACCATGCAGTCATAGCAGCCAATTGGACAAGAAAACCGTAAATGACTTTAAAGAATAAGGCCATCCTATAACGTTATACTATTACAACAGATCCATAATTGTGCATGCGTGCAGGTGTCAACCTGACTACAAGAGCGTGGACTGCACCACTGAAGCTTGGCACCATAGCCTACTATTAGACTGTGTGTGTGTGTGTGTGTGTGTGTGTGTGTGTGTGTGTGTGCACGCGCACAAGCATATATGATGTCCCCTCTTCATCTCTCCCTCTTTCTCCAATTGAAAATATATATTCTTCAATGTCCATAAGTTGATAAGGCTGCATTATTCAATGCCCTTTGTTTTTGCTATTGAACTAAAAACTCAAAAGTTGTACTGCAAAAGTAAAACTCACAATACAACACAATGAATGAGATGACATTTTATTCTACTGTTACAAATCCATCTTTGTTCTATCCATGAAAATATGTTCACTGTTACAACACCGCTATGATAAAATGTAATAGACCTCCAAAATCAACATCCCTGTCTCATCCCTGTTACCATAGCCTACCTATCACTCTCTTGTAATGCCTCTGGCATGTTTTCAGGTGAAGGGAAGGGATCCCCAACACCTTGCTGACCTTCCTCAGTGCAGCATGTCCCATCCCTAATTCATGGGCCAAAAGCGCGGACATTCATGTCAAAAGCGGCAAAACCTTTCGTCTCGCTTTGCAGCCGTGTGGCTGTGTAGACGCTCCGCCTATACCCACTCTCTCCTTTGCAATTACTTCACTCTAGAAGCAGACTGCTACAAAAGCCATGATTCACTGGATCAATGTTAATAAATAGATCAGATGCCACACAATTAGGGCACAAGAGACCACTTATCAATTCACTGAAGAGTTCAACATGCCAAATTTCACGCTTGTTTACCAATTTGAACGACTATCTTGAAATATGCCATTAATCTTCTGCACTAGTTAGCAGAAACAAGCAGTAGCCAATGAGATTTCGTCACTACTGTTATGATGTATTTGTATGTTACGTGTGTGATGTCTTTAAGCTACTGGGACCTTGAATTCCCCCTTGCCATCAATAAAGTATCTATCTATCTATCTATCTATCTATCTATCTATCTATCTATCTATCTATCTATCTATCTATCTATCTATCTATCTATCTATCTATCTATCTATCTATCTATCTATCTATCATGTGATTGCAGTAGACATACAATTAAAAAAATGTTTAAAAAAATGATATATATATATTTAAAAAAATATGAATCGTTTTGAATTCTATGAATCAATTTTGAATCGGTAGAGCTTGAATTGCGATTCGAATAGAAATTGATTTTTCTGCACATCTTTAATGTCTGAATACATCTGAAAATATATCTGTTAGAGAAAGACAATGAGTAGCTGGGACCTGTGAGTGTGATATTGAGCATGCCTAGGAGCTCAGTGGGGTTTGTGAAGGGAATGGTGATGGAGGCGTTGGAGCCAATCAGGGATGAGATGCTCAGAGGTTCCTCGCTCTCTGGAATAAGGCCACGCCCACTCAACAAAACACACCATTCCCGGAACTAAAGAAAGACAGAGACAGATTAAAACACACAGTGGCCAGAGGGAGAGACATGAAGTAAATGAGAAATAAGAACGCATGAAGGGAATACAGAGGAGGGAAGACAAAGAAAAGGTGTGGTCAAATGATAAAACTCGGGAGTGGAAATGGCAGCATGCATTCTTTCTTTACTATAACTATGAATCACATTTTGAGATTGATGCCATTTAAAAATATTTTACAAATACTACTGTGGGACAATATGTGGTAAGGCTGGGTGCTATGGCAAAAAATGTATCATGATAATTGTCAATATTAACACAATATATATATCACAGTAAGTGTAAAGCGTGTAATTTTCTGATCTGTTTCATGTCAAACTTTAAGTAGCCAAGCACTGTCTCACCCACTTTGTCCAAATCGTATAGCCAGTACAGCAACATTTTGTGACTTGTTCATCCATCTTTATGATCAAAGTCGTGACTTTTGAGTTGTCGCGTTTGCACCTATGTGTCTCCGAATGTATGAAGGCAAGGGACAATGATTAATCTAATCAATTGTCTGTGTGTGTTTGTCTGAGTATATATACACACCTGAGGGCATGTGAAAGTGATCTTTGTCGTGTGGTTCCCCTCTCCGATGGATGAAGGGGTAAAACGGACACCAAGCTGGGTGGAGGAGTGAGGCTCCACAATAAGCTGGAAAACACATACACATGAAATAACTAATGAATAAACACACACGCTCAAATCCTTTAAATCACACTGCTAGGCAACCCACAGCTTTCCATCCAAATATAAAGCAAGTAAAAAAACTGTGTAAAGCAGTGTAAAAACACAAAAACTGTGTTATCAAGTGTCTTATACTATATAGTTGTTTTAAGAAATGTATGTAATCAAAAATTAATTGAACTACAAAGAACATTGAAAACAATGGTAAATCAATTGCAGGAGCAAGGTAACTTCAGATTGTGCAATAATGGAACATAATACTGAGCTGATAAATGTAAGGATGAGGCACAAAGGTGAGTGTGAGTACTTACAGTACTTCCTGGCTCCATTTCAAGTTTGTAGTTTCTAAGGTTACTGTTGGTTGCAATCAGCTCCAGAATTTCAGCTGTTGGGTTAACCAGGGGAATGGTCTGCCTGGTCCATCTGATGCATGCCCACGCGCAGAGACATATATACACACACACACACACACACACACACACACACAAATTTCAGTTGTAAAAATAATTCCAAACTTATTTATCCTATTTAATTTTACACACCACACAAAATAAAATCCCACCCTCTCCCCTCTCAAACCTGTGCTTGAGGTAGCAAAATTTTGTACCGTTTGATTTAACGTGAATCGATCCTCGGTAGTACCGACGTAATTCGGAGCTTAGCACCGCCCAAGACAATTGTGATTGGTTAAAAGAAATGCGCACACACACACACACACACACACACACACACACACACACACACACACACACACACACACACACACACACACACACACACACACACACACACACACACACAGAAAGTAATGCCAGATAAGCTTCCTGACACAAATGTTGCATTTAGAATTTACTGAGATAATCAGCAGTGAGCACGATTTATATGCAGCTACAATCGCTATTCATTATTCTGTTAGCATGGTAAATTAGTTCTCTGACATAATTATCATGCTAGGGGTGGGAATCTCTAGGCACCTCATGATTTAATTCCGGTTCAAAGGGCTTTGATGCGATGATGCATCTTGCATTAACATTTTAAAATTTCAGTGTGACTACTTGCTACTTAAAATATACATATTGTATGTGTAATAAGTCATTATTAAAAAAATTTGCATTTACATTTACCTCTACTCACATTTCCAAAAAATGGGAACTTTCAATGGTGGCTCTTTGGCCTTAATTCTTAGTGCAAGAGTTAAAGCACTCAAATAATGGCATATTGAGAAGAATAAGAACAAATAAATAATAAGCAAATGCTATTTCATGTGACTCTGACCTGTTGATAAATTCTGATCTGTAGCTTGCGCTTGTTTACTCAGGGAAGACACAATGGACTGATTTGATGATGCCAAGGGCTCCTGACCAAGTGTCCATATGTAATGAGTTGGGAATGTGGTAATGAGAACAGGCTACCGCTACAACGGATCTTCAACCTTAGCCTGCAGCTAGGGAGAGTGCCCACCCTCTGGAAGACATCCTGCATTGTTCCAGTTCCCAAGAAGAACAGGCCAAGCGAGCTGAATGACTTCCGACCGGTGGCGCTCACTTCACACCTGATGAAGACGTTGGAGCAGCTCTTCCTCAGCCTCCTCAGACCCCAGGTACAGCACGCCCAGGACCGCCTGCAGTTTGTGTACCAGCCAGATGTTGGTGTGGAGAATTTCATCCTCTACATGCTACATTGGGTCCACTCCCATCTGGATATGCAAAACGGCACAATGAGGATCCTCTTCTTGGACTTCTTCAGTGCCTTCAATACCATCTGGCCCACTATACTTCAGGACAAACTGAATAGGATGGGAGTGGAACCCTCTCTGGTGGACTGGATCAGAGACTACCTCACTAACAAGCCACAGTACGTCAAGCTGAAGGACATCATGTCTGACACTGTGGTCCTCTGTGGAACCTCTTCTCTTCACCCTGTACACCTCGGACTTCTGTTACAACTCTGAGCTGTGTCACATACAGAAGTACACTGATGACACAGCTATTGTTGGGTGTATCAGGGGTGACAGGGAGGAGTCTAGTGGGGGACTTTGCTCTCTGGTGTGCTGCCTACAGCTCAACACCTCTAAGACAAAGGAGCTGGTCGTTGACTTTGGGAGGTCAAGACCAAGACCGCAACCAGTCCTGCTAGAGGGAGTTGAGGTGGAGGCAGTCCAATCATACAAATACCTTGGGCTGGGGCTGGATAACAAACTGGACTGGACAACACACACCAGCCACCTGTACAGGAAGACACAGAGCGGGCTGTACTTCCTGAGGAGACTAGGGTCTTTTAACATCTGCAGCAAACTGCTGTGGATGTTTTACCAGTCTGTGGTCACCAGTGTCCTTTTCTACATTATGGGGGCAGCATATCCAAGAAGGACATCTCCAGGCTGGATAAACTGATCAGGCGGGCCGGCTCTGTGGTTGGCATGAAGCTGGACTCGCTGGTGACGGTGGCAGAGAGGAGGACACTGGACAAACTGCTGGACATTATTGACAATGCCAGTTACCCCCTGCACACCGTCATCAGCACCCAGAGGAGCCTGTTCAGGGGAAGGCTGCTCCTTCCCAAGTGTTGGACAAGCAGACTCAAAGACTCCTTTGTCCCTCATGCCATCAGACTATACAACTCCTCACTTGGGAGGAGGAGGAAATAGGGCAGAGAGAAGAATACAAACAGTACATACATACACACCTGGAGTCACATAAATACCTGGACACTTTAACACTCAACACTGACACTTTTGACTGATAATTTATGGTAAATGTCTTTTTATAGCCAAAGGTTCTTCTTCTTCTTATTATTATTATTATTATTATTATAACTATTTTATTACTGTTATTATTGTTATCTTTATACTGTCTTCTATACTGTATTCTTGCTGAAACTGATGCTGGAAATGTCAATTTCCTTGCAGGAGTTATCCCAAAAGGATTAATAAAGAGAAGTCTAACTCTAAGGCTGTGCACACTGTTGGAGCTATTCATTATTTTATTATTGTTGGAACTATTCATTGTTTTGTTATATTTAATAGTTAAATATTTCGTTATTTAATTTCAGTTTTGTTTGAATCATACAGCTACATACATTTATTTATATCATTAGTATTTTATTTGGGATATTTTTAGTATTTGTTAGTGCTTTTGTTTTGAAAGTACCAGGCAGCCTTAGCCACCAGGTGTAGTCATCAGTACATATATGGGTGAACAGGTACAGTATGTGGGAGGTAGACACCAGGGAGGGCTGATGGTTTTTTACCAGAGCCTAGAGACATCATTTGTGTGAAATGTTTGTATGCCGAGAAATTGGATTAATAAACCTCATAGAATGCCATCTCTGCCTGGACAATGAAAGTTTTAACACAAGACTCCTGGTACCCAATGGTATCTTTTTTTAATTTCCCTCTGTATAACAAAAAAACATTAGAACATTTGGTTAATTATTTAGAAAATTTTACACAAAATAAAATCCCACCCTTTGCCCTTCCAAACCTGCGCTCGAGGTACCGAAATTTGGTACTGTTTGATTTAACGTGAACCGATCCTCGGTAGTACCGACGTAATTTACCGTACCCAAGCCCAGACAAAATATACACGCCACCAAAACAAGTTTCTTCCCGAATCCATTTTGCAAATACACCGTCGTAGCAATTGGAGCTTAGCACCGCTCAAGACGATTGTGATGCACACACACACACACACACACACACACACAGACACACACAATATTTTCACAAATATCAGAAGAATATCTTGTAAATATTTTGGGTATTTCAGTCACCTAAGTGTATGAATATTGATTTCATACAGTCATACATGAGTGCAGGAATATTGAAAGTACTGAAATTATATTAAATTGAATTGTGACCCTTAAGTATTGAAACTGATTGGTTGATTTCAACAAGCGAGAAAAATTAAAACAATCGGTGCTGCCTACACCGTGTTATCCTGCTGCTAGATAGACTTGGTTACATCAACATACAGTATTGATCACAAACTTCCAAGATGCCGTCCGCAAGCGTGTCTATGTCGATTGTGTGGGTTTTGACAACAGTGTCATATGCATGTATATATTTTAGAGTTCTTTTATGTCCACTTTGGTGGTGCTGGTGCAGATGTTCTTTGTAGTACTTAGGTCTGTTTGCAATACATATTTGTATATACAATGCATGGTGTGTTGTATATCGGTTTCAATTATCAACGTTTTGAATGTCATTGATGTTCAGAAACACTTTCTTTATCAACAAAAATCTGTCTTTATTGCCCAATAAATTAAACATAACACGCAAAAACAATTCATAAAAATATAGTATATTACAGAACGATTATCAACTATTAGAACCATAACTTACATGTTACAAATATATGAAAAAGGCCGTCAAATGTATAAAACTCATACAATAATGAATGGCTACACATGAACACATGATTTAACAAACTTCTGCTCGTTTTCAGCCCGAAAGTGTGTCCTCCTGCATCCCTGTGTGATACAGGACGGTATATGTAAAGCACGTAGCGATGTCTCCAAAGCATGCAGTGTTCACTGATATCAAACAAAATTTTCTGCTAATGGTTAAAACTGTAGACATGCATGGAGTCCATTCAAGACAGAGAAATGCGGGACTGTAATCAGCAATGTAACATTAATGTTAGCGGTTAGCATTAGCATAGTAAGCTAGCGATTTGAAAAAAACGTTTCAATTAAGAACATTATTGCAAGTATATATGTACATGACTGTGAAGAGCACAAAACAAGACTGTCGTAATTTTTAAATCAATTATTTAAGCCAAAAATACTTACATTTCTGGGTCTCTCTGGTCGATCTGGTCTCCACTGTTGCCGGTTATGCAGTGAATTCTGGCTACCACTTACTTTCAAGTAAGCTCACGGCTTGGCTTAAAAATAAGGAGTGTGTAACCCTTCTCCTTACCCCTACCCCTCAATCAAAATGAGTATTGGGACAGATAAATGCGCAAAACTAAGGGAAAGGGTTAAGGGGAAGGGGTAAGATAGAGAAATGAGATCCAGCCTAAGCCTGTTGGGTGCAAAATCTAGCAGGAGGATAACTTGGTGTAGACAGCACCGACTGTTTTAAGTTTTCTCACTACTGACAGCACTCCAAATTTACAAACAACAGAGCTACTGTACGTGTTGAAATTCACCTTCAACAATGTTTGCTCAACGACAGATTCTCCTCAGATGGAATAAAGTCTGTATCAACGTCTCATACTGTACATGATGGCTTGATGATGTAGTGGCACACCTTACACTCAAACACCTATGTTAAGCCAATAAGCCGGCATTGAGATACTATGTCTTGGCGTGTATACACTTACTTGCCCAGTTGACAGCAGGCCTGTGGTAGCGTGATGACTGGAGGAGGAAGGGCATAAAGCTCCAGCTGATACCAAAACTCCTCCACTAGCTCTGACTGGAACACCACACTGGAAGGAAACACACACCAAACCTATGCAAATACTATAGTTGTACTTCAGATGTAAAACACTTCAAAATAAACAAATACATTGCTGTGTATATTACCAAGATCATGTAATGTACTGGACTGTAGTATATTGTATTCCAAACAATGAATGGTAAATGGGCATTTTAACTCCTCCTTCAAAAGAAGTCGGGTCAGCTTTAATGCAGTGAGTCTTACCTGCCTGTGCTCTTTCCTACTCTGCCAGGAGAGAACGTTGCTTTGTAGGTGAGAGTCTCCTGTGGGGGAATTGAAACCCAGTTGGCCCCACTTAGGTCGTCTCCTTCCAGGTGCACATTCAGCATCAGCAGCTCTCCTCGTGGGTTTTTGACAGGGATCTCTATGGCAACTGAGCTCTGGGAACACGGCATTTCAAAGGTGAAAACTTTTCTTCTCATGATTTGTTCTGATAGTCTTTTGATCTAAGTGTAGAAAGAAGATTAAGTTTTCCAGTAACAGTGGCCAGCAGCAGAAACACTACTTTAGAGCCTGCATGTTAGAAACATAACAATAATCTCTGACTACTT
Source organism: Percina caprodes (assembly GCA_013375575.1). NCBI lineage: Eukaryota > Metazoa > Chordata > Actinopteri > Perciformes > Percidae > Percina > Percina caprodes. The sequence continues at coordinate 659,418 of JABXJD010000156.1, forward strand.
TTAGACACTTAAATTCTTGTTTGTATGTTACAAAGTAAAGTGAACACAATGAAATTTGAACAATTAGGCTATAACTACCATGTGTATATAATATGTAATAATAAAATGTTTCTATTTTTACTCTGACTACTGCATTTGCATTCTTACCAAATGAAAAATGTATAATAAATTGAAAGAAGTAATGACATTTTTTGTGATTTTGGAGAGTATGCGCTTTTGCCAACTCAAGCTACAATCTTTCTGTTACTGTACTTTTTAAAGCAGCAGCAATTAGAGGCCTAAGGGGGAAATGTGCTACCCTTTTTACAGTAGGGCTCGAAAGTTTGGGCACCCCAGGTTAAAAGCGGTGCATGCTATAACCTCTGCAGGGTGCCCAAACTTTTGCAGATGCCATTTTTGAGTTTTCTGTTATTTTGAAAGTGTAAATGATGGAAATAAAATCTAACTTTTTGTGACATTTCATATAAATGTCTAATCTGTCATTTGATGTCTTTTCTTAGCTTCTTTATGCCCATTAATACAAATTTTTACCTGGGGTGCCCAAACATTCAAGCCCCACTGTATGTGGTAATAAGTGAAATTGCGCCAAAATGGAATACAAGCAGCAATGCACCGTTCAAAGGTTCAAACTAGGAGAGGAGGGATTGTAAATTAAAACAAATATCCTCTGCAACAGAATAATCACTGCAATTTCACCAAAAATCTCCCACCAATTAGTTTTAATAACTCAAATCACTGAATTGACACCAATAGGTCATATAATATTTCCTCACATGGAAACTTCCTCTTTAAAGATGAATACACTCTTATAGCTACAAAAGTCTTCTCTTCAAATACAGTAAATATTCCAAATTCAACAGCAGAAAACATTAGATGAACTATGGATGTGCTCATTTACATCTAAAGTCATAGTAAAAACTCCCCTGAACTGAAAAAAAAATACTGATGCTAGTTGGTAAGGTAATTTGCGTTAGAATATCCAAAGTGTGTATGCAGAACTTACCTGAGCAGAACACTGTACATCTATGATCTTGATGGGTGCTGCTGGCTCACAAATTACCTCTAGCGTGAAATGCACCTCGTAGCATCCAAGTACATTTCCTGGATGACACATGTATAAATCCCGTATGAATACACACACGTTTACACATACTTAAAATTCTAAGTCTTGGGCAAAAAAATTCAAAATAAAGTGTTAAAGTTCTAAATGGTTCTTGTACAGTATATGGTACAACACTAAGCTTACCTTTCTGCTTGTCTGCCTCCTGCATGCCTTCAATATCTAGAAATGACACACAGCCTGCAGGAAAAGTTGTAAATGAAGTGTTCAGGGTTTTTTTCTTTTTTGATTGTTTGTTTTACATAAGTAACTACAAGGGCATTTGGAACGCGCAGACCTCCGCCAATGCAGGGGGAATTTTCGGGGACTCATTCTTCCGATTGTTCCTACGCCACATGCAGTAAAAAAAAAGGCCCATCTCACAATGTTAACAAAAGTGAAAAATAATTTGATAATTTTATCTTCTTATACATAATGTATTTATATATTTTGTATTAATGAGAATTTTGCACACTGAAACATAAACAATAATGCACACGCACAAACAAAAGTTTCTTATATTTCCTATTCAGCTATTCATTGCGACATAACTTGCATTTACTTAAAGTAACAGGCCGAGTTATTGGGACCGCCAGAGTTAGATAAGTTGATACATACCCTTCTCACCTCTGTGCATGCTGTAACTCTGTTTGACGCCCCCAACATTAGCTTAGCCTAGCAAAGATCCTGCAGGTAACTGGTTCCAACTAGCTACTGCTCCCAATAAGTGACAAACTAACGGCAACATGTTCCTGTTAACATGTTGTGATTTGTATAGTCATAACGTGTACAAATAACAAGGTCACATGAGACACAGCCATCTTTAAACTGTATACTAACTAGGAACTGTATTCTCAGAAAGGCAAAGCAGTGCTATTTGGCCGGAGTAATTACATAGACAGTTAAAGAAAGAGTGATTAGCACAACACCGAAAAGCACAGTTACTTCAGTCAACAAAACCGATGTGAATAGCTGGCTAGTAGCTGGTGATCATGTCTTACTATGAGGAATTTTACTTGGTATCAAACCAAGATCTAGAAAATATATTTTTGTGCCAGAATACACAGACGAGGAGTTACACATTTTTGAAGCTGATAGACAAAATGCCGAACAGACTGAGGTTGAGGGGAGAAACAGAAGGAACACGGACTGGTGGTCCTTTGGCCGGTCTGTACTATCAAGGTGATGGCTGAATCCTTCAGCACACGGTTCATTTCACGTTTCACGTTCTGAGCAAACACAATCTTTCTTAAAAGGTGACTACAGGTGTATTTGGATCATAATCCAGAGCAAGTATAGCCAAAGATTCAGCGGTCAATTCTATGAAACATCATGGTATTACCTGGTCTCCCCTGTTAATTGTCGCAGCAAACACCCATGATTGTAAACTACGCTTTTAGTATCTAGTAATTGTTGAAGTTGACTCTAATACTCCAACTCTGAGCAAACTCCAGGCGAACTCTCTGCTCCATGACCCCTTTTTAGGTGAGGCGAGCAAAAGACTCCGCCCAAGTAGCCAAAGTACCAGTGCTTTGCCTTTCTGAGAATATAGTTCCCAGTTAGTATACGGTTAGAAGATGGCTGTGTCTCATGTGACCTTGTTATTTGTTATTTATTGGGAGCAGTAGCTAGTTGGAACCAGTTACCTGCAGGATCTTTGCTAGGCTAAGCTAATGCTGGGGACGTCAGACAGAGTTACAGCAGCACGGAGATGAGAAGGGTATGTATCGACTTGTCTAACTCTGGGGTAACGGTGAATAAGCTAAAGTCACAATAAGTTGGCATGTTCCTTTAAGTTTAAACACTAGAACCACCATAACCTTAACGTTGACGTTGTGATTCAACAATGTAAAATATTCCGGAATTATGTGCTCAGCATTTGTTCATCTTACAGATATGCTACACAGTCAAAACAGAATCCAAATGTAGGTCTTAAAACAGGCATCTAACAACGGACACCAGAGTGTAATAGCCTGTGTGTGCCTGTTGAAGAAAATGTAGAAGAATTTGGTAAACATAGTCAGCCGACATTTGAGCGCAGCTGCCTTTCACGCCAAATACTAATCACATAACATCACAATCACAAACATGCAGAGATAGAGAAAAATCACCTGTCTGTTTTCCTCGTTTCCATGATGACACAGCCAGGGTGTATGGAGCGTTGTGACCAGGTTCAATCTCCAGGGAGGGAGTTCCACTTACAACAGATAGATCTGTCACCACCTATGTGTACGTTACGACAGAGCATTAGGGCCACATCAAAGGGCCGAGCGGCAAAGGCCCTACTGAAACTGAAGAAATTATTATTTTCCTGGAAAATTAACATACTTAAAAACTTGCATCAATCCTGGTGAAAATGTACACATTTTAAGGGGTTCGGGAATAGGCGTTCAAAAATGGCTCGCTAGCACTCACTACAAAATTGAAAAAAATTGAGCCCCTGCAGTACATTTAACATAGACTCATGAAACCTGGTACACATATGTAGCATGTCAAGACCAAGGGGGTAAGCCTCTCCTCTCTAAGCGTAGCTCCCATAGACAGTTAAAGAAATGGACCAACAGATCCTGTTGTTTTGGACGGAGACCAGCGAAGGAAAATAGAAGCACTTTTCCGGTGATGGCTAGGCGTTACTGCGCAGCCTCCAACTGAGCTTGACAACGTAGTTGTGACGTGGGCAACGTGTCTGAAAGTCTTCTGGTAGTTGTGCCAAGAGAAATCGCAATCATTCCCAATAAGCAGAGATGGAGTCAACATGACGAGAATAAAATGGAAATACTTTTTCAAGAATAAAGTCAAAATGTAAATACCATTACAGAATTTTTATGTATCTTGTGAAAAATCTCAATATCTACTTGATGGATTGGCACATTGATGTATCCTCATGTCTTTAGTGATACCCTGACTTTTTATCCAACTATTGGAAAAATTACCATGAAATTTCACATTTTTGTAAGGATTTAATCTGCCATCATCAGGTCAAATTGTAATGTGTTTAATACTTTGTTTTAAGACACAATACTTTCTAAACCAATGGCCTTCCATCAAACTCAGCTTTACTTTGCTGATTAGCAAATGCTAGCATGCTAACATGCTAAACTAAGACCGTGATCATGGTAAACATTAAACCTGTTGAACAATCGGATGTTGGCATTGACATTGTGAGCATGCTGACATCCCTGAGTACAGCAAACCCCAAAGATGTTCAGTTTACTTTGTCAGCAAGTAACTGCATGTGTGGAAGTTATTTGAATGTGTGCTTATACCTTGAGAATAAGTTTCTTCTGGCTGTAGTTGGGGACATCAATCTGTGCATGTGTGGTTTGACCTACAGAGCACTGTAATACTAAATGGTCCACAGGCAGGGGGTGCTCTCCCACTCCTCTGAGGGTAAACACGTGCTCAATACCGTCACAGTCATTGTGTAAGGACAGCTTGCCCTGTGGGGGTGGGGGTAAAGTACAGGCAGTCAAACACACACAAACTGGTGTTCAGTGCACATACAAAGGAAAGGACAGGCCCAAGACAAGTAACTTTAGGACAAAAATGTTTTTTAAGTCTAAAATGCATTAGATTGCATTGGAGGGACAAGATGGTATTCCTTGCACAAAAATGTTTGTTACACTCTTGATTGTGAACAATTGTGAAAATACACAGAATTTCCTCACTATACATTTCTCATATTTTAAATTACATAAAGGAATATAGGCAAACAAATGTATTAACAGTACAAGAACTGCTGCGGCAGCATGTCTGTTATTTAAGCCCCACCTCTAGAGTTGCATATAGAAATGCATTGGTGGTTCAGTGGTAGAATTCTCGCCTGCCACGCGGGAGGCCCGGGTTCGATTCCCGGCCAATGCAACATCCTTTTGTGTATGCATTTATTTCAATTTTTATTTCAAGTCATTTTCTTTTAAAATATATATTTATTTAAATAGTGACGGTCATTGCTCATTTCACATTTTTTTTTTAAATATATCTTTCTACATTTTTAATTTCTTACTCATAAAATAAATAATAGTTTTCAATTAATAGTCAACTAATGGTTAAACAACTTAATCACTTTGAAAAGGGAAAATACGTCTTTGTTCAACTTTCTCTATATATGACAGAAGTAGTAAGCTTTTCATTAATCACTGTAAGGGGCCAACTAACTAAACTGCAGAACCCTTCAAAAAGAGAGCTCAGTTACAGTAAAATACATGTCTATCACATTCTTAGAAAAGCATAGGAAGATTAAGCTGGCCACAGAGGAAGATTAAATTCCCAGATATCATCTTAACAGCCACACAGGCCAGACAGTGTGCTGTGCTGCTGATTGAGACATCACGATAAGTGTTCCTACTTCAGCTGACTGTTCCCTGAGAGGATGGAATGGAATAGGCTAATGAGAAGAAAGGCCAAATATGAGGGCTTGGCCAGATGAGCATTGGTGTCAGGGGACTTCAAAGTGGGCTTTCTACTTTAGTGCTGCTCTTTGAATTTGCTGAATACACACTAACTCAAGGCCACCACACTGTAAAGACTGCAGGGTCTATCAGAGTTAGGCAAGACAGTTAAAATCCAAGAATGTGACAAAGGGAGAGAAGGAGAAGAAGAAAACACGAAGAAAGAAAGAAACAATGAAACCACAACAAAAAATGCATTACCGTGACAATGCATTGTGCAGAAGGGTGAAAGGTGAGGGGGTAGCAGGCTCTTGTCCCTGCTGGCACATTCAAAACATTTGGGCCGGAGAATCCTTCACCATACACCTCAGCTTGCATTTTCCAGTCTTGGTGAGTTTCATTGTGCTATGAGAGAAGCATAGGTGATCATTTCACTTAAACCCAGAACCAATTCAATTCAATTCAATTTCAATTCAATTTTATTTATAGTATCAATTCATAACAAGAGTTATCTCAAGACACTTTACAGATAGAGTAGGTCTAGACCAGATAGAGTAGGTCTAGACTACACTCCAGAATTTACAAGGACCCAACAGTTCTAGTAGTTCCCTCCAGAGCAAGCAACAGTGCGACAGTGCAACCCACCATTATTTAACATTTTGGCAAGCAATTTTACAAAACTACCATCATAACATAATCTACTTTTCTAACCTAAAACTTTTAATATGTTAGTTAGTTTTAGTGATACAATTGGTCAAAGATGTATTCCAACCATGGTTTTTGGTTCCTGTGTATTCAGGATTACCACTCTCCAATAAGAAAGCAGTTTCTCATTATGGAAAGAATAAATAAAATGATTCATACTTAATCAAATACTTTTAGGATAGCCCTTAATAAGCAGTGCACACACAGACTGATTAATGCATTTTCTCTTGCCCCTCACCAGCGGTATGTCTTGCGTGACGGAACGGTGAGCAGGTGAACTGAAGTCCAAATGTACGGATCCTCCCTGTGGCCACAAATGAGATTTTTATTAGCATTAACCATAAACACATGAACCAGCAAGCAATCCAGAATTTACTTAATATACCATTGACAGGTTTACTAAGCTCCATCTAACATCAGCTGATATCTACCTGTGAAGTAACCAGTGCCTCTAGCAAATAGACCCTGGTATCACACCAGGACCTCACGACCACCTGACATGTAAATTGCCCCACAGAGTTTGCCTGAAACCGCAATGGGATGTCCACACAGCCACAATCTATCATACACAGAGAGAAGAGGAGACTCAGGGATGGGAGGAGGTGGACAATTAAAGGACAGTTACATAAATAAATGACATGACCATGAGTGAAAACTATTAGGGCATTTCAGTTGTGGGACCTTTACCCGGGGGATCAAGGACCTTTTGAGGAACTCAAGAATGTTAGCCACATTTCCACTAAATTGAGCACCTGTACAATAGTTCCAGTTGTACAAAAAGTCCCTTCTATGAGGATTCCCTATCAATGGTCCAATGGTTAATTTAACAGATGATAGTTTTCTATTTTATTCTATTATTTTCTACCATGGCTGAACAACAGTGTACTGGACTCCGCTATCCAGCTAGCAGGCCTGCTAGCCTTCTGAGCAGATAAAGATGCTGCTCTGTCAAGTAAGACTAATGGAAATGGGTCATGCATATGTAACACTGACTGGTGCAGAAATGCGGTGCTTGTATCCAACTACTGCTCACCGCTGGTGGAGTTTGTGACTGTTCGATGCCGACCATTCTACACTCCACGCAAATTCACTCAGTTTATACTCAGTGTTTACATCCCACCAAGCACTAATGCTACCAGTGCGTTAGCTGAACTTTACGAAGCTGTCAGTGAGTTCCAAAGCGCACATCCGGTTGGACTATTTATTGATGCTAGTGATCATTTCAACCACGCAAATCTCAAGAAAATTCTACCAAAGTTTCATCAGTATGTGGATTTTGCCATCAGGTAGAAGGTACTGCAGTATAACTGCCCGCACCTCCAGAATGGGGAAGAGCTTCGTCCGTCAAGCAGTGTTGAACAACAAAACCTGATGCAAATTTGTCACACTGAACTGAAATGCACTTCTGCACTTTTTTTATATGATATATGATTTGATATGATATGATTTCTATCTCTGTTGCCAGTCTGGCTCAGGTTAAACTCTTTGTGAAACATGAACAAATACAAACAATGAATGCCACAGAACTTTTTTTTTTAATCCAGTTTGACAGTCAGTTAGAACGGAAAAAGAACATAAATAAACTACTTTAATGTAGATTTTCTTTAGGGCTTTATTACGTGGTATCAGATCTGTGCTTAAACTCCAGTACTTCTAGATACCAATACCGGCGTTTTAGGCAGTATCGGAGGCAATACCGATACTGGTAGTGGAATTTCTCTAATTTATAGTCTATAAAGTGTGTGCACAAAATGTAGCCTGTCTTGAATGTCAGGTTTTAATAATGTCGTTTTATATATTTTAAATGTGCAACACCACTTGATCCATGGTGAAACGTTTCATTTCACTATATACACTGTATATGGTTGAAATGACAATAAAACCCACTTGACTTGTAAAAAATCTACATTATAAAACGGATGTCCATAAAACGTTTGACAGGACATTTCCAACTGCAAACAGGGTGAATTATTATTCATTGTGTTATGCTTTTGTAATTCATGAAGTTTTTTATTTTTTTGAGAGTCAGCCCAAGGTAAAGTCCATAAGACTTAATTAATATTAGGTCGAGGGTCCAACATTTATAACCTTAATGTTTTTAAAGTTAAAAACATGTTTGTGAAAGACTGAATTTGTTGTCAGGCTTGGACCAATCTGAGAAATCGTGAAAAGTTTCGAGCCAATTGGATGATGTACACTCAAGTTACACCCACTTCCTGTTTCGATGGCGAAACACACAAAATGGCCGCCCCGCCACGGCCATGCTCTATGACAAAAAGTTTTTCTTTTAATAACTTTTCATCTTTAACGTCTTAAGATGGCACAGACCAAATTGAAGTTGATCGGATGAACTCTCTAGGAGGAGTTCGCTAAAATACAACATGTGGAAATGGGCAAAATTGCACTAATTTTGAATTTTTCAATTAATTGTTGGGTTTAGGGTATGGCTCCAATTTTATGTACAGTGACATACATGCTTAAGTTGACTAAAAGAGAATCATGTTTTGAAATTTATTTTCCTAAATTTGAGCCAACCTTGGTGAATGAATAACGTATTGTAAATGTTCTTATTTAAAATACAGGGTCATAGTATACATACCCCTATGTTCCCATAGTTTCCAGTTATGGATTCAGGATATTATGCATCCTGATAAAGTTCCTTGGCCTTTAGAATTAAAATAGCCCCACATCATCACATACTCTTCACCATGCTTAGAGATAGGCATGGTTTTATTTCAGTTAGACTAATACCTGGTTTGATTTGCATTGAGAGATGATTTTATAGAAGTATCCCATGCCTATCTCTAAGCATGGTGAAGTATGTGATGATGTGGGGCTATTTTAATTCTAAAGGCCAAGGAACTTTATCAGGATGCATAATATCAATCATAACTGGCCTTTAATATCTGCCTGCCTCTAAATTTAACATTATGTATACTAATTTTGTATTTTTAAGAACATTTATTTATTGTTGGGTTGGTATGCTCCAATGTGTTAAACTTTTGAGCACCACTGTATGTAGTGCCATGTGAATGTATGTATATGTGTACCAAGTTTTGTGAGTCTACATTAAACGTACTGCGGGGGTTAAATTTTTAAAATCTGTAGGGGGCACTAGCAAGCCGTTTTTGTGCGCCTGGTCCTGAAACCCTTAAAATACGTAAATTTTCACCACACTTGATGCAACTGCCAAATCTGGTGAGTTTTTGAATATGTTAAGCCCCTCAAAAAGGCAATTAATTTGCCGGGAAAAAGAAAGAAAGAAAACAAATAATTCCTTCAGTTTCAATAGGGCCTTTGCCGCTTTCGGCGCTCGGGCCCTAAATATAAATTGTTTCATTGCGAGACAGGCAACTGTTTTCAGTATCCTATTCCACCTCTACAACTCTCTTTTTCATTCATTTATTACATCGACTCACACAACACTACATTCTTCATGTATTTATGTGTGTACCTGCAGGATTCTCCCATGGTATGTTGGTGTCTTCCATTATAGGTATTGTGACAATACTAGGTAAAGCAAAGTATTGTGGCAAAGAAACTTCCACACTGTATTCTACGCCTTTACTGTGAAGACCTCTCAACAGTTGGGCCTAACAAGAGACAAGAGAAAAAGAGGGACAGAAAGTCAAATATGGAGAAATATCACAATACTGATGTGGAATCCCCCTGCCTGCCCTTCCAACTATATAGCCAAACATCTGATTTCTAGAACCGATATGTTGTACCTGTTGTTTGGAGAGCTTGCATAAAGCTGCGGTTGCCCTCACAGTGCTGCTGTGCAAAGTGTGTGTCAGCATACGCCTCTTGTGTTCGTCAGCACTCATGGTGTGCTGACCCCAGAAGGCCAGAGCTTGCTCCCTGGCCATATTGATCAGCGGCACACACACCAACTCATCACACACCTTCCCCACCTCGCAGTGTAGGCTTAGCACTGACACACACGCAGCTGGGTCTATTGGTGAGAAAACATCACTGTTATTGTTTTTTATTTGATTCACTATAAATACACTACTTCATATTTAAGTGATACAGCCAAATACAAAATATTACTACTGGTGCCTCTTAAATGTGATTATGTTCTTATCATGTTGCCACCAAAACATGTACAAAATATGTAAGAATTTTGCATATACAGTAAATGTTTAATGAATAAATGATAATTGATGTTGGTGTCCTGCAATGGTGAGTGATGTTCATAAAAAATAGGTTAATGGAAAAACAGCAACAGTAAATAACATTTAGTTTCAATCAGATTGTGGTATGATGCCCTAAAATACTTTACGAGCATCATTTAGGAGACAGGTTTTCTACCAGAGTTGAGGGGGATGGAGATGTTAGAACTGGGCCTTGCAGTGAGAGGGGAAGGAAGAGGCAACTCTGCTGTGGCTTTTACCATGTACAACATATCTCCCACCTGCAGGGACACACAGAGACAGACATGGTTGTGGAGAAATGAGTGTCACTTGATACACTGGCTGGTAATGTTTGGAGACCTAATCAATCATGACGAGAGCTGACAACTTAGGTATGTTTTACCTATGTTAAATATCCTTTTTGTTTTTTCCTGTTCTCAAACTTTGACTTTACTATCCTGAACTCTAGCTAAAGTGTCTTTGCAAGGGGTTGGTCTTTTCCAAAGCTATAAACTAAGCTTACTATGTCCTCCAAAAAGCACAAGGCGGAATGTTTCTTGGATATTTAATGAAATTTTGCAATTTTTAGTGAAACGCAACAAAAGCACAAATGACAAATCAGAAGATAACCATTTAACACGGCATAGGCACAAGTAAGGCCACAACGGGCAGAAACAAAAATGCTAAGTCACAGGGCAAGCAGCACTAGCTACCAGCTAAAGCTATGCCGTTTATCAATTAACTCCCTTTTAACCCTTTTGTTGTCTTTCTGTCAAAATTGAAATTTAACACTTTTGTTGAGGCTTTTATCATTTTTTAAAACTTTTTATGTTTTTTTCCCTTTTACTCAATACTATTTCAAAACCACTGCAATTTTTTTTTTTAAATGCTATAAAATTGAATAAGACACCCCAAAATTAATGTTTACTTGCCAAAGAGCGTTGTGTGGAATCAATCATGTTATTTTGGGTAATTAAAAAGAACACTGATCTAGGAAAACAGGTCAATTTGACCCGAGGACAACATGAGGGTTAAATGTATTTTTATGCAAACCAAAGAACATCAAATATATTGTGCCTACATTATCCAAAAGGAAACTAAATACATACAACACAGGAAGATAAGCTGCAGTCACAGAAGCAGTGTGTGCAGCCCATTGTCATTCCTAAACACTGCTTTGCCCTTTAGCAACTCAAACCGACGCACAAGTTTAATAGACACACATACACACAGACAGGATGAAGCTTTGCAATCACTCATAATCCGACAACGGGGCACCTTCCAGCAAAAGTTTGGGTGTGTTTATTTGTGCTTTAGAACATAACGGTTGTGAAACAATCAGAAAATAACTTTATTCCTCAGATTCACTGCTTTGTACAGCTCTCACTCGCGCAACCACTAGGGTTGAATACCGTTCACATTTATTTTGATACCGGTGGCTGGAATTTGGTTGAGCTGTACCTTTCACTCTGTAATAACTAAAAACTAAAACCTATTCATCCTATTTACTTAGAACATTTAGTTATTTATTTAGATTTTACACTCTAAATAAAAGCCCTCCCTCTCCCCTCCAAAATCCATCCCTACACCCCATTAAATTAAATACTTAATTAAATTATTAACTTAATTAAATATAATTAAAATAATTTTTACACAACTTTAAACCTCTGAATTGATGAAGTAATACTTTGACCATCATATATGGGGACTTGTAAAAAGCAGAGTTAACATTGTTGGTTTATATAATTCACACAAATCCCATCATGATTAGTGGAGACTTTGCAAGAAATACATTAAATAAAGGTTCAATTTACAGATTTAATCTAATCAGAATGAAAAGATGCATAAACAGTACATTAATAACAACTTAGCTTAGTTGTTTATAGATAACAGATATTTCAGCATGAAGCTTGAAAAGGTTCATGCTCTTGAAGTTTTGATGATTGATGAATCCATATCAGAGAGTGCAGATGATTACATACCGGATACCATTTGCAAATGTGACATTGACAGTGATGCTAGCCTTAACCCAAACCGCAGGATCAAAGTACTCTTGATAATACACATGACATCTCTCACTCATTGAGTCCCCATCTGTGACACTACAACACCAGACGCCATGACTTTTGATGGTAATATCCTTACATCTGAAGCCATTGGAGCAGAAAAAGAACCCTATATATGTTCAGAGAGATTTGTTAATAAATCACAAATAATAAATGAATCATTCCTGGCCTGATTTATGTGACATTATAATCAAAACAATATGGCAAACATTTCATGGTGATGGTGATATCTATTATTTTAAAATGTTACCCTATTCACCTGTAGCCTTAAAATTGATGATTATTTTTTGCTGCTGAAATCATTCCTAATGCAGACCAGGAAGTGGGTGGTAACTAACCGGAATGGAATATGTGTGTGTGAAGCAATGAGTGCATTACCACTCTCAAAGTACAGGGCGGCTGGTGAGCACACACACACACACACACACACACACACACACACACACACACACACACACACACACACACACACACACACACACACACACACACACACACACACTAACTGAAAACCATGTTTTATGGACCAATGTTAAAAATCACACAGGCTCCTTCAGAATGACTTCAACATTCATTTAAAAAGGCTTCCCTTATGGGGACCTGATTTTTTCCCCCACACTACAAGAGGTCCCCATGACGTGACTGTGTAAACAGATTCTTGTTGCCACAACGTGATGTTTACAAGAACACACACACACACACACACACACACACACAAGCACATGCACACGCGCGCTCAGAAACACTGACCTTCGGACAAACTAGCAGCACAGAGCAGTACTTGGTGCCTGGGCAGAAGGGCAGGTAGTGGATGTTCAGAATGTCTGCTTGGCCTGACTTCAGACAAACACTCCTCACTGCACTCAGGAACTCACTCCCTTCACCATCTGTGCACACACACACAAAAGTATGTATATACTGTAGACCACAACCAAGCAGATGTGAAGAAAGGTAGAAAAGTAATATACTCAAACACAAGTTTAAACAGTAAAAAACACAGGACAGAGTAAAGAGCATTTGTGTGTTTGTACTTACTGACATCTGAGCACTTCCCTTCCATCTCCTCCCCACAGCTTTTGTCTGAAGTAATTTTCTTTATACTGAAAGAGGGAGGAGAAGGAAAACAGTCATATTAATTCATAGTATATGGCTGTAAGACTACACAACCTAATTCAGCTACACCATAGATTACCTCAATCCTACTTCAGTCAACTCCAGTCAACTGATTGGTAGAAGGAAATGGAATGTTTGGATGGTGGAGAGATGCATACTATCTTGCTATTCTTAATGACAACCTCTCTTCTCCGGAGGAATAACCCCATACTTTACCTCTCTTTACCTTTACCTACCTTCTAAAGCAGTGACTAGCAGGAGTGCTTAGACAAAAATGCTGTGTTATCTTGTATTTGGACAATATTAACAGTTTACTATTCCTTTTTGTCATAATAATTAAAACAATCTAGTAATGTTTTCATATTGATCTAAAAAAAAAAAAGAAAGAAAAAAGAAACAGGTTAAGATTGGATTTCAGAAATATATTCAAAATACTGACCACTGTGAAAACCTGTAGTTTTACAGGTTTTTAATATTCTGAGCTTTCTTTGCACCATACCAACTGGTTAAACTGCTGTTAAGTGTTAGGGACTAAGAATTTAGGGGAAAATCTGTTTAAAATGATCTACTTCTTTCAAAGTGTTGTGAGTGCTTTCCATTTTGTACACTTGAGTTGAGTTCAACTCAATAGTTTGACATTTTGGGACACATGTTAATTTGCTTTCTTCTCAAGAATAAAGTAAAACGATCAATAGCATCTGTCCATTTAATATGAAGCTATAGCCAGCAGCTCGTTAGCTTAGCATGAAGACCAGGAACTGCCCTGTCTCTCCAATGTGTTCCCCACTCCACCTGTCTTCCATGTCCCCAGTTTGCTTCTCCTGCATTATCAACCCTGGCTTTTTTCCCATTCATCGCCAGATAAACATAGCAGATAAACATAGCTACCACTACAGTTTGGGCCTCTAGCTTACAAATCTTTGTGAACGGTTTTCCTTGTGGTAACCTGAATTAATGATTGTTTGTTTCCTGTGCTCCAGGATTCCAGTTGGTCTGTTTGCCAGCCTGCCTGCCAACCTACTCTCCCTCGCTCCCTCTGCCTCTGTGATGCCCAGCCGCTTTTCCCTCTGCATCCCATCTCAGTACAGTACTTCTACAGTAACATGACAATAAACCTGTTAAACGTCATCTACATTTGTGTCAGTTTCCTTCGATTGAGTCCTCCTTACTAAACAACAGAAAAAATGGAGAAACAACTAGCTTTGTCCAAAGGTAGCAAAAAGCTGCCCACCATCACCTCTAAAGCTAACTAACTAGCATGGTATATCTTGGTTGTTTAATCCGTACAAAAATAAATGTAAAAACTTAAAGTTGTGGTGTTACAAGGGGTTTTGTGCAGAACTATTTCTTGGCTGCGCACAGTGACTTACTGGAGTCTTGTCGCCACTGTGAAGTTTCCAGGCAACCATTGAATAGACTCTAAACTTCATACTGCACCCAGCCAATGAATAGTCCCACACATAACCCCCCATAAAACTGCCACCTGTCATTTTTACTGTGGATTACATTACCTGTAAGGCATGTGTGTGTGTGTGTGTGTGTGTGTGTGTGTGCATTGTAATCAGTGCATGTGTTACTTGGCTTTGGAAGAGGCCTGTCGAATGAGGCTGTCTTTTTTCTTTTCAGGCTCCAGTGGATTGAACGGAGACTCCACCAGCACCACCCTAAACACACATACACATACAAACACAGCAGGGAGGTTTCAATTAGGCAAAACAACACAAACTTTGTGCTGGAACTTTGTTTTGAATTTTTTAAATATAATTGTTCAGTGCAGAAAGCAATCCAAACTAAATTTTATTCACCTCCATTGAAAGTTCCAGCATCTAAAACTTCATGTCAAGAGTGGATTCTTCAGTCACAAATTGCGTACATGTGAAAATTGACACCTACCGAAATTTAGCTTCTTTGTTAAAAGGGTTACTTATGGGCACTTGGATCACTTTCAGCTGGTAGCATGGCGACTTGCACTTGACAGTGTTCTAAGGAGAAACAGAAGGAAGGAGACAGTCTGTCATCTGGTTATCATCTGTCTTGAGGAGCAGCCTCTCTGTTTGAGCCAGCTTTCAGAAACACACTGTACTCCAAATTGCTAGTATGTAAGGATATCACGATAGCCGATGCTTTGGTACCAAGTTGAAGTAAAAATTTTAAATACGTGGCGGTACTCGTTTTTCTATAATGCTGCAGGGCAGCATATACGCCTACAGGTGTTCTAGTCTGCCATTAAATGTGAAAGGAAAAATAATGCCTACCATCACAGAACAACAACACGTTGAAGATGGCGCCAAGTGCAGCTGCAGTGACAGCATGCCTCTACTCATTGAAAAACAAAACAGTAAGAGTTGTGTTGACTGTTTTAAATACGTGAATGTTACATTCCACTTTTCTTAATATTAAACTACTACTATTAAACTATTAATATTGTAATATTAATAGTTGGTTACTGTTTATTTATTACTTGGAAGCTACATGCCACTGTTGTTATTTTTGTAATGTTCAAATGTTTTTAATAAAACGAGTGTATGTTGAAGTACATAGTAATTATTTTTTGATTTTAGTTTTTTCCCCATGTAATCCAATTGGTTACCAAGAACCGTGGAATTCCACTGGTGCTGTTATTGACTACTAAATTTCTGGTATTGTGACATCGCTAGCGTGATGTGTGTTAGACAAAGCATGCTAGTGATGGTTAGCAAGCTACCAACAAATCAGTAAGTGAAGCTTTAAGCCAACAATGCCAATAGTGCAGTGTAAATGTAGCGTGGTAGTCAGTCCATGCCTTTAAATCATGAGACTCACCATGGGTGTGATGTGACTGACGTGCGTCTTCAGATTGAAGGCGAGAGTGGTGCCGCACAGGCCAAAAGGAGAGCTGGAGATGAGCAGAAGGACTGCCTCTGTGGGCAGCATGGTGGTGCAGCTGAACTGGATGGTCAGTTCAGTGCTCGCCCTGTGAAAATCACCACAGGCAACGACAACGTATCTGATCATTTTATGTGCTACAGGAACCAGAATGCCCTCCACAATGCTTTTACAACTCATGCTATTGTACAATCACGTTATTGTACAATCTTCCATTTTCAGGTTATGACAGTAATGATTCTGCTGAATTTGAATACTACATTTCCGCATAATGGCATTGTCATTAACAAAAGCATTTCTAAGAGAAAAGCATGGGATACAAAATGGGACATGGGCTATTTTTATGAGCAAAAGTGGTAAATTTTAATGACCTACACTCTCAAGACAATTTTACTCAACGTGCACACTGAGCAAGTTCTTTTTCTTTGCAGAGCACAAGTCTGCCTAGACAAGTTATTTTGGAAGTACATATGCAAAGACAGCACTTCTTTGCTAACAATCAGTTTTAGTAAAGTATTTATTGTTGATGCACACAAAATTTTATTTTAGTTTGAATCCCATTCCATTAACATAAAAAGGTAGCATATTATACATATTATCATGCTTAAATCTACAGGGAGTAAAATATGGTAGAAAAAGATAATTATTTTATTAAATGAATGTTGTCATCTTTAATTTTTATGTTTACTTCCCATTACTCTCAGGGTATATCGTTAGAATGGGGGCTGGTTTAAATAGAATTTAGAGGCCATCCCCTTCTCGTGGGTATGTATAATCTACGCAAACATTATATGGACATAAATTAATTTTAAGGCCTTGGAAGACTATTTGAATATCTGCAAATAACCTGAAAAACTGTTATTTCATTTCGAGCCTTAGTAATGTCCAAGTACAAAATAAAAAAGACCCCTATTATTAAAATTAAAACACCCCAACTGCTATTTGTTTTTCCTTTACTTCTATTTGGGATAATCATATTCTTTTTGGAACTACAGTTCTCATATTGCTTTTTTTTTTTTGGGGGTTTGAAACAGTAGGTAGAATGTTGTCTTGGAGTCAGGGAGTTTTTAGTCACTTTTTTAAGCCTATATTTATTTATATTTCAACAAATTGTCGTAATGGAAAGTCATTTTCATATTAACATATTGATATTCCTGGAAAGGTAAAGCCACACTGAATAAGTGAGTTATGACTCTGAGAAGAAGGAGCGCGATTTTTGACACAAATGCATTTGCCGCTAGTCTTTAATTATTGTGTATTTACAGAACCCTCTATGATATAAAATACTGTAAGAACGAAACCAAGTTTTTTTGCAAGTTCTGTACAAATCTGTACTATAAAAATGTATTTCAGTCATTAATTTTCTAGGTAAAAAACATACTTTGGGGGAATGGTGACAGTGGATCCATCAGGAAGGGAGAAGAGATGGGCATCCTCTCCTAAAAGTAAGACCTGGTATTTGATCGGCTTTGAGGATGGGCTTTTCAGATGTACCTGCAGCACAAACACACAAAGACACACAAAAACACACAGAAATAGTCATGTTTTTGTACAAACACAGGCGAGCACAACCACAAACCCATACAAATGCCGCTGCCAGAAAACAATACAACCATGAAATCCATCTTCCTTAGCACAGACAAACAGACATCCATTTTTGTTAGACTTGTAAAGCGGCTTAACCTAACAATGTGGATCATTACCCAAATGTACTATATTTGTCTGTGTTTGTAATCCTGTTAGTGTATGTGTGGGTGTGTCAATAATCCTGTTAATGTGTGTGTGTCTGTGAGTGTGTCATTATCTGTCCGGGAGCTTATTATCCAAGCCATTTTAAGTCTTACAGTGCAAATTGACTTGATGTACAAGGAATGCAGTTATATTTTTATGAAGGTGTCTTCTAGGATCATAGTGTGTGTGTGTGTGTGTGTGTGTGTGTGTGTGTGTGTGTTGTAACCTGTTTGCTGAAAATGCAGTGCAGGCCTCCTGATAGAGTGATGGTCTCCAGTGGCAGGTACTGAGGCAACCTCTCATACAGGTGAACACACAGCATTAACATCTGCACTGGATTTGGGTCTGACAAGTCTGTGGGCTGAACACACACACACACACACACACACACACACACACACACACACACACACACACACACACACTCAGATACAAGGATAAAGAAAGTGCTGCCTAATCTCTGACTCATTATATATTAAATTTTCCAGTTATGCTAAATAGGCCAATAAGGCAATTAATGCTGTATTTAGCTAATATGTCTCTGTCAAGTAATTGCTTGCACTTAACATGTGGATGGTATTAATATGTACTAGATATCTTAAAGGATTTAGTCTCAGTGAATTCGGATTTCCGTACATCGCTGTTGATTCAAGTCAACTCAAATACAGCGTAGTGTATCGATTTGCACACACAATGTAACTACAATGTGTAAAGTAGTTATTTATGCATAATATACAGCACATGATGACATGATTACAGCAGAGGAAAAATGCACCATGACATTAGAATTTAAAAATTAAAGAAGCGAAGCAGATACTACTACTTAAATTAAACGGAAAGATAGACAGACTGTTGGGTCGGCCAACGGATTTTCGTTTTGAAATGAAAAAAACAAAAACGAAAAACAGCCAGTTTCCCAATTCCCATTAGTAAATAGGGAAACAAAAAACAGAGAACAACCCGTTTTTTGTTTTTTGTTTTGATATAAAAAAACGGAAAATGAAAAACAATCTCGTTATCCGATTGTCTTTGATGCGTTTATAGATGGAAACCGGAAAATAAAATACAGGTGTATAAGTCTCATTTCTCAATTTTACAATGTTATTTTTTTGTGACCCGGAAGTCACTCCTGCGAGTTTGGCGGTCAGCAGAGGGCGCCACTTTGGGCTTGTTATTATGTAAAGTTGCTACACATATTGGTAGTTGCGGGTCGCGTTTTTTTTGGGCTTGTTACTAAAGTGTAGTTCCTTATTTGGGCTTGTTCCCAGCTCCATAATAAGTTGTCAAGCTGATATTTTCTAGGTTATTTAAAAGTAGGAGTTTGTTCCCTCGGTCCCGCCCCTTTCCCCATACACACTGGAGACAGCAGAGTTTATTTCCGCCCACTTCCTGCTTCTTATTGGCTCTGACCCAAGTAGTCGCGAGTAGCGACTGATGGTGACTAGACTGTAGGAGAGTTTTTGGAGGTATAAATGTGGGGGCGAAAATACGGGAAGAAAAATAACAAAGACTGGGAGAAAGAGAAAGGAGTAAAATAATGGATTCAACCTGTCGTGGGGAACAACTCAAAATCACTGTGAAAAAGTGTGTATTCGATATCCCATCAGTTTTCTAATGTTAAAATGTGGTATAACTCCCTCCTGTGGTCATTGTCCTGAAGCTCACGGGGAGAAAATAAATAAACTCAACCGTGTGTACAGTTTACCAATCTGTCCACATGGATGGAAATTGACAATCCGTTCCCACAGATTGTAAAACCAGGATCTTAGGGGGGATCCGTAGAAAAAGTCGCTAGTTTTCAGCTTGTGTTCACAGGCCTGGTTGCGTATTTGTTTCGCGAGATCTGGCAACACTGGTTGGCCATCAGGACAGAAGTCCCTGACAAGTCCCTGCTCAGCACACCACCTCCGCACACTCATCTCAGAAAACTCCTGTATAGGTCCAAACTGGGAACCCAACGCAGCTGCTATAACCCCACAAGACATCCCATTCTTTCGGTTTTCAAATATAAAACTAGCATATTCGTCTAAAAACATTTTTACGCTTGTCTCATTGATATCCAAATGACTTCCGGGTATGCAGCATACAACCGCTTAACACTTACATAGACAGTTAAGACTACTTACGATCACTTCCGGGTCACGGAAAAAAACATTGTAAAATTGAGAAATGAGACTTATACACCCGTATTTTATTTTCCGGTTTCCATCTATAAACGCATCAACGACAATCGGATAACGAGATTGTTTTTCTTTTTCCGTTTTTTAATATCAAAACAAAAAACGAAAAACAGGTTGTTTTCCGTTTTTTGTTTCCCTATTTACTAAGCGGAATTGGGAAACTGGCTGTTTTTCGTTTTTGTTTTTTTCATTTCAAAACGAAAATCCGTTGGCCGCCAAGTACACGGACCCTGTTGTCTGTCCAGCTTTCTGTTTCTTCATTACTATTTGATGAAGCAAACGATGAAAAAGTTACTTTCATTATAAGGTTATATCAGTAGGTCAAAAAGCCTTAAAGGGGAATTCTACAGGTGTTGGGAAGTACAAGTGAATATTTGAAAAAGGTTGTATAAAATCTTTTGTATTTATTTTCCCTACCAAGCAAGCTAACTAGCTAACCATCCGATCACTAAATTAGTGAAATGTAGCAACTTAATGTTTCATTCACACGCTCTTGTCACAGCGTAGGAAATCACATTGCTATTGCCACATGAGTGACAACTTTGTCCGTCTCTGTTCTGTAACCAGTGTAGCATGAAGGCATGTTGGGTAGAATTAAGGCTCTGACACACCAACCCAATTATCGGCCGTAGGATAGTCTAGCAAGTCGGTGACTCAAGTCTGTTCGGTGTATTCCGTGCCGTCATCAGTCGGAGGAGCCGTCGGCATCCATTTTGGCCGATTTGAACTGTTGACTCGGCCAGTGGGCAGTCAGACTCAATGACGAATCTCATTGGTGAAGTGCTAGCCCTTGACTAGCAAATCAGTGCCCGAGAAAACCGGAGCTGACAACGGCAGTATCTTCTTATTAGTAGCCATTTTCTTCCATTTAGCAAGTAATGACAACAATGATCCTTCTTTACTACTATCAACACTCACTGATGACTGACGACAGCGTGCTCTGTGTTTACTAAGTCTAGAGAGACGTTCCGTTATTTCCGGTTTTTATTTTTTTGGGGCAACAATACAGATTAGCGCCGCCTAATGTTTTGAGACGTATTACGTCTCACGCGCACGTAGAATGTACGCTCAAGTCGCCGCCGCTTCAGAATGTTCTGAGGCACTGATCAGTCCAACTGCCTTTTGTTGCCGACAGTTGACCATCCGGTTGGTGTGTCAGAGCCTTTAACCATATCTATGGTAATTAGCAGGCTAAGACTAGTTAACTAGCCAGTCGGCCGGCCACTGTAGTCCTCTCTGTCCCACAGGAGACTTCTTTGCAGAGAACACAAGACAGCCCAGGAAATGAGCAAGCTAGACCATCCCATGGCGCTGTCGTATTGGCTGGGAGTGACGCAAAGGGACCATATCCTTTGATCTGGCGCTGGCTGATTTGGGCAAACTTCCTTGGGTTACCATGGTAACCAAGGTCAGACTGATTTATACCTCCTTTACCTGAAAATAAGCTTGATTTACCGAAGTAAGCCTTGTTTAATTGGTAATGTTGTTGCAAGAAACACCCCTCTGGTCCCATCTGGTATTTACCTGTACATCTAGGTTGAGAAAAAGGGCAGTTAAGGCCTGGACCACTATGATGTTATTGTGAAGGATCTGTTCCAGGCTGCTAGTTGTGGTGTACATCCTCCGGAAGTGGCTATAGATCTATTAAGGAACACAGCAGGTAAGAGAGAATATTTATATTATATTTATCTGTAACGCCAGGTTTTATTTAGATCTCTACTTTCTCTGACACTTGTTTGCCAAAAAGTTGTTTGACAGACGTTTTTGGAATTTGTCCAAAGTTTCTATGACACATTTCCAAACCACAAAACACCACCACAAAAATACAGCGTACAGCAGCATACACACACAGAAAATTAAACAAACACATGCACACATACTGACCAGGTAAGGGCAGTAGGCGGCAAGCAGAGCAGCTAGAACCAGTCCATCTGTCAAGTCCAGGTCAAAATTTACTATCCAGCGTGTTGGGACACCACCTGCGTACCATTACCATGCATGCAGAAATATTAATTAACCTATTAATCAGTAATACATATCAAGGAATCAAAAGAAGCCTTGCAGCAGGATATTCCAGTTTTAAAAATTGGTAACACACATTTTGTCAATTCTGAATTCCGTTTTTAAAAACATATTACAGTCAGCACAACAGTAAGTGTAAACTTTAAAAGCTTTTCATTGTTTTAACACAAAATGCATTCAATTCAATTCAATTCAATTCAATTTTATTTATAGTATCAATTCATAACAAGAGTTATCTCAAGACACTTTACATTCAATTACCTCATCTTTCAAAATCCATTAACTGTTATCTAAGTCAAACGCATCTAAAACTGTGTATATTTACACGCCATTTTGCATGTTTATTGTATACTGTTGTCACTGTTACATTCTGCTTCATCAAAAAGAAATGTATAAACTCCTAATTGGGACATACAACACCAAACGTCTCATTTTATTCATTGATGAAGCCTTTGTTAGAATTGTGCCAGACTTGAAGAAAAGGGTGCAAGTGAGGTAGAAAATGCAAGCAAAATGCTGTACTATGAAGTAGACATAAAGGCTAGCAGGCTGAAGTAGACAAAACAGTAAAATACCTACAGTCAAGAAAGGATCAGCATTTGATGGGTTGTAGCATTTTTAAACTTCTATATATTCAATTAGTATATTAAGTAATATAACATTTTTATTATAATTTTTATACTTGATATTTCTTCTTTCTTTTTATTTATGTGTATTCTATTATTCTGATACACCCACAGTGTAAGAAGGTGAGGTACCGCAGGTCCTTCATCCCAGCCGCTGTCAGACTCTACAACACCTGCACTACCTGATACTGTTGTAGTTTCTCTTCCTGTTTTTCATTTACTCCACACACTCTGTATATCTTTATTATTTGTATTTACATTTTTTCCATTTCTTACTTACTTTTTTAATATTATTTATGGTCACAGGTAAATATAATTTATATTATGGTTACCTACTTTTGCTATATTATTTTAATTACATATTCAACTTAATTTTAACGTCACTCACTTACACTGCAATATTGTTTTCTGTACTTTACAATACCTTTATTTGACGCCACTTTACATTCAGCCTAACCTGTGCTCATTGTCGGTTGTTTGCCTGTTTGTTTGTGTGTTTACTTGTTTGTTTGTGTGTTTACTTGTTTGTTTGTTTTGCTTTTCTTGTAGAAAATGCTGCTTTAATAAGGGGATTTCCCCGCTGTGGGATGAATAAAGTATTATCTAATCTAATCTAATCTATTCTTTCATTGCACACTAGCCTCTTTAGCAAAGCATTACGAGTATGCCACCAGCCTGTCAGTGCAGATAGTTTATGAGCATAGAGAAAATAAACCCTTAACTTTAAATCTTAAAAAAAAGTTGTAAATGTGTGTACATGTTGTGTGTGTCCTACCTGTTCCCCACACAGTCTTCCTCATGCCCTGGTAATGCATGTTGAGCCATGAGAGCAACTGGAGCTCACAGGATGAGTAGATGTTACTGGCCAGTGGCTGTGAGCTGACAGGGAGGTTTCCATCTACATTGTCATGGTTCAGAGTCGGCTTCAAACCGCTCTCTGACACACGACACAACACCAGCACCTGAGCATATGCAGAGGAATATTCAATACTGGTATTAAACAGGACAAGATTCACATTTTTCAGCACTACTCTACTTTATATCCACACAGGTAGACACATAACAAGCTGTTCCCAAGTACAATTGTCAGGCTTCCACTACACTGTTAGGAGTAAAAAACATTTATCAAGTCAAAGTGTTTTTATTCAACCTTTCATTTAACTTTTATCTGACCGTCAATAATCAATCAATCAATCAAGAACACACATCTCTCATCCCGTTCGCTGTTAAATCCGCTAATTTAGGCTGCCTCCGACTGAACACATGGCGTATTGTTTGATATTGATTTAGGGACAATGACATGGCTGGATAGCTATCTTGTTTTGCGGTTAAAAATACTATGAGATTATATTTACTGATTGGTAACCGTACACAATGCTGTTGACTTTGAATTTTGCTAGTGTACCATCAGCTTTATGGTTCGTAGCTGTCTGAGCCAAAGGGTTCTATGAGCTAAGAGGAGCAGAAATCTCCTGTTGCCAAGCGTGGCAAGTCAAATATAAAGTCCACGCTTTTTACTGGAGCAGTGAACAATGTTTGTTTTGCCTAACAACCTTGTGGGATTGGATGGGAAAACATTTTCCAGTTATTATTCGTGAAAATATTAATAATATTACATGAAAATATAAATGGTGTTCAAAAAAAATTATTTGGCAAGTGCTCATGGTATATGCGGGTTAATGCAATGCAATTGGCAAGAATTAACCCTTACTAATCTGATAACATGCATAGTGGATGACGACAAACAGACAGAGAGTGCCAGAGAGTTTTTACCTTGTATATTTGCAGTAGCACGTCAGTCCAGGATCGTTTGCTCAGAGACTCGTAAACACTGCTGTAGTCCAGAACACGTTCTTCTTCATTTGACTGAGAGAAATACACATGTATATAATCATACTATGATATATATATATATATATATATATATATATATATATATATATATATATATATATATATATATATGCACAATAAACTGTTGTGTGTGAGTGAAAGAGAAAGACTATTTATTTTTATTGTCTTCCGATGCTCCGAAAATAGATCAGAGGTCTCGGACAAAATGGTTGTGTGTGTGAATGTTTATCTGTACCTGCAGGGAGCACCAGTGTTTGAACTCCTGCATGTCTAGCAAGTACTCTGGTCTGATATGACAAAGGCAGGCTCCTTGTACCCTAAACACAGAATTACACTGCACTGAAAAAAGTTACAGTAGCCCCAAAAAGTTTCCAAAATTTGACTTAAGCCCTTTACAGACATGGAAAATGTTAGATGCTGACTTTATTTCTCTGTTGAAGTAAAGGAATTATGACATTCAAACATTCAGGACATTAAAGGAAAGAGCCACAAAGCTTGCATGATATTTACCTTAAAGGTGCAGTAGGTAAGCCTTAGAAAACTAACTTTCTGTCATATTTGCTGAAACTGACCCTATGTTCAAGAAGAACTACATGAAGCAGGTAATTTAAAAATAAAATCCAGATCCTCTGGCACCACCTACAGCCTGTAGTGCAATTTGCATAAATCAACCGCTCCCTGCTCAGATGCACCAATCAGAGCCAGGGGGGGTGGTCTAACTGCATGTCAATCACTGCTCATGAACAATGCATTTTATATCGAAGGGGGGAGGGACTGAGAAGTTGTCGATGTTCACATTTTTTGGCTAAGTCCTCGATCTTTGATCTCAATTAATTTAATTTATGTCTGTGCAAGTTTTACCTTGTGCTTCTAAGGGGCATTCATGTTAGTAGGTATGACCTTGTGAGATTGCAGTATTGACTTGTACACAGGGCATGAAATTAACACTTGCCCACCCACCAAATGCAGGTGAATTTTGTTATTGGCATTGTCAATCTACCTGCCACGTTGGCTAGTAGCATATAAGAATTGAGTGATTCACACGTGCAACGCGATAGGAAAGGATCAATGCCTGTTTTTCACCTTTATGAAGCAAAAAAAGTGGCTAGTAAAAAGTGACAGTGGCCACTGTGACAGGTGGTCAAAAAAAAGTTAACTTCAGGCCCTGCTTGTACATAAGTGACTCAACCACTCACTTATTCAAACACTAGACCAACATGTAAAATTGCCATCACATGTAGAGTGGGGTTCAAAAGTTTGGGCACCACAGGTAAAAATTTGTATTATGTGAATAAAGAAGCCAAGAAAAGATGGAAAAATCTCCAAAAGGCATTTAATGACAGATTAGACATTCGTATAATATGTCACAAAAAGTTAGATTTTATTTCCATCATTTACACTTTCAAAATAACAGAAAAAAAAGGCATCTGCAAAAGTTTGGGCATCCTGCAAAGTTAATACCTTGTAGCCCCCTTTTGGCAAGTATCACAGCTTGGAAAGGCTTCTTGTAGCCAGCCAAGAGTCTTTCAATTCTTGTTTGAGGTATCTTTGCCCATTCGGTTACAAAAGTCTTCCAGTTCTTTGAGATTTCTAGGCTGTCTGTCACGCACTGCTCTTTTAAGGTCTTTCCATAGACTTTCAGTTATTTTGAGGTCAGGAGATTGTGAAGGCCATGGCAAATCCTTCAGTTTACGCCTCTTAATGTAATCCACCGTGGATTTTGAGGTGGGTTTAGGATCATTATCCATTTGTAGAAGCCATCCTCTCTTTAACTTTAGCTTTTACACAGATGGCATCAAGTTAGTGTCCAAAATTTGCTAAAGTTTTATTAAATCCATTTTCCCTTCTACTCGTGAAAGGTTTCCTGCGCCACTGGCTGCAATAAAACCCCAAAGCATGATTAATCTCCCCCCCATGCTTAACAATTGGACAAAGGTTCTTTTCATCAAATTCTGTGCCCTTTCTTCTCCAAACGTACCTTTGGTCATTCCGGCCAAAAAGTTATATTTTAACCTCATCGGTCCACAGAACTTGTTCCCACAATGCATCAGGCTTGTCTATATGTTCATTTGCAAACTTCAAACGCTGATTTTTGTGGTGAGGACATAGAAGAGGTTTTCTTCTGATGACTCTTCCATGAAGACCATATTTGTACAAGTATCTCTTTATAGTGGAATGGTGTACCACAACTCCAGTGTCTGCCAGGTCTTTCTGGATGGATCGTGCAGTCAAACGTGGGTTTTGACTTGCTTTTCTCACAATCCTGCGAGCTGCTCTGTCTGATATGTTTCTTGGTCTTCCAGATCTTGCTTTAACTTCCACTGTTCCTGATGACTGCCATTTCTTAATTACATTCCAAACAGAGAATACAGGCATCTGAAAACACTTTGCTATCTTCTTATAGCCTTTTCCTGCTTTGTGAGCATCACCTATTTTTTTGTTTCAGTTTTCTAGACAACTGCTTAGAAGAACCCACAGTGCTGATTGTTGGGGCAATGTCACGAGTCTGGGCATTTAAAACCTTAAGATTGACATCACCTGGTCTTTCCAGACGATGATTGAGAACAATCCATGACACTGTCAGGTCTCAGCTTTCCAAAGGGGGCGGTGCATGCTAGAAACTCTGCAGGGCGCCCAAACTTTTGCAGATGCTATTTTTTGTTTTCTGTTATTTTGAAAGTGTAAATGATGGAAATAAAATCTAACTTTTTGTGACATATTATACAAATGTCTAATCTGTCATTTGATGCCTTTTGGAGATTTTTTCCATCTTTTCTTGGCTTCTTTATGCACAAATTTTTACCTGGGGTGCCCAAACTTTCAAACCCCACTGTAAGTAACAAAATGCATGTCTGAAAGGTGTCTTAGTCGGGAATCAAACAAACAATGTCAGCAGCATTGCAGCATGGTATTTATGTGCGCAAGACCTACCTGAGAAAAGTCAACATAGCTTCATGCTGTTGTAGCAGCTGATTGGTGCGCTGGTCTATATCAATGGAAAACGTCTGACACCCAGGAATACCGGGAATGTGTTTGCCAGTTAAATGATGAAGCATGTCCACCACAGACCTGGACAATACAATAGTTATATCCCTTGCATCTGAAGCCAGATCAATGTCAATTGATACAAAATAAATCTGTTTCAATTTCAGTATTATCTAATATTTTCCTTGACCAATTTTAACTTATAATAACTCATTTTAACTTATAATAATCAATAATGACTCCAAATGAGAGTAGAGCACCCACTGCCATTTAAAATAGTCTTTTATAAGCCTTTGTTTCTTCTTGAGATCTCCACATAAATGCAGTATTCAGCAGGCAGAACCTGCTTTCATGGTGCAAACTTTAAATCCCTCTCAGTTCTCTAGTTTCATTATGGTTTTTGATTAAACTAGGAAGACTTAAACATCCAGTTCTGTTATTTTGTAATGATGTTAGCTATGTTAACCTTCACTACTTTTCAACATAAGGATGACTAATTTGAGGCAAGGCACTGTACCACAACACATTTTTATCTCTTTGCATATACACACCTGGAGTCTTTATTTTGACTAACTCGAAAAGTCCGTCCACTGGAATGATTCACTTGAATTTTGGACACAACTCTGGAGGGAGAGAGGAAGCGTACATTATAATAGAAGAAGTCCCTAAAAGTAAAAGTCATTTAACATAAATCAGTCTCCAAATGTGGCTCCTCAGCTGAATTATTGGGAAATCTCATGGGTATACCTTCTGAGGGTGTGTGGCACAGAGATAGCATGTGGTCCACTTGGCCACCCAAAAAGACTAAACCATCTCTCCACAGCCGATAAAACATTCTGGTAATAAAGTCCTTCCTCTGAGTTGGCAGAAGGGAATTCTGGGGCGCCAAGATTGGTTGGGCTGTCTCTGTTAGGAGAGGCGTCTGTATTCCTGCTCGCCTGACCGCTCACACTGTCACTGTCTGGAAGGACAAGGACACACACACACACACACACACACACACACACACACACACACACACACAAATACTGCTCATGCATACACAAAAACTAAGAGATACACTCAAACAATTACCAAAAATAAATAAAATTATTTAGCACATTTAACTTATCTGACCTAAGGCTGAGTTCTTGTTTGTTGAGCTGTTGTGATCAAACGATGACGAGGATGATGAAGTTGGACCAGAAACAGGACTTGGTGTGTGATAGCTCTGAAGCATAGCCTCAACAGCTGTGGCCCCTAAATGGCAGTCACATATAAACCATTCAAATGTTGAATAAATAATCATGGCAGCACACAAAGGACGCACAATAATGAGAAGAGAAGTAGTCAGGGTACAATGGCATGATGTGCTGATCCGGGAAGCAAATGGGATATAACCATGTGACAAGACACAATGAGTGTGTAGGACTTTACAAAGAAAACAACATAAAGTAAAGGTGTCTTGATCTGCTTCATTGGCTGTTTGCTACACCGCCTAGAGAACTGCTTGCATCCTATAGAAAATTGATATGTTTAAGAAATAGACTTTGCCACACACTGCTTTCATTATTGTGAAAAACAAAGCTAAAGTTAAATCAATTTGGACAAGGTAACATATCTTATCATATTTTTTGCACCATATCTTATTTAACATGGTGACAAGTTTGCAATTAAGAAATGTTGTAGCGATCATATACCGCCCTCACATATTATATTGCTTTTTGTTTTTTTAACTGGTGGATCTTGCAAGAAACAATCATTAACCTCTCCAGCACCACACATAGAGATAAATATTCAGCTTTTTCACATTGGTGGTGGGTAACTCAAAAAACCATTTAGGGTTTTGTCTTAAAACAAGCAATTTCACATCATCAACGTTTTGTTGTATTTATTTGCTAAATACCTATCTATTTGGCACTCAATTAGTGTGATAAACATCGTTACAGTGCTTATCAACGCGCAACCAGTCCCGACCTGGCACATAAACACAGAGGTGGAAACTGTGTAAATAAAGTGTATAAAGATAAAGTGATGGTTTAGAGGTAAAGTGATGAGCTCAAGAGTTCAAAATAGCCATTCCACCAATGCCCTAAAGCTCTTCAAAACTTTCATAAGTTCTGGTCCTTCGGTCTACCCATGCTTCATATAGGTACAGTACATTGTGTCATGGATGCGTGTTGTGTATGTATACAGTACCAGACTTGAGAACTATCTGTTGCCTGGAGCGGTGCAGGGCCATGTAGGGCCAGACTGTCAACAGACAGTTGTCAGTAACAGCACACAAATTAACCCTAAACCTTGTGGCAAAGACAAATAAAAAAACAAAAATAAGTCAAGTTAGTGGACTGAATCATAGGATAATGCTTGATATTCTCTATTTTTATTATTGTTAACAAATCAAATGAAATGTTTGATGTGTTGATGTGTCTAATGGAGGGAGGGAAAAGAAGAATAGAAAAATAGAAGGGTGCAAGAGTAAAATGGGCAAATAAGAATAGTATTTTACCTTTGTTGATGATAGTTTGGGGTGCAAATCACAGGCTACCTCACGATATGATGCACAATTTATGGCTCACAATACCAAAAATATCACAATACACAAATTCTACAATAATCAATATAATGCTAGAAAATCCTATAATAATACATTGCAATATCGGCCTAACTATGAATACAAAACGTGAAAAGGTTAAGTGCTGTTTTTCTTTTACTTGACTGCAAGTCCAAAGTGTTAGAAAACAGCACAATTCTGCAGCACAAGTTTTTCAGTCTGTAAATTAAAATTATAGAACTATAGAGCAACTATGGGTCTAGACTTTGGACTTAAACATGGACGGGGCATCTGTTATTTTCCTCAAACTGCTGTCTGCCATCCCGTTGAAAACCTCTTCCTCTTTAGCTACTTAACTGATGTTCAAGTTTCCCTCATTATTGTTTTGAGTGCTACCTCGAGGACCAATGAAGTAACTATGCTGGGAAATCTTTAGAGCATCATGTTTTATATCAATAAATATCAATATTTGGCACTAGCCTATCGATTCTCATATTGCACAAAGAAGGACAACGATATATTGCCACATTGATATTTTTTCCCACCTTATTTTAGAGCGAGATGAAGGAAGACAGTAACTAAAAAGACAAAGATACAAGAAAAAGAGGGGTGGTGTTTTAGAATAACCAGTTACCTGTTGTGGAGGTGGTCAGTGAAGGTTATGGTTGTGCAGAGGGACAGAGGGATGGCGGAGCAGAAGGACACACTGCAGATTAGAGAGGTCACCTTGGCCTCCTGGTTCTGAATGCCTACCGGAAATCTCTATGGTTGCAGATAAAGTGGGAAAGTGGGATAATTCTACACATCATGATAGAGTTTCTGACAGCCAGGAAAATCAGGTACATTAAAATAAATCCATTTTTGCTACAACAATAGTCTTAAAGCTATTGTGTGTAGTTTTGTTGCCGCCATGAGGAATTCTAAGCAATGACAACAACACTGACGTTGAAGCTTTCAGTGATCAGCACCACCACCACCCCTCCTCCACGCCGTTGCTAGTAGCGTTTATCCCGTCAAATCAAGAAGGACACGGAGGATTAAAAAAAACATGATGGACTCTTCAGAAAAGGTAATTATTTGTAATTTGTATGTGCCTCTTGGTCTCCAAAGCTGAACAGCAATGTTTGCCTTTCTCAGTGGTGACATAAAAAGCATCACTCGAGCTGCTGTGTGCGAATGTCGCCGGACTGCGACATTTTGTAAACATAGACCTACTGAGAAATACTGAGTTTTGTGGAGCTGATAGCCCTAAGTAGCTTTAATCAACACATTTGGCAATGACTTGAATGTAACGGACGTTGCAATAATAATATAAAATAGTTGTGCACTATAGCTTTAAGAGAGCAACTTTGGGAGTAAACCAATAACATTTAGAGAAGAATGTTAAATTGCTTGTTCATCCATAATAAAATACCTTCAAAGGATGAATTGCATTCAATAATTTTAGTTGTAGAGGTGTGAGTTTTACCTCACCAGATAATATCTTCTTGGCAGGGATGAAACATAGAAAACGTGTAATTTTTTGACCACATGACACACAACTCTGGTAACAACAAAATCCATTGTTGATCAGATGGTTCATGACTTTTTCCACAATAATGTAAACTGCTCTGAGTACAGTGCTGTACCTGATCCTGGTTTTGGGCAGGGATGTTGTTACCCTCTGGAAAGATGATGGAAACAGGCTGTGTCTTTGTCCCATCCTCCAGTTCCACCTCATCCACTTCAGCCGATACCATAGTTCCACTGCAAAAGAGGACAGACATTTGTAAAAAAAAAAAAAAGTTCTACTTTTTGCTCCCATGCTACATTATAGGCAATCTTCTCAATATTGCTTGTGAGTACAGTGTAGACCTTTGTTCTTGTTTAATGTAGATATAGCATGTAAACAATGCCCCTGATATGTTTTCTTGAGGAGATACACTATATTGCTGAGTTCAGTCACTGGGATTTAGGTCAGAAAATGCTGCCAGGATTGTAGTAGTGCCACCAGTTTGCTTTCCATTCTGAAATATAAACAATGCAATCCACAGAGGAATGTGGATTAGCTAGTTGGCTTACAATGTAAGCAAAATCCAACATGAATGCAGACTTGCCAGTTAATGAGTCCTGGCCTGATTGATAAAAATCCCACTGTATGAATAATAGTCAGTTAATGTGTGGCAGTGTTTCCTCTGCATTCATTTAGCTCCAATGGCTCAACACAGCAGGTTAATTGGCACAAGTTAGAAAAATGTAAATACAATAAAAGTTCATCCATGTCATTACTCAGCATACCTAAAAAGCTGGAGACTACAACTGTGATCACAAATCAGCTGTCCGTGTGTCATGATTCAAATAATCAAAAGTGAGGCATTCATAACATGTAACAGTTACTGGATCTGTTTTTTGCCTGGGGTGTTTATAAACCAACCTAGGATACCCTAAAGCCAGCAGGGTGAATGTGGCAGATGCATTGCTTTCCAGGGGTACTGGTGTAAGGAGGATTTGAGGGGGGTGGATGGTGATACAGGGAAGCTGTAGGATAATAGTGATGGACAGCTCTCTGTAAGGTTGATGTACCTCCTCTCCGCCAAACCCCTCCCCCCCCTTTTCTCCAAGGTAAAGAGGCAGGGAGCGTTTGGTCACTTTGCCAGAGCCTAGGAGAAAAAATGTACACATAGGTCAGTCAGTGCAGACTAAAGGTGAATTAATAATTTTGTATCAAGCTAGTTTCATAACCCACAGAACTGGTTAAAAAAATCAATTAATAAATGCATTGCAATATACATTTACCCAATTCAATTCAATTAAATTTATTTATAGTATCAATTCATAACAAGTGTTATCTCGAGACACTTTACAGATAGAGCAGGTCTAGACCACACTCCATAATTTACAAGGACCCAACAGTTCTAGTAGTTCCCTCCAGAGCAAGCAACAGTGCGACAGTGGCGAGGAAAAACTTCCTTTTAGGCAGAAACCTGGGACAGACCCAGGCTCTCGGTAGGCGGTGTCTGACGACAGGTTGGGGTTAGAATGAAGAGTGGCAATAACAGTCACAAAAAATAATAGTTTGTAGTAGTTCTTTGTAGTAGTTCATGGCATAGCAGGGCACTGTGCAGCATTACAAGGCACAGCAGGACGTAGCAGGGCGCAACAGAGCGTAGCAGGATGAACATGGCATCGCAGGACGTGTAGCGGGACCATGGCGACAGCTGCTACCATGATTTTGGAGCCTCCCTGATCCAAGGAAACATGCTGGGATGCCAATTGAATACCAATTTAGAAAATTCTGAAATTGATAGTTGTTAAAATTATCAAAATCTGAATTTTCCAAAATGTTCCGCTCCTATAGAGTTACCTTGCCATCATTTTGCATTGTACGGGGGCTCCACTTGACCAAACAGCAGTTGCGCTGGCTGTTCAGGACCCAGCCAGCGCAGCTCCTCACCAAAGCACAGTGGCATTGTGCATAGCTGTAATATGTTTACCTTCACCTGACCAAAACCAGGCTGGTGCAATATAATAGAGCTCTACACCCATCAGACTGGCCGGTTATAATTCAACATGATAGTGCTGCACCGCTACAACAAAATCACCATGGAAAAGTTCAGCCTGCATGCACATTTTTCAGTTAGCGGACTGCCGTCACTTCACCTTTCTCTGCAATGTACTAGCCGGGTGTGTGTGTAAAGCCAGTCAGTAACACGCAAGGCTCTAAGGAGAGGAGAGAAAGACAGCTAAACGCAAACACACCGAGCTCAAATGGAAACCCTGCACTGCAACTAGAGATTAATGAATATGACACCATGGCATCAGATCAGTACTCGGTATCGGCCGATACACATGTATCAGAATCGGTATTGGAAAGCAAAAAATGGTATCGGCCCATCTCTAGCTGCAACAAGTATCTTTTGTTTAATTAAAGGTATAATGTTTTGGGGGATTTTGTTATTACGGTATTGAAGGAAAAAAACGTATATACTAATCCTAAAATTGAAAATCAAGTAGGTCTAGCTATCCAACAAACGAATATTTGAAGTCAAATAGGTCCAGCCCTAGAGAGGTGTGCATTGTTTACATTGTGCTGCAAGTTAAGCTCAGACAGAAGCAAGATACACTTTACAAGTTATTTTAGAGGTGTGCATTGTTTATATTGTGCTGCAAATGTAGCTATGGCACAAATTTGCATTTCAGTATGTATGCACTTTACATTTTATTTCAAAGCATTAGCATGCAGTACTGTGAATGGTTCATTATTTGCTTAATAAAGAATAATGAAATGATGAAATAAGTTTAAGGTTCAATTTGTTCCAAACCATGCATTTAATATTATATGACAAATATCAGAAGGTACTCTTAAGAAACAGCCTGGGTATTTCAGTCACCTACGTGTATAAATTTTGATTTCATGTTAATTATTGAATCAAAATTGCATCTATATCAAATGATATCAAAATCAAATTGAATTGTGAGGTGCTTGATAATACCCAGTACTACAAATAACTCCTGTGAATGATGAGTGCCTCCAAAAAAACTAAAAGAAAACAACACTACACAGTGGCAGAGAGGGCTAACAACTATACTCTGAGGTTAGGTTGAAAAAGTAATGCACTCTTTCTAAAACTATTGGACAAGAATAAAAACAAACCACCAATCTGTTTTGTGGTGTTTTTGTGGCAAGAGGCTGATTCCCAAGGTGAAAGATAATTCCTTGTTTATGGTCCATCACTAAAGATCATTAAGGCCTCATGATTCAATGGTCTAAGCTGCATAAGAACATTCTTTAACAGAGTATTATTTAAATTTTAATGTATTTATGTTTTACCCCATGTGAAAGTATATTTTGAGGGATGTTTCTCTCTATTAAGCTATGAATTATGTAGTTTCCCACCAGACTTGTGTGTGTGAATGTGTGTGTGTGTGTGTGTGTGTGTGTGTGTGTGTGTGTGTGTGTGTGTGGAGGAGAAAGGGATCAATTGTGATAATTTGTGATGGTGTGATTTAAGTTAAATTTAATTTACACTGACATGATAGTGTGTATGTGAGAAAGGGGAAAGCAGTGAGATATCATTTTGCGTTTGTGTTTCAAATCATTTCTCACCAGTTGTGATATCCTCAGGGCTGAAGCTGACCGTCAAGCAGATGGACTGCCCAGGCCCCAGACTGCCTGATGATGGAGACACCATACATAGCTGCCCCTGTTTTCTGTGCTCTGTTGGTACCGCTGTTGCTCTGCAGTCAAACCACCAGTTTACATGTTTCTTGACACTCTTAAGCCAAAACACGCTCTCTTCACACACTGCCTTCAGCTCCACTGTCTGCGGAAGGAGAGAGGAGGGAAAGAGAGAATGGGGAAGAAAAAAACAGCAGAAGCACAAAAGATTAAAAAGCAATCATTTTATTTGTCAGAATGTAGTAGTAATCAGATATTCAGTAGGATTGAACATATTACAAGATGACAGGTACAAGTAAAAATTAGGAGTCGGAGTAAGAAAGTTGAGTGTAAGCTTGAAAAAAGGTAAGAATAGAGGGACAATGTGGGAATGGAAGCAAGAAAATGATAAGCTGGAGATAGCCCCTTGTTGATACCTTAGTGTAAGCATCAGAATGTGGTGCCAGGGGCTCCATGTGGAACTCTAGGCTAGTGGGGGACATTTCCAGTGGGGCGCACAGCACTACAAACATTTTAACAACAGCAAGGAAAGAAAAACATTACATTTAGCTATGTAAACATAGTACCACGTATGACACTTGTTCTGTACACATACAATGTATAAGTATTTCAGCTGTGTTTAAGTTTCACTCCAGCAGAAGGTATATAGTGAATCATTTTTAACATAGAGACATCACTCACCAATACACAAACACACACACAACTCTAACTCTACATTGATGACCCCACCTGCGGCCTGTACGCGCAGTGACGGTTGTGTCACCATGGTGACCGACTGGGGAAGAAGCTTGACGACATGCTTCCTGGTGCCAGCTGACAACGCGGAGGAGATGGAGGAGGAGGGCGAAGTGAGAAAAGGAGACAGAGAAGCAGTGGGCCATCTCACTCCATTGACCATCAATGGCAGGTCAAAGTCATAACTGGCTGCCTGCAGGGAGACATTTCCTTGAATATCCATCTCTACTTCCTTAATATTTTAATGGATCACTTTTACAAACATTTCAAAGCTTTAAGATGAGAGGGAGCAAGATCTATAATGGACCGTTAACTAAACCCCGCCCCCATTAGTTACAGTTGGCATGCTGTCAAGCTTTCGTGCCGGTTGGGCATGATTTCCACTCCATTTCAGATCTGCACATTAAATTATGATAACTTGAATCAACAACTTTGTGCGGCACATAAACAAAATTGTATGTGTACCAGTAGCTTCAACAGCAGCAGTAAACAACAGACTAAGAAACACATATTTCACATGGCTTATAATGGCTGAATATTAATGGAAAAGGCATTGTGCAGTCTCTGCCAACACTATTTCAGATAACAAGTTTGGCCTTGAAAAAAACCTCTTAGGGTTAGGGTTAGCTAGCCTAAACTGATAGAAACCTGGGCTTCGTGGCTTCAACACAGTAGAGATACACAGTAAAAATGCTAGCTGTAGCTAACATTTACAGATAAACATACACATTGTCATTGTTTTTCTTTTTTTAAAAGACTATGGCTAAAAAAGACACAACCTTATTAACTCTCATATGTATATTGAGTATCTCTCTTACTAGGCAAGGCAAGGCAGCTTTATTTGTATAGCACATTTCAGCAACAGGGCAATTCAAAGTGCTTTACACAAAATCAGTTAAAAAACAAAAACAAAAAACAGAAAAACACAAGTATAAACAGTTAAAAAATAAAAACATTAAAACAGATAAAACCCTAACCCTAACCCACTCGACACTACCTTCACACTAATTAGTCAATTTTAGTGCTACCTTTCGTGATCACCCTCAGTGTCACTACCCTTCACGACTCTATTTTTAGACACGTTACCTTTCGTCTCCTTGGACTCTTCTTCACACTAATTAATTAACACTAATTACTAGAGCCCTGTATACACTATTTCAGCAAGTAGAGACAGCCAAAGCTGTTCAGAATCAGAAATCCAAATCAGAAAGAGATTTATTGCCAGCCAGGACTATAAATTTCTTGTCTGACCTGCTGTGCCTGGTGACGGTTGCTTAACTATGATTGGACAGTCACTGTTGCTAGGAGGGGTTTAAAGAACAGTCAATTCACGGATGTGAAATGTGCATTTGAGTATAGTTTACTCAATCTTCATGATACTGTATCCACTGGGAGACATTTGGTCAAAATCTCACCTGGGTGGGAGAGAAGACAAGGGAACAGTCCACTGTCTGGTTACCCTGGACCTCCACAACACTCACTCCTGGCTCATTCTCTGCTCCTTCAAAATGCACAGGAATAATCACAAAAACAAAAACACACAGACTAAAACTCAAGACAACCACAAGGCAATGTGCTGTGTATTTAAAGTAACACTATGTAACTTTGTGTACCTTAAAATAATGTTTCTAAAACAGTTTCAGTGGTTCATCAACTCGTAACAGGGTGAACAGCCCTTCTGCATTTGGCACTCTACCGGCTATAACCGCATAGTCCACTTCCAACCGGTAGGGGCACCAAGGCGGGAAAAGTTACATAGTGTTGCTTTTAATCACATATATAAATTTCACATATTCCTATATTTTATTCTAGTCACAGCCCACACAGACAAGTCCTTCTTTTTTATTTTCTTAGGATATATTATCCACCTTAACACCTTTTTAAAGTCCGGACCAAGGTCCACACGGTACACCAAACGGTAGGTCAATCAGCAAGTCAATCTGGACCCAGCCTACACCTTGGGTTATGACTACAATAACACCCCAAAATGTAAATAAGAAAAATAGGTTTGGACTTATTTTACAACTGAAATTATTTTTTGTTATTACAGAGAGATGGAGTAAGCTACTGAAAAAGGTACCTTTGTGTACCGGTACCAGTTCAAATGTTGACCAAGAAAACTGAGACACAGCGGCATAGTCTAATGGACTGCTACAGAGCTAAAGAAGTCTGGGTAAGTGTATGCGTTAAGTTTCAATCTGTGTTATAAATCTGTGATGTTATAAATCTGTGATGTGCTGTATCCTGAGATATGTAATGTCTGGGAAACATAAATAACTGATGCAGTTCATCATCTGCATGTTTGTTTTAAACTGTGGAAGACCACATGTTCAATGGTTTTACAACAGACTGTAATAGACAGTGACACTGTGTGCAAGCAGGTGCTCACTGACCTCTGAAGGAGGAGAACAAAAGACAAAGACAAGCTCCTTCCATGGAACAAACTGAATTTATAACTTACAGAACTTAAAAAAGAACTTAGACTTCTTGGACTTGATTATATTTTGCACATTATCCACTGATTTGTACGTTTATTTTTTATATATATAATAAAACAGGTACTGTATTTATAAACTTGTATTGCATAAAACTTTATTAAAGGTCTTTAAAAAGAAAAAAAAAGAAAACTGAATGTATGTTGCTTAAAAGTTGAGTAAGCATACGTTGCTTATTAGTGAGTTGATTAAATGTTATTTTGTTATTGCCAATCGCCAAAAAAATCTGATTTGTACCTGAGTAATAGGTTTGAGAACCTCTGCCATACAGTATACAGTAACTGTGTGACATGCTGCATTGTGTTGAAATACATACTTGCTGAGGGCTGAGGGAGGTTTACAGAGAAGTCTGAGTATTCTGCCAGGTCGAAGGTAACCCTGGCTGCAGCTGACGAGTGGTTTGCCAGAGTGAATGGTATCGCTCGCTGAGAACCAGCATGGACCCCGTAAAACTGGAACTCGGACTGAAAAGAGGGAGGGAGAAATCAGTATTCTGAACAATGCTGCAGAACACAACTGGTAAATAAAAAAGAACTACCTTTATGACATAAAAAAAAAATCAAAACTTTACATCTTATCAGCATTCACAAAACAGAGCTTATAGTTATGCATGCAAAATCAAAACTCCCTTCTTCCACCTGAAAAGCATCTCAAGACTCCATAACTTTATAACTCCAAAGCAGTGACCCTAATCCATACATTTGTCATGTCTTGCTTGGATTAATATACTGTAATTCTAACTGGGTTTCCCAATGAAGCCATGGGCATACACCAATAATGTTTTCTTTATGTAAAGTGTCCTTTAGTTATGCAAAACGGGCTTTAAATCTAATATTTCCTATTCATTTCCTTCAAGCCAGAGATTACAGGTTAAAAAACATGCAAACTAATACAAACAAACAAAACAGATTTATGATTGGATATTTACCAATGATTTATTTAGCTAAAGTTTAAAATCCTTTCATACGGTTGTTGCTTCAGAGATCCTGAAACACTGCTCCAGAGAATGGAGGCAGCAAACAAAGTGTATTTTTGCCCTTGGAACTCCTAAATCTAAAATAAATAACTTTAGTTGAAAAGCTCAGTCTGGATCGACAACGGTTCATGCCGGAAGTTCTGCCAGATGTCTCTCACTTTCCGCTTTCTTTGTGTTTACAAAAGCTCCAGTTGCATCAAGGAGCAGCAAACGCAACCTCTGAGCTACCAGTTTAACGTTACACCCTGAAAATGTCAAGTTTTAGAAAGAATATGTTTACGGCATTTACTCTCTAACTGGGACGTTTTGGGATCAATTGCTAGAAACAAAATACACCCACTGGTAAGAGCAAATTGCCATTAATCATGTATCCAGCTAATTTATATAGCTCACATTACTATTACTGTATTTTGTGAACAGTTAACTTCATTTAATATTGTGTGTGGCATTGCGGGTGCAAATGTTGCAAACCAGTTCTTTCCTATTTGCAGAGCCACGGTGACTGCGTCCGGAGCTTAGTGCTGCCCAAGACCATTATGATTGTTTTTCAAGAACTGCAAATAACCTCTGACAGTTTTCCCCTCTATCCGGGAGTGTATGCTCCTGTTGCCAGACCTTTCCTCCACAGCGCTGTGGAGATAGGTTTGGCAATGTAAGACTCGTAAAAGCTGATCAGCATTTTTAATGTTTTAGACTAAAATGTATTTTGCTCAAAACACACACAGACACACACACGCACACACACATTCACCACACACACAGAAACTCACCACACTGATGTTTACACTTGGAGGCTCCACTGATCCACACACTCGGAGCT
Organism: Percina caprodes; assembly: GCA_013375575.1. Classification (NCBI taxonomy): domain Eukaryota; kingdom Metazoa; phylum Chordata; class Actinopteri; order Perciformes; family Percidae; genus Percina; species Percina caprodes. The sequence continues at coordinate 699,908 of JABXJD010000156.1, forward strand.
CAATGGACTTCATGTTCCTCAGAGCTATCTGTAATACACACACATGCTTAGTGTACTTAAAATTTCTGTTTTAATTGCTTACACACACACACACACACACACACACACACACACACACACACACACACACACACACACACAAAGAGAGTACTCTCCTTCCTGTTTTTTCTATCTCTCTCTCACCTCTACTCTGGTGTCAAACTTGATGACAGAGTCGGGGTTAAAGTCGATTTTGAGCGCCACCTGCCCCCCACTTGGCACCACGCCCTCAGATGGACTCACCACCAAACCTGGCAGAGGGCACACATCTAGCACCTGCCACAAACAAACACAGACAGAAAGAGACCGGCTATTTTTCTAAGTATCCGTGTGTGTGTGTGTGTGTGTGTGTGTGTGTGTGTGTGTGTGTGTGTGTGTGTGTGTTGTGTGTGTACGGGGGGTGCACCTGGTAGTAGGCATGGTTCTTTCCAATGTTGTGTAAGACTGCAGTTCTCATAGAAGGCATCTTGAGAGGCACTGATCCAAAAATGACCTGGTTGTCTGCCAGCAGGACACTGGTGAACCCAAACTGAGAGGGAAAAGGAAATGTTCTTGTATATAATTTTTCTGTGATATTCAATACATAGTGATGTATTCTACATTTGTCATTTACCCACTTTCCCTTAACCTGCCTTGTCTAATTTTACTCTAGTCACTGATTTCGCACATTTTACAAAATGACTTTTGACAGCCCCCAGAGTACATATATTTGGAGCATGTGTAGTGTAGAGAGCAATAGTAATGATGATGACAACAGTACAGCAAGTAGTACAAGTGGGGAGAGCCTTACTTAAAACACAACACTTCTTGTTGCTGAATTGGTTTCTGGTACACTAAGGCAGCTGTCAGAGGAAAAGTCAGTATACAGTATGCCTCTTTGATGGATTTGCCCCAACAAAGACTCTTTCTTTTTAATAATTTATTTCCTTTCATTTATCACAGTTCAGGATTGTTGAAATCTTTTTTGTTGTTAACCTTAATTATAGCTGTCTCGAGCCCTCTCAAGGTGACAAAAATCAGTTATGTTGCAAAGCACATCCCTTATAGTTGTATAATTGTTAACAATGTTGCAGGAATTACTTGAAAAGTTTATATGGATGTCTTGATACCCCATTACTACTATGAAAACTTGATGAATCCAAGCTGACCACAGCCATTCCTCTCCATGAAGGAATAGACTACAAACTATTACAAGTAAGTGTACATTTGATTTACAAATGGTTGATATTGGACCCTTGTGAGCTAGCTATGACAGAGCCATTCTCTTATGTGTAAAAACAAACCCAGGTGGCACCCCCGAATTTACTCAACAGGGTTGTGTGTAAGACTGACAAATCATTTACATTTTGATAAAAATATGTTGGTTGGGAACATACTGAGCCTATAAATAAATGATTTGTAACAACCGGGTTGCAACCTTATACCACTGAGTTTCCGAAATAATTCAGAAACAATGTTTTTTGACTGTAGACTGCAACGTATGCAATAAAGGAAAAAAAATTACATATCGCGTTCTTATTCTAATTGAACGCAGGAGTTGACTACCGTATATTTACAAACTACAACTGGCAAGAATCAAGCGGAAAGTCAAAGTCCAAGCCATGGCAAAACAGGGAAGTATTGAGAATTACTTTATTAAAACCAAGCAGCAGCCGGTCTAACCAAGAAATTACCAGCGAGTCAGCACCAGCTACAGCCCTTCTCATTAACATTAATGCCACAAAAACACATGGAGATGCCGTATATAATGACAGCCCTGCGTGGTTACCGAGGCTTGACTTTCTCAACAGCCTGCAAGGCGCTTATTATGGACTCATCACCAAACCTGGCAGGGGGCAGGTGCTGTGCTGAGAGTAAGAGCCAAACACAGGCATGGCTTTACAGAAGAAATGGGTCATGTAATGCAAAATTAAACCATATCGATATAAACAACAATGCTTTGTTTGTGGAGAGGCAGCGGATGGGAGGTGCGACCTAGGAAAAATGTTGGTCGCCCCTAGGGCCCTGTGAGGTAACAGACACAAACTAGCACTGGTCACTGCTGCTGTCTGAAAAACAACACAGATGGGAAAAAATGTTGCGTTTACTGGTAAACTGGTAAACCTTGTGACCGATGTATGACCAACTGCTATTGGTTGTGGAATTTTCCTCACAATACTCTGTCCTCTGTGACTGTCTACATATAGAAACTAAGCTGCGCGGTGCAGGGAACAATTCTGACTGGCACATGATCAGACAGTGGTTTACGGAGCGGTAGATTGGCTTTGCAAAAAAACCTGGAGCGTTCTATGAACAGAATGACGCATTTAAAATATCGCTAGATCACACAAATTTTATCGTGGGAAGCCATATCGTGATCGATATTAAAATTTGATTAATTGTGAAGCCCTAATCATAGATCAACTCTCTGATGACCAAATCCCACATACCCCCAACCCATTCCCAACTGGTCAAAGCAAAAGTAGTAAATATGAGTAGATTATGCAAAGTAATTTCCCTTATTCTAGGGACAGACCTTAGCAACACAGTGCAGGCGTTGTGTGTTGCCCTCGTGGACACAGAGGTCAAAATCTCCTTTTGGAGGGGATGAGAAGGAGGGATGCCACACTACCTCACAGTCCAATTCCCTGTATGGCTCTACTGTACCTGGGGAGGGGGTAGATTTGTTGTATTAGCCCTAATTCAAATGGGCATATAAAAATGCTTATTAAAAGTAAAGTTCCTTAAAGACAAACACACAACACGGAAGGAGAAGATTTGTGAAGTGACATTCTTGATGTTTGAAGGCTTTGAAAATGCTAACCAAAGTATTCACGCCCTGGGAAACTAAAACTGAGCTGCACTTTTAGCACCTGTAGCTGGTCGAATGGAGAACAGGATGCCGCTCTCTGTGACGACTGGTCTCCATGTAAATTCTGCAGCGTGGTTACGCTGGTTTCGAAGGGTAACTGAGCTTCTATATCCTGATTGGGCAAGCAGAGTGGGGGTGGGGTGAAGCACTAGCAGGGTGGTGGACAGCTCCAGAGCCAAGGGGACGACCTGGGCCTGGACCAATATCTGACCAGGGTGTTGCTGGTTTACAGAGTAGGATACAGGTCTGGAGGAAAGAAGTATGTTTATATGCACTTGAACTGCAATAATTGATTTAAATGTAATAAAAGGTGTGTTGAACTGCTTCCTACACCAACCTGTAAAAGTGACCCAGCTTGTTGCTTTGGAAAGTCAGTGTTAGGGTGTTGAGGGAGTTGGGGGGCAGGATGTGGGATAGGGGTGAGGAGCCCTGCAACTCAGGGCAGTCCACCTCCAGCTGCACCCAGACAAACACTGACAGGTGATTGATCAGCTCCAGCTTCTGAACACACACTGACTGCACACACACCTCGCCAAAATCAACTGACAATGGTCCTAACAAGGAAGTAGTGAGATTTTGTTTCACCATTTTACAATATTAAAAAAACACAATTTCACTTAGGTGAAAAACACTATGATACTTATCATACAGATTGTACTATTACTAGGAACAGTGACTGTAGCACTTCCGCATTTACTTTCTAACCTATGACAACTTGGTAGAGCTCATGAGCTGTCAGAGTCCTGTTGCAGTCTGCCACCTCCTGGCTGGTAGATGGAACTGCACTCATTACCTAGAAAGAATGCAAGATATTGAGAGAGCTGGGAAAAAAGGAAGCTTTCTCCTGAATTTGGCATTAAAATTCCACTGTGTAACAGGTAACTGATCTGTTACCATTATTCTGACCTGACTATTAACCTGCTGGTTGATGGATGTCATGTCTTGGGGGCAGCTACGTGTGGCTGCTGATGAAGCATAGCAGTATTTTGGCTTGGTCTCTATGATCTTACTGCTCTCCAGGTCACTGATGTGGAGTCTAGGTGGAACAAGCCCTTGAGACGGAACAATCCCAATTCCCACATCGTCCTCCATTTTCTCCTGCTTTCTAACAACCAAAACAAAGGTCCAACTACAATGTTTGCTCTTCAACTTTATGACAAAAAAGCTTGAGATGGGCCTTTAGGTCAGCAATCAGATTGCTGAGAAAGCCTACCTCTCCTTGATCTTCTGCAGGCGTGTTTGTCTGAGCTGTTTGATGAAGTCTGTGTAAATCTGTCGATGACATTGTCTCTGTTCCTCCTCTTCCTCAGTGAAAGCATAGTTTGTGTCTATATAGCGATAGCGTTGTACACCAGTGAATATGGTCCTGAACACGATAAAGACAGGAATCCTTCAGTAACAAAATTACAATTTGTTATTGTAGCAATTAGCACATTTAAATATAGAATTACAAAACCACAGAGACATTTCAATGTATTATTTTGTTCAAACAAGCTAAATACTATTTGGTTTCACAGTGTTTTTAACAATACATTCATACTTCAAAATGAAAAAGGTCTATTTCATACTTAAAGGGAACTTTAGATTTGCTGTCTTTGATTGTTTCAAACCCATTTAAGTTGACAAATTGGCTGTCAATCTGCACTGGCACTGTAAAAAAGTGTGTTTCTTTAACCTCTACCTGTACTGTCTTTGTGCAGAGGAAGGCCTGATGCTTGTGGCTCGGTCATTAGGAAAAGCCAGGAACTCCTCCCCTGTGTGTTCTGACTCTTCTTCCTACAATGTTTGTGGAGTTGTGTTTTGTCGGCGCTGAGGACGGCCGCACGCACCATCCCATGACAGAGAGCCAGTTCACTGGACCGAACGTGAGGCAGTGATCCGGTTGGATTGGTCACTGCGGGAGTGATGCCTGTAAAGCAGCCAATTAGAGCAGGACAGGTACGTGTTATAAAATCATTAGGGGTGTAAAGTTTCACCTGTACGAATCAGCATCCAGTTGTATTATTATCAATATAAACTACATTGCAGCAGATGCAAGGACATTAGGTGCACCGGTGCGACCTAGGAAAAATATTATTAGCGCCCTAAAGCCCTGTGAGCTAACAGACGCTAACTAGCACTAGGCACTGCTGTTGTCTGAAAAACAACACAGACGGGACAAAATGTTGCGTTTACTCTTAAACTGGTAAACCTTGAGGAAAACGTATAACCGACTATCTGTTGAATTTTCCTCATGTTACTCTGTCCTCTGTGACTGTCCACATCTAGAAACTAAGCTGCGCTGTGCAGGGAACAACTCTGACTGGCTCATGATCAGACAGTGGTTTACGGAGCGGTAGATTGGCTTTGCAAAAAAAAAACAGTGTTCTACAAAATGACGCATTTAAAAAATTGCTCGATCACGCAAATTTGATCGTGGGAAGTTAAAATCGTGATCGTGATTTAAAATGAGATTAATTGTGTAGCCCTACACTAGAGCACCAAATGTGGATTAAATAGCCGCTGAAAATAGTACCAACAAATAAAAACTACAGTGGTCAGCTGTTTAGGAAATTCCTGCGCATTTTCTGTGAACTGTTTATAAAGCTTTGTCTGCAGCAGAAACCAGCTTAGACAGGGTAGGGAAGTCAAAGTATTGAGAGAGAGAGAGAGAGAGAGAGAGAGAGAGAGAGAGGTACATTGTTGGTTTTGGTCTTTTCATGGGATCTATCCTTCAATATTCACCAGGATTTAGTTTAGGCATGGGGTGTGTGGTCGCACTGCAGCAGACAGCAGACAGGTGTAGAGTGATGGTGTGGAAGCTGTAAAGCTCAAGTCCAATAACATCTTCAGCTGTGCTGCCACCCCTCACAGCATGACCTAAGACATCTAGCTTCTGACACACCTGGAAGCTCCCTTGCTGCCGTGCATTGAAAGACAAAACTATATCCTGAGGAATGCAAAAGAGAGAAAAAGGTTCCCACATTAGCTGCTTCGCTTCGAATTAAAAATAAATAACTGACTCAATCACCATTCTTACCTGGCATTGCCCAGGAGCAATTGTGCCAGTGGAGGGCTTGGTGGAGAAATGCGCCAACTTCCGAAAGCGGAAGTTGACAGGAAGTTGAGGGCAAAGGTTCTGCAGCACACACAGCAGGTCCACACGTTGGCCTGTCACACAGGTGAGGAAATCAAATCTTTGAGAGGGACTAGGCACCAGAGACACAGGCAGTCCAGAGCCTGTCACTGCTAGCTCCACACTGCTATTACCTAAAGACACAAAGAAAAATAATTAAATCCAAATATCAATATGATCTATCGGTTTATTAATCAATTAATAATCTGCTCATTAAGTTATATGAACTGAAATGCTGGATTAAAATAAGTCCTCTGAGCACTTGTGTTGGAGTGGATTGTAGTATACATTGTGACATGAGTCTGTGTGTGTTGTGAGTACCATTATGGTGAGTGAAGCCAAATCTGCTTCCCAGTGACTCAAACAGCAGGAAAAGACAGTAGTCTTGCCGGCTTCCTGAATAACCATGCTCCTTCCCTTCGCATGTACTGAAACAGAGCGTTTTGCCGTAGTGGTAGAGTTAATTGCCAGTCCCAATACATCCCTACATCCTCCTCGTTAGTATAGTGGTGAGTATCCCCGCCTGTCACGCGGGAGACCGGGGTTCAATTCCCCGACGGGGAGTAATCTCTTTTCTTTTGCCCTTCCCTCACAGTGGTAATACTTCAACCCCTCTCTGGTCCTCCCCCTTTCATTTGATATTGTTCACATAGGACATTTACCATGCAGATACTTTATAAAGCATTGGTGTATTTTTTACGCCATTGGGTATGTTATACTCTTTGGTATTACATTCAGAGATTTTTTTTTTTTTTCAGGCACATTCACACATTTTACCTCTTGCACATGGGGCTAAAGCACACTGCCACAGTGGTTTTGCCATATGGTTCCAGTCGACCCTGTTTGGGAAAAGACACCAATACCCGAGAGACATCTTGGGTGGCTGGTCTGCACCGCTCCATTTTTTCTAGCAGGGTGGCGTCTGTGCCTTTCTGGAGGTCTGATCCCTAGAAAGCCATCACAGTAAAGGCCTTGTTTAATTTTAAGTTTGGTGCAACTGGCCTCCAAACCATGTTCCAACCAAATTGCCAACCTAGCTTTCTTTCCTGTTTACCCCTCCTTGTCAACCACTGACCAGTCTATAGCTATCTCTACTTGTCCACCTCCCAAACTAATAACTTTACTTACTTTTAAAAAACGTTTTACTTACAATCAACCTATCTGTACCTAAAAATGCCCTTGCTTAAACAAAACCATGCTTATCTGCATAGCTGCTATGCAGATTGGCAGCTTTAGCTACTTTACCTGAGGGCATCACTCACCACCTCAGTCCCAGGAGCAGTATCCTGCAGCAGGCAGACCCAGTTACATGCCTGGGGCGCATTGTTCCTCAGAACCACATTCTCCACACGGGACGTTCCTAAGTATACAGGTCCAAACCACAGACAAGACAGTGGAGCCCCCTGTGAAACAGCACAGTTATGTTTTGTTCAGCTACAGAAATAGGCACAAGCATTTTTATAAAACCAGTTTGAGGAGGAAAGCAATAGGGATGAATGTGAATTTTAATTCACTATCACCACTAAGTACTTTATGAATTCTACTTGGACCACTGAATTACCTGCAGGTCGAAAACCTCAAGGCACTGGGCCACTACCTCAGCCCTTATACTGAGAACTACAGCAGAGTGATTCTGAAGTTTCAACCTGGGACAAAAGGAGGGTGAGGTTCAGGTAGAGTGTGCACAACTCAGTAGGGGTATAAAAATCTATAACCTTAAATATGACATTGAGCAATTTAGTGTCCAATCCCTTCAATAAATGTTATTTGTGTTCACAGTTATCTGCTGTTGTAAAGTCTTTCTTACAGAGCCTTCTCATCAATCTGTCTGGGTGTGTCTGTAAACAGTTCCACTTTCAGCCACTGGGTGGCGCCAGCTGCTATGACTCCACTGCAGGGTGAGAGTCTGACTGAGGGGTCTCCATTGTACTGCACCTGGAACACACCTTCAATGCACACACACAGAAATACATACGAGTATTCTCATGGAGTGAACTTAGTATAGTCCCAACTGCTGCATAATATCCTAGTAAAGGTTTTAAACAGGATAGATACCTTCAGAGACAATTCAATTCAATTCAAATGTATTTATAGTATCAAATCATAACAAGAGTTATCTCGAGACACTTTACAGATAAAGTAGGTCTAGACCACATTCTATAATTTACAAAGACCCAACAATTCCAATACTTCCCACAAGAGCAAGCATTTAAGTGTGACAGTGGCAAGGAAAAACTCCCTTTTGGGAATACATTTTGGGTGGTAAGGAAAATTTCCATTAAGTGAGAAATCTCGGACAGAACCAGGCTCTTGGTAGGTGGTGTCGGATGGTGCCGGTTGGGGGTATGACGAACAATGGCAATTATAGTCACAATAAAGATAATGGAACTATGACTATAAATTCATAATAATTCATTAGTTAAAAAAATCAAACCTACTTCCTCAAACAACAGTTTACCACTGACAAGGTATTTCATTTAGCAAATTAAGATGCCCAGTTTACATTAACAGCACATCAGTTGCAGACCCACATGGAGGATTAACCTCTGCCTGAATTATTCACACTTTATTTTATGTGTTCTACTGTAAAAGGAAAGCTGGTATTATTCAACAGAGGACTATGATTTCCTTTTAGTATAATGTAATGTTGTCTAACAGTGTTACATGATTTCTTTTATGCCGTCCATCATGCATTTGCTGTCAGACATGATGCCTTCATAAGGAATGGAAGTATATCATTACAGATCAACTATTACTTTTCTGTTTTTATAATATTGAAAATTAGTGCTTTGAATGAAAAAGGAAAGGATAATGTCACTGATTAAGTCAAAAGAGGGAATTGCATTGTCATTTTGATGATAGGTATCCCTTTGCAGGAACAGCTAATACTTAAATTTGATTGATCATGTAGTTTGTGTTTTTGGAATATGAATACGTCATGCCATGTGATGAACTGAGATTCAGTCATTTCAGGCCAAGAAAGTTGTGCTTGATTTACCTGGTGCTGATCCCCGATTGGTTATAGGTTGATGTTTACTGATCACCTGACTGCTTGCAGCAATACAACCAAAGTCTAGTACTGAGTCCATTATGAAGGAGCAAGCCCTTGGAAACCTAGAAGAGCATAGAAAGAAAGACAGAGAGTTGAATTGCCAAAACATTTGTGGAGATGTTATGTATCTTTATATACAGTCTGTCTATGATGTATGTGTTCATCAACAAACGTCACAGACGGTGTGTTTAGTTCTAAATCCATTCAACTTTATTTCAGACACACAGGTCCATAAAAGTACAAAAAAGCAAAACACAACACAGACAAGAAAAAAAGATTGAATTTCACACAAGATTAAAGTATTTAAAACATATCTACTCATTTGTTAATATCATATGGCTAGCCTGCGTACCCCCTTAGTGGGATTTTGATGGTCTCTACATCGTCTATGTGAATCAGAAGGCAGTCTCTGACCTCCTCTTCTTCCTCTGGAGCAAACTCCAGAAAGCCACTTACAGACAGACCAGGAGCCACCACAATGGCTGACCTAGATGCTGTGAACTTGAACAACTGCATGACAAAAGAAACAGAAAAGAGCGAGAAAAGGGCATAGATCAAATAGTATACACAGATATGTTTTAATGAGTTATAATGTAGGGAAAACTTAGACGTTGGATACAACACACTAACTTTAATGTTACTCTCTTAAAACATTGATACATTTAAAAAAAAAAAATGGATGGATGGAAAATAAATTAGAATATTGGACTGGCAATGCCGTATTATTGGACGTGGTCGCATCAAGCAAGCCCACAATGACTATGACGTTATTAAGAGTAATTAAAGGTGGCTAGCGTTAGCTAGCTAAGTTATTAACGGCACTTTAACTAGCTAGCTAGTTGGCTAATTTTTTTGCACGTTAGCGTTAACGCCAAATTCTTAATTTGCTAATGTTAACATTATGTAATTTTTTAACAGCTTGTTGTTGATAGAAAAACACATCATTTTAATTTACCTTTAGCGCGGGCTTTTCAATCAAAATTTTCTTCAAAGCTTTTCCAACATTTGTTACCGTGACTGTAGTCTTGTAAACCTCCCCAACTTTCACATCGCTAAACTCGACAAATGGTGGGTCAACTCGAACACAACTTCCAGCCATTACAACGTTATGACTTAAAGGTAACTAACGTTAACGTTACTGACTTACAGACGCCACAAATATATTCTTCTTATTATTATATAGAAAATAATTATCGCCCAATTTTGTCGAATTACTGGCTCGCATACCGATACTCAACTTAACTGTTGCTACCCAAATGTCAGAGACTAAACACAAGTTGAAAGCTCAGGTGGTTTCTAGGCGACGAGTCCGTAGCTGCGCTCGTTTTACAACCTAGGGCAGTTCAGGTGGACGGTGCAAGGTCCGTGGTCCGTGTACGTCTTGATAGTTTGTTTTTTCGTTTGAACCACAAAACGAAATAACAAGAAAACCACCTTTTTTCGTTTGTCGTTTCAAACCAGAAAAAAAGAAACGGTAAAAAACAAAAAGCCGTTCTCCCGTTTTGGTTTCTGAATTCAAAAAACAAAAAAACGACTAAATCAAATTCAAATAACGGTCCGTTTTTGTTTTTTTGAAATTCTTATTTTCATTTCTTCCTATTTTCATTGAAGATCTACATTAAAAGAAAGACAGGTGCGCCTAAGTGACCCGGAAGTAATAGTAAATATAGCTATATAAATAAAAGCCAAGCTTTTAGAAGGGGCATAATATGCAGCACTAACGCTATACCAGAGTAACGTTAGAAGAAAACTTTAAAAATCAATCAGTAAATAGGGTGATATGAACCTGGACCGAAAGAAATATGTTAGCAACAGTAGTTTATTACAGTAATTTAATATCGTGCCTATCCACGTACACATCACCAGCCACGTTTAATGATCGCAGTGTTTGGTTCAATACAGTTGGTAATAAAGGGTAACCTAAGAACTTACTGTGTGTGCAGAGTTGTTACTGTTAGCGCTATATTATATAATTAAATTAATATTTAATGTGGTTTACTGTAAAGGGCATTTCAAAACAATTACAAAAACAGACCAGTAGGTGTCGCTCCATGCTTGCTGTGTAAGAGCTACTGTCATATGGAGATAATATAGAAATTAAGTTTTATGTTCTGTAATGGAAAACTAAACACTTTCCATTATTTTCATTATAACTGTGCTTTCACAAATCCCGTTTCTTAGCCCTGCTGCTTAAGGCTTTAGCCTACTCACCAAAATGAGCTCTTTCTCCTCATAATGTTTGTCTGATTTACATGTGTGCTATTATACTGCATGAACTGATTTAGGAGTTGACTGTAACACTCACAAATTTAAAAACATATGTCTCACATATAGGCCTACAGTCCAGTGGGGTGTGTGGCTCTAGTGTGTGTAATAGACGACAAGCAAGTGAACATAATCTAATCACAATCGTCAAAAGAAAGACAAACATAGGCACAGGTATCACAAGTTTGGTCTAGAGCAGGTCTCAGAGCAGGTCACAGCAGCTCTCTATGCTGGCTTCCACAGAAGCCTCTCTTCTTCACACAGCCATGCTGACCTCTCATAAGTTGTTAGGCACTGATCAGCTGATCAGCCTCAGCTTCTGGCCTGTCATCAGCAGCACACACCTGCAGAAAATCACACACACCTGCAGAGAATACATAAAGCACAACACGGTACGTGACAAGCACGATATCACACATGTCTGCTTGATATGCCTAATGTCACTGTCAAACGTTGTACAGTACTTAACCCTGCTTCTCTTATGCCTACACCAGGAGAGGGAAAGCCGGATGATTGTTTGGCAATGTTGGTTCCATGTCACCAACATTGCGACACACACACACCAGAAACGACAGTGGTAAAGACTGACTCCAACGGAGTATCACGTGCTGGAGGACGAACCTCTGACACCAGAAGAAATCCCCAACACCAGAAGCAAGACAGCCTGATCCACGGCCCGGTACTGCGTTGTCCAGCCACCCACAGCACACTCCTGAAGGGCACAGCAGGCTTGCTGTGACGATGGACAAACACAGAGAAAGGCAGACATGGTATCCACCACGGAGGTTTTAGGGGGGTCAAAATGTATCCTTGTTCTGTTGTCTGTCTGTGTTTGTGGGGGATGCATTTTGGTTGTTAGACAGATATGATGGAGCTAAATCTGACAACACCATTTATTCTAACACCACTTCTTTTCCCATTAATGTTACTACTGATGCATTGTACACACGCACACTAAGTATTCCCTCGTCAAATAAAGGAGTAAAACGAGTAGCGCGCTCTTCACCTTTCTCGTCTAAACAGTATTGAAAACCGGAGTACGAGAAATATAAACAAAACAATAACCTTAGGACAACAAACTTCACGGTAGTAGCTAATACATCAACCACTTTTCTGTTACAAACATGCGATTACTTTCAATGTGGAAATGACAAATCTCTCTGGGGAGAGGTAGAAAATGTACATATGCTATATACCTGTGATGGACATGGTGCCAGACCCAAAGGGGGAAGCATTGTGCCCATCATGGGATATGGCTATTTGGCATACTGGCGGGTCAGATTGGGGAATCAGATTCCCTCGGAGCACACCAACCTGACAAATAGACTAACAGTACAGAAAGTAAACACATCTTCACCCGCAGTATTGCTAACCCTGAACAGAGTTAATCCACAAGACGAAGGTTATTTCGTAGTATGCGCATTGCTATCAGGAAAAGATCCATGCGGAGCATTCTACATTAATGTATTGGCGGGCCGACTCATTTGGCAATACCAAGAAAAAGAAACTGAAGAAAGGGGCGGAGCTGTCAACTGATCACCATCTGGTGGTGAGTTGGGTCAGGGGATGGGGGAGGACTCTGGACAGACCTGGTAAGCCCAAACGCGTAGTGCGGGTAAATTGGGAACGTCTGGAGGAGGCCCCTGTCCGACGGACTTTCAACTCACACCTCCAGCGGAGCTTTTCGTGCATCCCTGTGGAGGATTTTCGGTTGGCACCAAGGTGCTTCTGGAAAACCGTTCGCCACCTCAGGAGGGGGAAACGGGGAATCATCCAAGCTGTGTACAGTAAGGATGGGACGTTGTTGACCTCAACTGAGGATGTAATAGAGCGGTGGAAGGAGCACTTTGAGGAACTCCTAAATCCAGCTGACACGCCCTCTGTGGTGGAGGCAGAGCTGGAGGATGATGGGGGATTGTCGTCAATTTCCCTGGTGGAGGTTGCTGAGGTAGTCAAACAACTCCACAGCGGCAAAGCCCCAGGGATTGATGAGATCCGTCCAGAAATGCTGAAAGCTCTGGGTGTGGAGGGGCTGTCTTGGTTGACATTGGTTGACTCTTTAACATTGCGTGGAAGTCTGGGACAGTGCCTAAGGAGTGGCAGACTGGGGTGGTGGTTCCCCTCTTCAAAAAGGGGGACCAGAGGGTGTGTGCCAATTACAGGGGTATCACACTTCTCAGCCTAGGTAAAGTCTACTCCAAGGTGCTGGAAAGGAGGGTTCGGCCGATAGTCAAACCTTGGATTGAAGAGGAACAATGCGGTTTCCGTCCTGGTCGTGGAACAACGGATCAGATCTTTACTCTCTTGGATCTTGGAGGGGGCCTGGGAGTATGCCCAACCAGTCTACATGTGTTTTGTGGATCTGGAGAAGGCGTATGACCGGGTCCCCCGGGAGAAACTGTGGGAGGTGCTGCGGGAGTATGGGGTGAGGAGGTCCCTTCTCAGGGCCATCCAATCCCTGTATGACCAAAGCGAGAGCTGTGTCTGGGTTCTTGGCAGTAAGTCGGACTCGTTCCAGGTGAGGGTTGGCCTCCGCCAGGGCTGCGCTTTGTCACCAATCCTGTTTATAATATTTATGGACAGGATATCGAGGCGTAGTCGGGGCGGGGAGGGGTTGCAGTTGGGGGGTTCAGGATCTCATCGCTGCTTTTTGCAGATGATGTGGTCCTGATGGCATCATCGGCCTGTAACCTTCAGCACTCACTGGATCGGTTTGCAGCTGAGTGTGAAGCGGCTGGAATGGGGATCAGCACCTCTAAATCTGAGGCCATGGTTCTCAGCAGGAAACCGATGGAGTGCTTTCTTCGGCTTCCTCAGGAGGGTGGCTGGCGTCTCCCTTAGAGATAGGGTGAGAAGCTCAGTCATCCGAGAGGAACTCGCGTCGAAAGGAGCCAGTTGAGGTGGTTCGGGCATCTGGTAAGGATGCCTCCTGGACGCCTCCTTAGGGAGGTGTTCCAGGCATGTCCAGCTGGGAGGAGGCCTCGGGGAAGACCCAGGACAAGGTGGAGAGATTATATTTCCAACCTGGCCTGGGAACGCCTCGGGATCCCCCAGTCGAAGCTAGTTGATGTGGCCCGGGAAAGGGAAGTTTTCTGGTCCCCTACTGGAGCTGCTTCCCCCGCGACCCGATACCGGATAAGCGGTCGAAGATGGATGGATGGATGGAAGAAAAAGAAACTCACTTAGTACAGGTAAAAGGCCGAAATCAAATCAGATGATTGACGTTGTGCAAAATAAATGGGTTCTTTCTCCTAACAAACACGACTCATTCTCATCCAATGTATGACCGGGTTCAATCAGAAACCTCACACCCGATGTAGGGATCAATGACTCATGCTTAGTGTGTTCATTGTTTCCCCACTCACAGAAACAGGCTACACCCGTTAAACCACACGGGTTAAATCTAAATGACTCTATTTGTGCACTGACTGCATTTTACCTTTAAGAGCTAAATGTAAAATGAGGAGTTACGGTAGCAAATTTGTCTCAGTAATTCTTCCAGGGTGGGGTGTAGTTAATAACGCACATAATATTGATAATATACATGAAAGTCTGGAAAATCTGACCCCCGTCACGGTTGCGGGCTTCAGCGATTTTCCTCCAACCCTGCGAGTTATGCGTAACATGTTACTTCAGCACCAGATGGGTCTAGATTTACTGTTAGCAGCTCGGGAGGGGGGGGGCTTTGCCATGTGTTAGGTGATCAATGCTGCACATTCATCCCAGACATAGAAGGAAACATCACTGACACCGTCCATCAGCTAAACCACCTCGCCACTAGTCTTAGGGCTCAAGATAGCCCTCACACTGATTCTGGGTGGGATTGGGGTGTTTGGGTAATTGGGGAGGGGTGGAAGGCTTGGATGGGGAAAATTGTGGTTCCAGTAATCTCTGATCTGTTTCTGTTTGATAGGTATTTGTTGTATTATCCCATTAATATGGAAAATTATTTCCTTTTTGTTCACTCTTGAGAAAGTTCAGTATCAAGCCTTACAACTACAAGATGATGGGCCTGAATTGTTCCATTTGCCCTCTTTCAATGAGGACTCAGCTTCCGAATTTGAGTAATTCCAGATTCATAAAATCCATTTTAATACTAATTTGATAGAATGACCGGTCAAGAAACTTGACACAAGGACGGCAGATTCAGAAATGCGTAATAGCTCCAACTGTCTGCCTGAGGTCCACTAATTATGTTTAAGATTATACTGTTTCCAAACCAGGGGTTTTTCTTTCTTCTGGGGGCACTGGATATAAAGAGTATTACTGATTGTATTCACACAGAACTGTTGTCACTCTGTAACTTTGTGCATTGTGAAAACTGTTCTTGTCATTTTGATTGTTCTCTGCAGAAAACGATTAAACCTTTCACCAAAGACTAAAACTTTGATTCAGTTTGCAACCTGTCTTTATTCTGTTTCAACAGAGTCTCACTTCCAACCAAATTCCTCTCCCTCGCTGTACAATAAACTTCCACAACAGTATCTATACCTTTACTTACTGAGGTCACAGAAATGCCATGATAACGTGGCTGTTAACATCATCTCAAAGCTAAATATCTCAGTGGTTGGCCAGCTTTACTTTAGTTCCAGTTGAGTGAGTGAATTATTTTACAGGTATATTTTGACTTACCATTTGAAGAGAGTGACTGACTCAACATCCTTTAGCTCTGGTACCTTTTGACTCCATTATTTACGGGCCACAAACAATCTGCTGTTGCTGAGGCTTGAATTTCAAAACCAGTTGTTTGGATTTGGAGGAAAAAGTAAATGAGGTGCAGCAGCTAGTTACAGACATTGCACAAGATCGCAAGCTGCAATTATTATGGCTTACAAAAGCAGACTTTAATCACAAATGTTTCAGTATGATAAAATCACATTAACTCAGCTTCGTGACAACAATTTAATGTTGTAACAAGACCAGTTGTCATATCCGTTGTAAAGCTCACTTTACACTCACCCTCGGATACATATTTTAAGACATCAAATTCTCACACAGGAGAATGTAAATTTAGTGTTGCCTATAAATTTAGAACAACATCAAATTCAAATATTACAAATATTTCAAAACCACTTCAATTTTATAAAATTGAATAAGACACCCCAAAATTAATAAAAGTGGAGATTTGTACTTGCCAAAGAGCGTGTGGAATCAATCATGTTATTTTGGGTAATCACAATTGGGTAGTTATAGGATATATAATAATATATATATATATACATATACAGTATATAATAATGTTAAAAAAGAACATTGATATAGGAAAACTGGTCAATTTGACCCAAGGACAACATAAGGGTTAAGGCAGAGGTTCTGACCCAGAACACAGAGAAACATACACGGACACAAAGTAACAATTCAAAAACCTTTTAATGTAAGTTCTGTACAGCCAAAAGCCAGAAAACACAAGGTAGGATGACTCCGAGCTGGATAGGGGCTGAGGAGGGCAGGCAGTGGTGGATCCACACTTTCTTTCTGGAATCCAAGCGGGAACGTAGGAAGGCTTGAGCGTGATGAGCCACGGCAACAGGTCTGGAGGCGAAGGTCTAGACAGGGAAAACAGGACGTTAACAAAAGCACAAGGAATATAACACTAAGACCAAAATTGCACAAAGTTCAACTGGAAGCCAAGTTACCACACTGGTAGGTGCAACGATCTGGTGCCGGTGGTGAGTTTCGCTTCGTTGAGCAGGGCTTCCCGGGCATCGCTCCAAACTACTCTAGGTTCTCCTGAACCGAGGGAACAGCCAATTCCCTCTCCTGAGCAGGAAACAAGGGGGGTTGGTATCCCAGGGCTGCCTCGAAAGGTGAGAAGCCAGTGGCGGAGGTGGTCAGGGAGTTGTGGGCATACTCTATCCACGGCAAATGTTGGCCCAGGAGGACGGACGCTGAGCAGCCACACAACGAAGGGATGCTTCTAGGTCCTGGTTGGCTCTCTCAGTCCGACCCATGGATGGGGATGGCAACCTTAATTACAAAAATAAATAAAAAAATAAATAGATAGATAGACAGATAGATAGATACTTTATTCATCCCGAAGGAAATTATAGGCATACAGTAGCAAGACAACCATAACACAACAAACACATATATCACACATACCTAAGAATAAAATAAAAAATTTAAATTAAAAAATTAAAAATCAAAATCAATCACAGAAATGCAATGACTGAGGACAGAATTACAGATGCAAGCAGTACAAAAAAAACTTTCCAGACACGAGAAGTAAACTGTGGGCCTCTATCAGACACAATGTCCACAGGTATTCCATGGGGACAGAATACATGTTGGACTGCTCTGTACCTCAAAATAAAAAAAATTCAACCTGCTGAAGAACCTGGCTTGACATGAGTTGAGTCTTTTGGTGGATTGGATGAATGCCAAGTTGTCCAGACCAGTAGTGTTGGGTTTCCAACATTGTTGTTTCTTTCTGCGGGAGACAATTTCTTGGAAAGAAGTTGTGCCTTCTTTCACGCAAAAGCAACAATGTTGAAACAACACTACTGGTCTGGACAACAGCATTCAGGGTCAAAGCAGGTGAAATTTTTAGTTGAAGCTTCTGGTCTGTGGGGAGCATTGGGAAATGACGGCTCCCACCCCCCCCAGTCAGAAGCATCCATCTCCACAATAAACTGCAGAGCGGGGTCAGGATGTATTAATACAGGGGAGGTAGAAACCAGCTCCTTAACCCTCATGTTGTCCTAGGGTCAAATTAGACCAGTTTCCAAGTTTTTTTATATCGGAAATATGGGGAAAAAAATTGGAAAAAGTGTCAAAAACTTCAGAAAAATTTGCTAAAATGTCGAAAAAGTGACAAAACATCAAGAAAGGGACATAGACATTGGGGATAAAAACGATAAAAATTAAAAAAGCAAAAACGTAATACTTTTTATTTTGAAAAGTAACAAAAAATTGAGATAGGGACAACAAAAGTGTTTTTTTTCATGTTGAGGGAAAGACAACACAAGGTTTAAGCACACAAACAGCCTGTTCAGCTTCAGGGGACCATTGGAAAGGGGTTTTGGGGGACGTGAGTCTAGTGAGGGGAGCAACCACCCGACTAAAACAGTTCTCAACTTGGTAGAAAAATCAGCAGAGGTTAACCCAGTCGTTTGTTGATCAGAGCATACAGCCTCAGCCCCCACCAACACTCTCCCTCGAAGCAACCCCACTGCATAATGTACCTTAGAAGCCTCCGTGGAGAATGACAGTGGTCTTTGTCCGCACTGTAGACATCATGTCCGAGGAGACAGCTTGAGGGACTGGAAGCTGAGGATCAGAGAGAGGTAAAGAACTGACGTCAGACATATTAGTAACTTGAGAGGTTAGCTGGGAGACCTGAGCAGTTAATGGGGTGGGTGAAAAAAAATCAATACAGCATAGTATTGCGATATTTTCAGTGGCAATACTGTATCGATACTCAGGTGCCAAGTATCAATCTTTTATTATATATTATTTATTATATATGTGTTGGTCAGTTTGTCCCATTTTGCAGCAACAATATTGAAGTGATGTGAACAAACAGACAAATGTTTCTTTTTAGGTAAAACAGATGTTGACAAAGTTTCCTTTTGGGGACATCATTTGAAATTGGAAAAAAATTAGAAGTTGGAGAAAAGATTATACATTTGATATACATCGCAGAACATTGCAATATATTTTTAAAATCGCAATAATATCGTATTGTGATGATATTGTATTGGGAGGCCTTTGGTGATTCCCACACTTAGCAGTTGGTGTTTGTGATCCATTACAGTACAAATTAGCTGGTCACGTTGCCCCAACAAAGCCCCATTTAATGTAACTTCTGTACTTACAGCAGCCAAGGACAGAAAACACAAGGTAGCATGACTCCGAGCTGGATAGGGGCTGAGGAGGGCAGGCAGTGGTGGATCCAAACTTTCTTTATGGAATCCAAGCGGAACGTAGGAAGGCTTGAGCGTGATGAGCCACGGCAACAGGTCTGGAGGCGTAGGTCTGGACAGGGAAAACAGGACGTTAACAAAAGCACATGGAGTAAAACACTAAGACTAAGTCTGGGTGAGGGCAGGGAATATCTATTTTTTAAGCAACAAACTGAATTTTTGTTTTCTGTCTTATTTCCCTCTGTTCTTGTACTGGAAATGTTTTTGGACGTATTATACTTTCATTCTTGTGGAATTGTTGGTATAATGATGGCGATGGTTGAATTGGCTAACCTTTTGCTGTTTATGAATTGTATGTAACCCTAACCCTAACAAAACAAAAGTTAAAAGGGGCGTTGAGTCGAGACTGTAGTTTTCAAGTAGTTAAGCCAAGTTACCACACTGGTAGGTGCATCGATCTGGCGCCGGTGGTGAGCTTCGCCCAGGAATAAATACTGCAGAGTTGGTAGGTGGAATAGCCAGCAGCTGTCCAGAGAGGTAGATCGACCGGCCATACACACATACAGACACACAGACACAGAGGGGGAAAAGGAGAGGGACACACACAGGAAGACAACAGCTGCCCAAATAACACATTGGGCTATAACATGTCTGGCACAAAGCTTCAGATAAATTAGGCATTAGGATAGGTGTTGGGCTAATCTTATGTATACAGTTGAGGCTAAAATGATTAGCCCCAGGAATTATGGAACATTTTCCTAAAATTCTTCCCAATGTTTGCAGCATTGATAAAACTTGATATAATCAAACATTCACCAATGCAATTTAGTAGCTTTTGGTACATTTTGGAATATAAAATAAATTTTTAGGATTGCTTTATATCAAATATAGTGAAAATTGGGGTGGTCAAAAATAGTAGCCCCCTTGTGAATTTTTGCTTTCAAAACACACCTAATTAACCAATCAGCTTTCAAACAACACCTGTGAAATCAATTGGCTTCCTAACAACACCTGAGCATTCAATCAGCGTAAAAGGACTCCAATGAACAGGGCACTTGAACACATTATTGAGAGGCTACTGAAAACTACTACTACAACTACACCATGCCAAAGACAAAGGAAATCTGTCTTGAGCTCAGAAAGAAGAAGAGCGTGGAGGCTCATGATAAGGAGGAAGGCTATACTGCCATTTCCAAATGCTTGGAAATGGCAGTATAGCCATTCCTGTACGCTGCCTCATTGCCAAAATACAAGGAGACAAATTCTGTAAGAAACAAACCTGGACGTGGTCGTAAGCGCACGCAACAACTCTGGAGAGGAAAATAGTCCGAGATGTCAGCAAGAAGCCGCGGACATCTGCCATGATGATTGTTGCTGACCTGGCCTCTTCTGGAGTTGATGTTTCATGGAACACAGATGTGAGGGCTCTTCATCGTGGTGGGCTTCAGGGCCATTGTCCCAGAAGAACCCTTTTACTCAAAGAGCGGCACATCACAGCCAGACTGAAGTTTGCCAGTGAACATTTGAACGGTGAAGATGAGTTTTGGAAGTCTGCGCTTTGGTCTGATGAGACTAAACTGGAACTGTTTGGGTAGATGGATGTTGCTTATGTTTGACGACGAAAGGAGAGGCCTTCAACCCTAGGAAGGGCTGCCACCACTTTGTCCATCCTGACTCAAGGTGGTAGAAAGGTTGATCTCTACGAAGGACACAGGACTTTGTTGTTGCTGCCTCTTCAGAAGAGGAAGGGCTCACACTCTTTCGAACTCGCTCTCCGGTGGTAGAAGGCTGGTTTTCGGCACAAGACAAAGGGCCTTCATCCCTTTGTCTGTGTTCCTTCATGGTGGTAGAAGGGTTGGTGCCAACGCAGAACAAAGTACACATCCTTTTGTTGTTGCTGCCTGGCGGTGGATGGCTGGTCGTCTTCAGAAGATGAAGACAACCCACAGTTAAACATGGTGGGGGGAGCATCATGCTGTGGGTCTGTTTTGCAGCCTCAGGCACAGGAAGCCTTGTTCGGGTGCATGGCATCATGAAAAAGGAACATTATGTTGACATTTTGAGGGATAATATGCAGAAATCTGCTCGTAGTCTATCCTTAGGTTGTCGCTGGGTCTTCCAACAAGACAATGACCCAAAGCATACATCAAAATTGGTCCTACGGTTCCTGAAGGATACCAAAACCAAGGTCCTGGAGTAGCCCACACAGAGCACAGACCTCAATCCTATTGGGAATCTGTAGCGGGTGCTCAAAGTGAATGTCCATGCTCGGAAACCACGCAATTTGGACCAGCTGGAACAATATGCAATAGAAGAATGGACCAAAATCCCTCAGGAGACCTGTGCCAATCTAGTAAAGAACTACTCTAAGAGCTTGTTGTCAGTTTTGGCTCAGAAAGGGTACACTATTAATGTAATAATATTAATGCCATTAATGGCCTGGGGGCTAATAATTTTGGACGTCTCATTTTTGCTCATTTTGTCTTTGTTATGTTGAAAACAAATACACTATAAATACTTGATGTTAATGGAGAAATCAAGAGATTTTGTATGATTTCATAAGGGGGGCTAATAATTTTGTAATTGAATTAAAGCTAACATCTAGGGTGTTATATTGGTTGGGAGGAAATTTTATGGTGGTTGCTAATGTTTTAAAAGAATTTTTAACTTTACTTTAGTTTTCTTTACTTCATTTTTGTTAAATCTCTTTCTATTTGGTGCCATTTTTTTCTGATTGCTCTCCTTTTCTCTTAAATGGTATATAATGTAAGTCCGTGTTTAGATGACCTTTTCTGGCATTGGTCTTTCTGGGTTGTCGCATAACTCTGAGATATTCTCCATCTTCAAAACCTTTTCTTCCTTCCTCTTTATCTTCAGGCTTTGCTTCCTCACTTCCTCCTCCACCTTTAATTCTTGTCTGCGTTTGTACACAACCAGCTTCGTCCTTCGGTCAAACAGTCGTTTTGCCATTTTCTTTGAATAACCGAGGTGACCTGTAAACAACAGAATATGAAAGGTTAAGTGTGGAGTCCAGTTGTACACTCGCACCCCTCCCAAAAAAACAAAAAAATAGTCAACAGATTTGTTTCGTTGCAAGTTGTTAAAAATGCATGTTGGCCTGGCAACATTAAGTGAGACAAGAGCTATCTTAGCTTAACTGAGTTTTACAATTTTAAACTCACTGCCATGATGACAAGAAGCGGCTAACCTGGCTCTCTCCAAAACACAGAGCAACACCTCTAATTAACACACTGTACCTTGTGTGTTTCATCCTAACATTTCAATATAATGTAATATCACACAGTAGCCTATATTAGTCACATGGGCTGCTATCCGACTACATTTGCTTTCAATGAATTTAGTGAGTAATAATTTCAATTTCAGGACTTTAAATAAAAGACTTTTGCTTGCAATGGAGTTTTTTTACATAGTGGAATTGGAACGTTTACTAGTGAGAAAAATTAAATACTTGTTCCACCACTGGTGTACTGTGACTGTTTATCTAAAAGGAGGCTATACATATCCCTGTATGCCATGTTATGTAACAAAATGTAAGTTTGCTTTCTTACCATGACGCAGGAGTTTGCGCTCATCCACGAAGGTTGATTGGATTTCTCTAGCAATGCGGTCTATCTTGCAGTTGAGCCACCAAATGTAAATCCTTGAAAGCAGACCAAAAGTTTTCCTCTCCTCTTCCTGGTTCTTGCTCTTCATCTTTTCACACTTCTCTCTTTCTACTCTTTCTGTTTCCTCATTTTGTCTTGCATCCCCTAAGTTCTCTCTTGCACTCAGATGGATAGATAAAAAGCTATCAGCCGCCTCATCGTCTTCATAAGATGAAGATGTAGAGGAAGGGCTGCCACTACTTTGTCCATCCTGACTCAAGGTGGTAGAAAGGTGGATCTCTACGAAGGACACAGGACTTTGTTGTTGCTGCCTGGCGGTAGATGGCTGGTCGTCTTCAGAAGATGAAGACAAAGGTCTCACCTGTCCATGCTGCTGCCGCCTTGGAGTAGAAGCTTCATCTTCTTCAGAAGAGGAAGAAGGGCTCTCAGCCCTTGTTTCTTCTTCAGAAGAGGAGGAAGGGCTCTCAGTCCTTTTTTCTTGCTGCCTCCTCGTGGTAGAAGGCTCGTCTTCTTCAGAAGAGGAAGGGCTCACACTCTTTCGTACTCGCTGTCCGGTGGTAGAGGGCTGGTTTTCGGTACAAGACAAAGGGCCTTCACCCCTTTGTCTGTGTTCCTTCATGGTGGTAGAAGGGTTGGTGCCAACGCAGAACAAAGAGTACATATCCTTTCGTTCTTGTTGCTTGGTGGTAGAAGGGTTGGTACCAACATAGAACAAAGAGTACACATCCTTTCGTTGTTGGTCCCTGGCGGTAGATGGCTGGTCGTCTTCAGAAGATGAAGACAAAGGTCTCACCTGTCCATGCTGCTGCCGACTTGGAGTAGAAGCCTTGTCTTCTTCAGAAGAGGAAGAAGGGCTCTCAGCCCTTTTTTCTTCTTCAGAAGAGGAGGAAGGGCTCTCAGCCCTTTTTTCTTGCTCCCTTCTTGTGGTAGAAGGCTGGTCGTCATCAGAAGATGAAGACAAAGAGCTCTCACTCCTCCATGCTTGTTTCCGCATTGGAGTAAAAGGCTTGACTTCATCAGAAGAGGAAAAGCTCTCAGCCCTTTGTACTTGCTGTACGGTGGTAGACGCCTTGTTTTCTGCACAAGACAAAGGGCCCTCACCCTTCTGCCTTTGCTCCTTCATGGTGGTAGAAGGGTTGGTGCCAACAAAGAACAAAGAGCTGACATCCCTTTGTTCTTGCTGCCTGGTGTTAGAAGGGTTGGTGCCAACAAAGAACAGAGAGCTCACATCCCTTCGTTCTTGTTGCCTGGTGGTAGAGGGCTGGTTCTCTGCACAAGACAAAGGGCCCTCACCCCTTTGCCTGTGCCCCTTCATGGTGGCAGAAGGGTTGGTGCCTCCACTAAACAAAGGTCTCTCACTCCTTTGTACGTGCTCCCTCAAGATGGTGGGAGGGTTGAGGTCTTCAGGAGACAAAGGTCTCTCACACCTTTGTTTGGACTTCTTCGAAGAAGAGTACATACCTCCTGAAGACCGAGGTCCTGCAAATGATTTTGGTCCAGAATTGGATCTAAGCATTTTCTTGTTGAATCGTTTGTATACTGACGTATTGAAACTGCAAGTACAAACACACAAACACACACAGCAATTACAGTACTTCACTGATAATCACATTATTGTTTAAAGCAGCACACTAAGCAAGTTATTTCACTTAACTAAACCGTCTAACTGAACTTAAATAAACTGAGAAATATGTATCTGGTCACACATCATTATTGCACTGTGCTTGATAACAAAAATCCAAAAGGTCACTTATAATCATAAGACTACAGTATAATGTACTTTAAAATAAATCAGTCAAGTATTAATGTATGATAGACACATACAGTGGTAGTCATAAGTTTATGAACCCATGCTAAAGTTGACTAAATAGAGGAATAAAAAAACATCTTTTGGAAATTGATCTTGATGTCTTAATTAAAAATAAAATGAAAAATCCAACCTTTAAAGGACACCACTTTTCTTTGTGAATATATAATAAATAAATGTTGTTCCTTAAAATACAGGGGGCATAAGTAAGTACACACTCATGTTAATTTCCCATAGAGGCAGGTAGATATTTTGGACTTTGGAATTAAAATAACCCCACATCATCACATACCCTTCACTATACATGGAGATAGGCCAAGGGAACTTTTCATAAGATAATTTCGCAATGCAAATCAAACCAGCTATTAGGCTAACTGAAATAAAAACCATGCCAACCTTTAGGTATGGTGAAGAGTATGTGATGATGTGGGGTAACTTTAATTCCAAAGACCAAAGGAACTTTATTAGGATGCATAGTATCCTGATCCATGAAATAACTGCCCTTTAAAAATAAAAATGTGCCTGCCTCTATGGGAATTTACCATAGGGGGTGTATGCCCCCTGTATTTTAATACATTATACATTAATTTATTTACACATTATTCATCCATTAAGAAAATGGGTGCCCTTAAATGTTGGATTTTTCCTAATTAAGGCATTAAGATCAATTTCCAAAAGATGATTTTTTTATTCCTCTTTTTAGTCAACTTTAGCATGGCTTCATAAACGTATGAGCACCACTGTATACAGTACATATATCCATTGACATAGAATAGCTGCAACTAGTAGGCTAAAGTGACGGACCGGGATTACATAACGGCCCTGGCAACATGCTTTCTTTGTTTTCTCTCTCTTTGCTCGTTTTCTCGCCCCTCCCTCCCTCCCTCTCTTGGTGGTGGTCGGTGATAATTAATAATAATAATACATTTGGCGCTTATAAAAACATCTTAAAAACTATCATAGACTTCTTCTACTTTATTTCATTATTATTGTATACATTAGCTCAAGATGGGCAGCCGTCACTTCACTAATGATAATATTAGACAATATTTCTATTAGTAATAAAATCACTACAATAAAAGCAGTGTTTTCTACGACTAGCTCAAATACACCTTCACTGTAACACGACAAGACATTTCTGTTTTAGATCAACAACCCACAAATCATTTTAAAACAGGACTTATTTATGTATTTTCACACACATAATAACAATAATTAAAATTGTAGCTAGTGCAAGAGACAAAGTGCATTTGCATCTCCTGATCACAGCAGTGATAGTTGGAATATAATTGCTAAAAAAAAATTATTGATTTGACAGAGGAAAGTAAATGTACTTCTTGCCCACACAATAAGGCTCTACTAAACAGAAAACGTTGAGTAAAACAAGTATATTTAGCTCAGCTGTAAAGTGCGACTTACCTCTGCAAAAGATTTTGTAGAAGGAACTCTGTTCCACTGTAGCATAGACAACCATGGTCTGTTGTTATGTTTTGGATTTTAAATAAAAACATGTCAGTCTACGTATACGTCTAGTTACGTCTAGTTACGCATTACGCGTTCTGATTGAACCTCCGTTTGTGTGTGTAGTCAACCAATTAGAAACGTAGGATTCGCCGATCGCAGACAACCAATCACACGCCGACATTCAAAGCTGAACCTGCCGCTGAGGTCAACCGAGGTGTCCGGTGATCGTACCCTACAGTATTTATGGTAAATGTGAATTAAATATTTAACACTCACTGCTTAAATTTTTACTAAGCCTGAACTAATGTATTCTTTATTACACTTACTGTTTAAGTAGTTCCCAGTTTATTTTTTTGATCGTTTGGGAAAGCTAGCTAATGGTATCGACTCACGCTAGCTATAGCTAAGTTAACTAGCTAGCTAGACAGGTAACGTTAGCTTAACGTTAAAGTTACCGCCGAGTAAATAATACGTTAAATTGTATTTGTTGTGTATCCCCTACGGAATATTGTTAATAGCGTACGCCGGTTACCTTAAGGCTACTGCTAACGTTAGTTAAATGTCAGTGTCTTGGTCAAATCTCCGTCCTCGGCCTACGTTAACGTTACTCGGAAGCCTTTTAAATTAGATGGTATTTGTTAGCTAAACACTAACGTTACACAGTATGTATATCGAATAACGTTACAGTATACCGGGCGACCCTGCTCAGATGCCTGCTTCCTTCATTCATCATTCATGACCGTTACAGTACCGTTAACGTTACTAACTTGTCCTGACAGCCAGCATAGTCTGCCTAGTTTCCATTAATGCCATGACCACCGGTGGAAAAATCATGTTGTAGAATAAAGTTGTTGCTGTCACAATCGGGAGCTAGAATCGTTTCTTTATTGCATGCGAGAAAAAAGATAGCAAAAAATATGTATTTACGAGTTTAAAAAATGTTTCGAGAGAAACACTTTTTTAGAGAATTTTTTTTCGAGAGTTTAAAAAAGTATTTTGATTTTCTTTGCTATTGGTATGAAAACATTTTCTTCCAAATATTTTTTTTCTCATAAAATGCTTTTGTAATAAAGAAACAATTCTAGCTCCATATCACTACAATATTTACTAAACTTGGATAGTGGCCCAGGACTTCTTCCCCTCCCTCTCTCTCCAAATACTTTAAATGTTGCCTTCAGATGGCTGCAAAGACAGTGAATAATAATAAAGACAGTCCCCAGAGTGAAAGAATCCCTCATTATAGTACTGTCATGACAGGCAAAGCTTAGTCAGCCTAGTTGTCATTAAATTCCATAACTACTGGTTGAAAAATCATGTAGAATAAAGTTATAGTTGCTGTAACAAAGCATTAACTTTTTACATATTACTAACCTAATTCATGTTTCTGGTCGTGCCATAACAGCATGTGCCATCCCATGAATGCATTAAATCAGATCAGCAACTTTTGGGGTAAAGGATTTTTAACTGATTATGAAATATGGCATACAAACTTTGCCAGATGGAAATGGGCTGAAAAGTGGATCAAATGTCAACTTCAGAAGTTATCAGACCTCTACCTCAAAGTTATCTTCAAGGTTAATCCGATAAGTGACCTTTTGTACACTAACATGCATTGTCATAATAGAAACTGAATATAAAATAATGTTAAAATACTAATGTTGTGCTGTTACTGTGTCTAAGTGCTTTTCAGTATCTGTAAGTGAAGATGGCAACCCCAGTAATCCAAAACCCAGAGGCCCCTGCACACTGTCAACAGGCCGTACTGATGGCGACTAAAGAGGCCCGTTGCTATCATGAGAAAAAGATAGTCTTCCCTAAACCTCCACAGGGGCTGCTCTTCCAGGACAGCGCCCTGACACATGCAGAGAAGCTCCTTCCACTAGAGGGCATCGCTGCACCGTCGCGTCAGCTGTGCCTGAAACAGCTGGTAGTCCCCTTTGGCCATTATGACACAGCACCCTTCCACTGGCTTGTTGCAAATAATGTGGGATACATGAAGTAGTAAGCTCATTATATTCAATACCATTGTTGGCTGTGCATTTTTTTTGATTGCATGTTTAAAATAAATATCTTTTTATACAAAACTACTTTATTCAGTGTTTATTATTTATCTATGCAAATGTTTTTTTTCATAGTTTTAATTGCAGTTTGGCTCATGATTACAATGGTTTTAAGTTATAGGTATGGTATAAGTACCATATTAACCATATTAAACTTGTTTCAATTGTAAAAATAATTCAAACCTATTTAAAAATAAAATAAAACCCTTCCCTCTCTCCTCCCAAACCCGTCCCTACAACCTTTTTAAATTGAATAATTATTGAACTTTTATTGTATTAGTACATCCTTTTTTTAGCCTGTTTTCTTTTCATCATAACCATTTTGAATTGCTCTTTACTGTTATGTAAAGTATTTTGAATTGTCTTGTTGCTGAAAGGTAGTGAAGTTGCCTTGCCTTACAACCT
This sequence comes from Percina caprodes, assembly GCA_013375575.1. Taxonomy (NCBI): domain Eukaryota; kingdom Metazoa; phylum Chordata; class Actinopteri; order Perciformes; family Percidae; genus Percina; species Percina caprodes. The sequence goes on from JABXJD010000156.1 coordinate 728,457, forward strand.
CAGCCTGTCAGTCATTCTCCAGGGCATAGAAACCACTGTTGTGCCAATTGTCTCACAGGAAGTGTAACGTCAACAGCATGGAACACCATTACAGTAATATATCACAGTGAATGGTGTTTTGAAAAATTGCAACCACACTTGAAACCACATGTTGACAGAGAGCGGAACTCTCACACACACTCACACACACACACACACACACACACCTTTTTGGCTGACCACCCAGTGTGGGGGTTAGAGGTTTCTAAAGCACCCCTTCCCTTCACAGCTCTGTGTGAGCATGATATGTTACAGTATTGTGTACAACTGCCTTCTGCTCTCTCTGCCATAAGAATCCAGGTTTCTGCTGCCCTGCCCCAACCAGCTGAAGGACCGCTCCACTCGCTGGAGCCAGGGGATTTTGTGGTCGTAAGGAACTTCAGAAGAAAGAACTGGCAGTCCCAATGCTGGGAAGGTCCTTTCCAGATCCTTCTGGTCACCTACACAGCAGTGAAGGTTGCTGCGCGGGCCATGTGGGTCCACGCATTGCACTGCAAGAAGGTTCCAGTGCCAGAAGAGGAGCCACGTTTGCCATAAGCCTGAAGATCTGTGACCTGACAGACGGTTTTCTGTGTCACCAACGTTGCGACACACACACACACACACACACACACTTAATTGAACAGAATGCCTTTATTGTCATTATACACAAGTGCAGTACCTGTACAACGAGATTGAAGCAACCCCTTTACAGGCTCAGCACAAAATATAAAGTATAGGTAGTGCAGAAAAAAAAGAGGGGGGGATGTGATGCACAGTCCTGAGAGCATCTATATACACATACAAAATAGTTTTGTATACACATTATGCAAAAATATAGTTTGGTGTTTCAAATGTATTGAGTATTGTAATGGAAAATTACATTTAACCAATAATAATTGATAATAATTAATTATTCATAATAAGATCTCCAATGCCTCTCAGAGTAAATGACTTCTGAATCTGTCCTCAGTGTGATCTCCTGGTAAGAGACAACTGATTTTGTTATGACTTAGCATTTTCCCTCCAAGGATAAATTTCGTAGAGTCTGACAAACAGAGTCTAGAGCTGTTTATTATGGCAGGTCCCAGGTCAAGACCATAGCCTATCCAAAGAAACAAGATGTCCTTTTTCAGCAAAGATAGAATGACCGATCAAGAAACTTGGACACACAAAGGTCAGATTCAGAAATACGTAATAGCTCCAACTGTCTGCCTGAGGTCCACTAATTGTTATGTTTAAGATTAAACTGTTTTCCTCTGGGGGCACTGGATATAAAGAAGAGTATTACTGATTGTATTCACACAGAACTGTTGTCACTCTAACTTTGTGCATTGTGAAAACTGTTCTTGTCATTTTGATTGATCTCTGCAGAAAACAATTAAACCTTTCACCGAAGACTCAAGATTCAGTTTGCTGCCTGTCTTTATTCTGTTTCAACAGAGTCTCACTTCCAACCAAATTCCAACCCTCGCTGTACAAGAAACTTCCACCACAGTTTGGCGTCACAAACAGGATTTCAAGGATGGATCAGAAAGGGACTCCGTTGGCGACTGATGAGGGCATGCATCCAGGGATCTGATGATCACCTGCCTCTAAACCTCGCCAAACATCTTTGAGAGACAGAGGGTCAGAAACCGCGGAGGGCTCTGCTTATTCCACTCTGAAATCCAAACAACAAGGAAGCAATTTCAAACAGCGGGGGTAAGTTAAAGTTTCAATTCCGTTGGATAAATGATTTGAATTAGACATTGAGACGTTTGTGAGACAAATATTGACTGTGATTTAACTGAGGGATTTGGTGAAAGTTATCTTTTTTTTGTAAAAAGGTTCTTTGGCATCCAGGTTGTGATTTGTAACACATAAAAAGAGCAAATTGATAACATTCTATCCAATATGGGTAAGATGGTGTGGACTGATAGATTTTGGGACAAAATCTACACTAAAACAGTTTCCGCAAAGTTTTCCGTGATTAAAACTGGGCCGTATGATGACGATTATACGAGAAGGAGAGGAGTGCTTCCACTCTTGTTATAGGTAACAAGAGTATAAAAAGTCACACGTTCCTTCGGGGCCCGTAGTGGATTCTATGCATCCAGGGCCAAATTCTTTTACCATTTGTAAAAGAACTTGGCCCTGGATGCATAGAATGCCTGCCATATTGGTCAACAAAATTTGGGTTTCCTGAAAAAGGTTCTTTAAGTACAGGTAAACTCAGAATGCTAAAACAGGATTTAGAAGAAAAGAAGAAAAACGCAAAAATGCAAAGCACTCAAGATTTGATTCAAATGGGAAAAATAAGCAATGTTCTAATCAGTGGTTGAAAGAAGCCAACTGTAGGAAAAAAGAAAAAGTTGCATCAACAGTTAACTCCAGAGAAGACAGATTACACAGAAAGGAGATATGAACACTGTCACTAATGCATTTCCTCTCTATCCGAGTCTTAAAGATGGCGATCAGCTGCTCGACCCATCACCACCCTACCCTCCTCCACCATTCAGGCTGAAGGGAGAAACACCGTCCGTGTCTCCCCCAGAAGCAAGCGCCAGGAGCAGACCAGATCCCAAACAGCTCCCACCTCGCTGCAAGCTCTCTCTCGACAAGCAGCCACGGCCTCTCCCCCACCTACATCTGACATTAGCAGCAGCATCGTGTACCGTCATCCAATGCTACAAGTCAGCTGAACAAGCTGAAAAGAAGACAAACAGAAGAAAAATAACTTTGACAGTGTCAACGTTGGCTGGGGGGGCAGAGGGCGAGGTGGAGGACAGAGGCCAGCAGTGGACACGTTTCAACTGCGGAGAGAAAGGACACTGGGCAGATAAGTGCCCACACCCCAAACGCTAAGGACAACAGAGGGGTCCACCGGGTGGGGATCGCGGCTACAACAGGCGGATTGACGGGAGGAGGGGAAGGAGAGTGGTGGAGAGTCTGAGCCAGTGGGATCTGCACCGGATAAGGGAAGTGAAATTGCAAAACGGTCCGTGTAAGTTTTGATAGTTTGTTTTTTCGTTTGAACCACAAAACAAAATAACGAGAAAACCACCTTTTTTCGTTTGTCGTTTCAAACCAAAAACAAAGAGATGGTAAAAAAAAGAGCCGTTGTCCCGTTTTGGTTTCTGAATTCAAAAAACGACTAAACCAAATTAAAATAACGGTCCGTTTTTGTTTTTTTGAAATTAATATTTTCCTTTCTCTGTTTGAAAATCTACATAAAAAAAAAAAAGACAGGTTGACCTAAGTGACCTGGAAATAATAGTAAATATAGCCTATATAATTAAAAGCCAGGTTTTTAGAACAAGCATAATATGCAGCACTAACGCTATACCAGAGTAAGAGAAAAAAAAAAATCAATAAATAGGCTTATATGAACCTGGACCTGGATTAATTGAATTATATAATAAAGCGCTAACAGTACCAACTCTGCACACACAATTCAATTCAATTTTATTTATAGTATCAATTCATAACAAGTGTTATCTCGAGACACTTTACAGATAGAGTAGGTCTAGACCACACTCCAGAATTTACAAGGACCCAACAGTTCTAGTAGTTCCCTCCAGAGCAAGCAAAACTTCCTTTTAGGCAGAAACCTGGGACAGACCCAGGCTCTTGGTAGGCGGTGTCTGACGACCGGTTGGGGTTAAAATGAAGAGTGGCAATAACAGTCCCAAAAAATAGTAATTTGTAGTAGTTCTTTGTAGTAGTTCATGGCATAGCAGGGCACTGTGCGGCATTACAAGGCACAGCAGGACATAATAGAGCACAGCAGAGAGTAGCAGGATGAACATGGCATCGCAGAATGTGTAGCGGGACCATGGCGACAGCTGCTACCATTATTTTGGAGCCTCCCTGATCCAAGGAAACATGCTGGGCGAAAAAGAACATAAGGACTTTGGGGAATGACTCCCCAGAGCTAGGTTAGTATCACAAAATATTACAATGACAATGTGGAGTAATCAGACATTAGTGTCATGGACTCATGGCTGTGCGCTTCCCACCCGGCCCGTTATGAGAGCTAATCAGCATATATCTGTGTTAATCAACCACCAGAATTTCCATTGTGGCTTGACAGTTAACGGTGAAGTAGGGGATTTGATTCGCGGGGTATTTTGGCAATGGTAATGTTTATAGTTGGCAGTAGACTTAAATAACCCAACGACGGGTGAGTCTCATGAAAAGTGCTGTGTCTGCCAGGTTCAGCTCTGAGATTTTCTCGCATTGCACAGCACTGTGAAGGAATAATCTCAGAGATTAGATTTATACTCTGCCTTTTTTTTGAAGTGGTGAATGTCACAACAATTTAATACTATAAATTGTCTGGCTTTTGATTGATATTTAGTGTTGGCTTTTTGTTGAGTTTCCTTTTAGCGAAAAAATAGACATGGAAAAGAGTAGCGCCTTTTTCGTCAATCTTATACCACACAAGAGTCGCTGGGATCAATTACTCTATAGCAAAATTATATTAAATCACAAATGACGCATCTTTCCTAACGTAGTAAAGTTAACAAAGAGCTACAAACTCATTTTCATCAAAACCAACCGTCCTCCAACCTGGAGAAATAACATTGATCTCTAGTTGCAGCCGGCGGTTGTTAGGGACCATCTATAAATTTACCTCATTAATAACTTGTCTCCTGCTAGTTGTACTACAGCACTTACTTTTAAAAAATAAGTTTGGAGACACTACCTTATTTAATCATTAGATTGATAAATATTTTTGTGTCAGTGTTGTAGTTTATAGACGGTCCCTAAGCACCACCGGCTGCTAATAGGTTAGAGGACGGCTCGTTTTGATGAAAATGACTTTGTAGCTCATTGTTAACCTGAGCCATTTGTGATTTAATATGATTTTGCTATAGAGTAATTGATCTTGGAAGTTTGAATCTGTGAATATCTTTCTAACTTTGCTCCCGTTTATAAAACCAAGGGAACAGATTATGAATCTGTGAGCAGTTTATTAAACCGAGGGAACAGATTTGTATTCTGTGTGCACGATTTAGTTTTTTTTCCTTAGCTGAGTCCAGGGGGCTCCGGAGCTATTCGCTCGTGCTCCAGGAAAGTGAAGAAAAATTGCTGAATCCGGCAATCATGTAGCTAACGTTGGAAGCAGAAAAAGCTGCGCTGAGGTAAACATGGATGTAAGGTTGTAAAGCGTTGTGCGCGTCTGTTGTGCAGGTTACATTACCACCAATCACGCTCTGTCTGCCACTTGTTGTCTGTCAAATCAAAATCAAATAAAAATTTCTTTATATAGCACTTTACAGCAACCAGCAGGTATCCAAAGTGCTTTACATCAGGAACCAAGTACAAAAAAAAAAAAACTAAAAAAAGAATGAAGCATATAACACAGTAAAATCAGAAAAAGGTTACAAAGAAACTGGAGTGTGAAATTGTCACACCACTAGTAGGTATTAAAAGCTATTCTAAACAGATAGGGTTTTAGTTTAGACCTAAAAAGAGCCACATCTTTTATCGTTGGGGGTAACTAGTTCCAAAATTTCGGGGCAGCAACTGCAAAAGCCTGATCACCCCACCGTTTATACCTGGACCTTGGGACTTCTAAAACCAACTGATTCAAAGACCGCAATGAGCGGTTGTGCTCACGCAAATTTCAGACAAATACTCCGGGGCCAGGCCATTTAAGGCCTTGAAAACAAACCATAAGATCTTAAAATCTATTCAAAAACACAGGGAGCCAATGTAGAGTATAGTGAACAGAAGTAATGTGTACACATCTAGATGTATTTGTTAAAAAGCTTGTTTTGAAGTTGAAGACGTGAAATGGAGGTCTGATTCAGACCAACATAGGGAGCATTACAGTAGTCCAACCTTGAACTAATAAAGGCATGAATAGCCTTTTCTAGGTTGTGCCTGCTCAGGAAAGTCTTAATTTTAGCCAGGAGACGAAGCTGGGAAAAGCTCGTTCTAACAACATTGCTTATCTGTTTGTCAAATTTCATGCTGCAATCAAAAGTAACCCCCAAATGTTTGACAGCTGACCTAGTGTATGATGCCAGAGCTCCCAGACTCAAAGCTGGACCATTTTGTGTGCCTGAGGTACTGAAAATAATACACTCAGTTTTATCTTCGTTCAAATTAAGAAAGTTTTGTGACAGCCATAGCTTAATATCATTAATACAACTAAGCAGGGAGTTTAGTGCGCACTGCCATTTGCTTTCATAGGCAAATAAATTTGCAAATCATCTGCAGAACAATGAAATTGAATTGTGCTTGCTTTTAATAGCCTCTAAAGGCTATATATAAAGAAAACAGAATGGGGCCAAGAATGGATTCCTGGGGTACCCCACTAGAGAGAGGAGCAGCTGATGAGGAGAGGTCACCAATCATGACGGAAATGCTCCTTTGCCAAATAGGAGCTAAACTATTTAAATGTCAAGCCTCGGATGCCTACACAATGATTAAGGTTGGAGAGGAGGACTGCGTCAAGACGTTGTGAGGTGTAATAGCAGTAAAACAGTAGGATTCCCAACATCTACAGACATAATATCATTGTGCACTCTAAACAGTACTAAAACGAAAAACCTAAATTGGAAATTTCCAACAGAGATTGTAAAAAAAAAAAAAAAAAAAAGGTTGTAACTTTATAGAAACTTTTTCCAAAACCTTTGAAGAAAATGCAGATGAGAAACTGGTCTAAAAATTGGACAACACTGTGGTCATAATGAGGCTTCTTAAGTAGGGGCCTGACCAAGGCATGTGTAAAGGCAGCTGGGACAGAACCTGAGCTAAGACAAGAATTAAAAAAAAAATAAAAATAAAAAGGAAGTAAACTCAACCCAATGGTGCTATTAAAAACAAAACCTCTTTCACCATCCTGGTGGGAACAATGTCTAAGGGACAGTTGGTAGGTGTCATGTGTTGCACTACCTCAGTAAGCAACGTCAGAGAAACTGGCTTAAATTCCTCTAACACAGCAGGGTAGCATGTACAAATATATTAAAATTAGCACTAGTGTTTTGCCTGAAAGATGCTACTTTGTCAATAAAATAACAGAGAAACTTCTCAAATATCTGTAGCTGGTTGTGCTTTGCATGTGTAGGATTCTGACCTTAAATTTGGGAATTGTTTATTTAGTCAAAGACAGTCCAAAGTAGTGCTATTTTGCACATTTTTGTGGGTCTGAGGTGTATGCCACATTTTAGTTGCCAAAGTACTCACTCAGTTTGCAGTATGTGAGGGTGTGATATATATATATATATATATATATATATATATATATATATATATATATATATATATATATATATATATATATATATATATATATATATATATATAAAGCAGTTACAGTGGTTATAGTACTCTGACGGCTGCTATTTGTCAGTGCTGACTCTGTGATGACTCAAAACAATGTGTCCAGAGTAATGAGAAGGGATGAAATAACCACCCCAAAAATAATTAGAAGTTTTACTCCTTTATTTATCATTTCAGAGAAAATGTATCTTAATATATTCTTTATTTACTTTCAGATTTAACATATGTCACTATACCTGAGGTGGTTAATATGGTCACCAGCGGTTTAGTCCTCATTAGGAAAAAATAACAAAATCATACAGCTTACACCCGTCTTCGCCCTGCATTGCCTTCCACGCACGGGCAGACAACGTGCAACAGCGCCCTCTGCGGTCACAGTTCCTGATGGGTCACAGCTTCTGACTCGCTGTGACAGACCGTGGTGAAGTTAGTTTTATATTGGACGCTGGCTGTTAGATACATTCGAAAAATCCATTGTGGATTTTTTTCTCCTTTCCATATAAAAGTAGCTTCACCATGGTCTGTGACAGCTCATCATCGCTCGCTACAGACACAGCCACAGACACTGTTTTTGACGTGATTAATCAGAATATTTTGATTGAACGGGTTGCAAAAATCATCATGGAATTAGGAAAGTGAGGACTGTGTAGTGTATATAATGTGATCTTATGTCATATTTGACGGAGCCCAGGCCTCTTAGAGGCCCTGTGCCCCCGGGTAAGTGACCAGTTGCCCTAATGGTTAATACCAGCTTCTGGTTCTGAGGTGTGTTCTCTAGGCCAAAGAAGTTGTTTCGGACAACACCGCGCACACACTGCAGGAGGACATTCCTCCTATAGAAAAGGACATGGTGTCCTTTTTATAGTGATAAAGTTAAAGCAAGAGCACGCCCACTTTTTTCCTCTGGGTTGTAGTAGAATCTTGATGCACATGTGTGTTGAGCAGGTTACCAGTAGTGGCCCCAGCAACAATGGCAAAAGTTCTCCAAGCATTGATCATATGCCCTCCTGCGTAAGATGTTGCACGGCAATCCCTGAAAGAAAAAATACAGACAAAATATACAAGATATACAAGAATATCCGTTTCATTTTGCTTTCAGCATGCAGATTTTCTCACACCAGTGCATAGAAATGGTTTACGGTGACATTTCTTCACACTATGCTTAGATAGATACCATTTGTTTGGATTGTTATATTATTGCAGTAATGTTCTGTAGGCTAAATTATTTTTTTCCATGTAGAATTAAAGTACCATTGATCATGAGGAAAAGGTCCTGTGATTATGAGTGTTTTACATTGACTCATTTACAATTTTAAGTAGAAGTTGACATTCCTCTTGTTGACAATACGCATGTCTGAACTCCTTATCAGCAGAAGCTGAGGCTGTCAAAGAACAGTCTTGACGTTCAAGGTTGAACGTTTACAGAAAGCATGGGTTACATCTCTCTGTTTACTTTCTGCGGTTTCAACATTATGCAACCTTTGGAATCAGACTTCAGAGTGGAACTTTCCCATAGCTCGCCCTCCCCTAAAGGTACATGTGATGTGTTTATGAATAGTTGTGATGTTGACAGGTTGGAAGTGATCAGACAGGCGTGACTCAACTCTTTGATTTTTTTGACCCTTCTTGTCCTGCTGTTATATGTTTAGAATCTGTTGCCAGAAGAAGGCACAAAAACTGATAAGTAATCTGATTGTGTATAGGGGGATAATACAGGCTGACTTCAACCCAACAGGCTCCTATAGAAGGAGATGGTTAAACTTTAACTGTTGCATGACATGTCAGCAATGATTGGCTTTTTTTTTTATCTTTATATTTCTTTGAATATAGAAATAGAGGCTGGAACTATTCTACAATTCAGTATATTGTTTTGCTATGAAGACAGTCAGTCTTAGCTGAGTGTATAATTAATGTGTAAAGGGGCAACTATTAGAAAATGGTTTAATTTGTTATTAACCAGTAGTTAGCAAATAAACAAGGAAAAATACTCATTAGACCAGCTTCCAATACATTACTCAGCACTGTTTTTAAAGCTTGGCCATACTAGCACTTACCAAACAGTGGGGTCCAAGAAAATAAATAAAAATTGTTAGTGCTGTCTTAAATTGCTTAGTAAATATTGTAAAATGGACATTGTAACCATGGCTAAATTGGTTCAAGCACATCTATGGGTTGAAGTGAGAAATACTTTGGAAAATTCCCAATTTTCTAGTATAACATTGTCTAAATAATGTAAAACGATTAATATCAGAATAAATAAAAAATAAATGTTTAAAAACTCGGCCTGACCTAGGGCTACTTGAAGACCTGGACTTTGTACATTCCCTTTTTTTTTATTCTTTATTAAACATTGTGAACAGACAGAAATTGAGCAGGTCATGGACATTCTTATTCTACAATTTAAGACTCTAGTGTGTAAAAAAAAAAAAACACAGCCTAGCAATGAAATGATATATAAAAAGGTATATGAAATATAAAACATGAGATATCTAATCATAACAAATAATGACATCAATATATCAGTAGTACTTACTCAGAGGCTACACTTTTTGTCTGCCATAAAGGTTAATAGCCTACATATTGAATTCAACCAGAACAATTTTAAGATTTTCCTTGTGAAATGTACTCCTACAAGTAGGCCTACAGTAGTTGTCATGTAACTTTAAGGTTTATTACTATATTGGAATTAAGTGATAATGTAGTTAGGCATAATTGTTACAGAGTGTCCAATCTTGTTGTTACAAACAAATGTCTCTATCAATGACTGCATGTATTAATCTTACAGTCTTTCTAAAACACAGATGAATTCCGATTTAAAAGCGTATCTTGAACGTAGCACAGTAGCAGGTCTGAAATAGGCAGCGACGCGCATGCGCAGTTACTGTGTTTGCAATCTTCCCTTTGAGACTGACAGCCCGTTAGCTGCTGCTGCTCACCGGCAATGATACAGCAAACACGGACTCTGGAAGACACACCGAGATGGACTTAGCGAGCACTTTTTACCACTACAAAGACGGATATTATTTAGACATCGTTGTCTATTAAGTTTATTTGTCGCCAGTATCATTTTTGTTTCTGGGAAAAGGGAGACTCGACGTGCTAGAGAGGAATTGATGCGACGACTAAATTCCTGCGACATACACCGGCCAGCTAGAAGCTTTCACGTTCACTTTGAAGACCACCTGAGTAAACCTGAACTATTCTGGGCTAGACATATTTTCGTGTGTTTAATTGTGACACTAATATCTTCAAAATAATCGTAATAAGTAGTGAAGAGACAAGTTGTGGAAGAGCGTGTCTAATCGCTACTGGCAACCCAACACAGCTTGAAGCTAACTGACGGCTAGCTGAATTCCACATTCTTTGTTTTATTTATTTACTTAATAGAATACACTGTTGATGTCTTTCTGAAGTTGGATTAATACTTGTGTTAAGAAGATTAACACCGTTTATGAGGTAGATTTCGACAACGTAACGACATCCCGGATCATTTAGCTTGATTTTTAAAGGACATAAATCATCTGACTTATGGCTCGTTAGTATCGCGGTACTGCAGCTGACCCAGCTAGAAGGTAGCGCCAGCAGTCGGCAGCCACTTCTTGGCCTTTGCAACGCATCGAAGGTAAAGATGCACCACCAGGACTTTACTGGGGACCCGTCTGGGACCGGGACTAGGAAAACGGCTCACCACTTCAGGAGGAGTAGCAGCGGCGCGTCTGCCTCTTCTGCAGCCGGTGCCAGCGGAGTCAACACGGCCGACGACAATCATCCCACCCAGGCTGGATCCAATTCTCCCGGACCCCACCACCAGCCTCAGACACCAGTGTCCGGCGCTCAGGTGAAAAAGAAGAGCGGCTTCCAGATAACAAGTGTCACATCAGCTCAGATCAATGTCAGCGGCAACAACAGTTTAGCAGATGACACCGAGAGCTATGATGATATGGATGAGTCCCACACAGAAGACCTCTCCTCCTCTGATATGCTGGATGTTTCCGTGTCCAGGGCCACAGATACAGGTGTGCCGGAGAGAAGCTCATCAGATGAGACACTCAACAGTCTTCATGGGGTTGATACACCTGGAATTGTGTCACCCAACGAGCCTCTTCATCATCATTCCATCCCTCAGGGGACTCAGCAGCACACCTCTATGGTGAATGGAATCATGCAGCATCATTATTATCCTCAGCAACACAGCCAGCCCCACCATCATCACACTGATAGTTTGGGAGGAGTTGAACCCTCATTGTCAGCTCTTCCCATTGCTCCCGTGGCTAGCTCCAGCCCAGCTATGGCTTCCAAAGCCGGGCTTAGTCAGATGCCACCTATGCCAGAGCCTGCAGGTGGGACAACCCAACCACTAGCCCCTATTGTTGGTGGGACAGCCACTGATACACATCTACAAGGCAGTGTGAATGCTCCTAATGTGTCAGCAACCACTGCTGTTCCTCCTTCTGGGCCTGCAGGTTTTGACAACACTAGTGTGAGTGGACAAGTAGCTTCTGTTGGAGGAGGAACAGGACCGTCTGCTGCTGCCCCCAATACTCAAACCCAGCATACCCAAACTCAGACAGCTACTGGCTCTCGTTTTAGGGTGGTCAAACTAGACACTAACTCTGAGCCGTACCGCAAAGGAAGATGGACATGTACAGAGTATTATGAAAAGGAGGTTCCTCATCCAACGACATCTGAGGCACCAAAAGGTGTGGAGGTGGCTGTAGAGACTGAGGCTGGTAACGCTGGGATTAGTCAGCAGGGCAAACCTGCTGTACAGCCACTTCACACACTTCAGCCCTATCAGCCGCCGAGTCAGGATTTCACTAGTCCACAAGCCATGCAGAGCCCACCACAGGGACTGGCACAAACCACTCCTCTGACCTATGTTTCACCCCAGGAGGTTGTTGGTGGGACCAATATGCAGCACCCAGTGGCTCCTGTCACTGTCCCTTCTACAGCAACATCACAGCCAGCTGGAAATCAGCCTCCCCCTTGTATATCCCAGCAGCTGCCCTTTACTGTGGATCCCCACCAGGCTCAACCCCAAGGAGGTTACCAGTTCCATGGAGGGGTCGTAGCCCCGGGAAGTGTCCGGCAGCCAGACTTTATCCAACCTACTGCTCCCTTCCAGACCCAGGTCCAGCCTCCACTGCCTCATGTTACAACAGGAATCTCCGTAACGCCAGTTTCAGGGGTCATGACACAGCCACCAATCAGCATTCCTCAGCAGCTGCCCCATCAAGGTTCGGTAGCCCCACCCGCCCAGGCAACTTTTGCTGGACAGCCACAGACCCTCCCAACTCAACATCAGCCACAAGTCCAGCCCGTCTCCACTGCTACTGTCCCAGCGCACACCCATGGGACCCCCTACATGCCTTTGAGTGCACTGCAAGCTGATCTCCAGCCTCTCCTCACCCTGGGTGCCACGTTCACCCAAGTCCCTGGAGGAGGGAGCTCCACAAGAACATCCCAGCTGGAGGATGCCCAGAAGCTCCTGCTCCAGCACCAAGGGCTGCTGGGTCTGCCCAGGCTAGCAGGTGGAGTGGGGGCTGCACAGGCCGGTGGTGCTGCTGGAACCCTGGCCCACATGGGGATGTCAGCTGAGGCCAGCGCCTTCATGGCCGCCGCTGCTGCAGGCCTCAGGACTCAGCATGCTGAAGGAGACGAGGACAGGTAAGGATGGAAGGCCTGTGCTGCCAAAGCTGTTCATTCTAATTTAAACTCTGTTTTGTAGGTGGACCGTGTAGTTCAGGCTGCTTTTCATCATAACATTTCCTCACAAATACTTTCTATTGCAATAATATTCAAAGGCAAAATGTGTCTAGTGCACTAGTGGGTTTCATTCAGATCTAGAAATCCAATGTCCGATTTGCTTGAGCCCGTCCCCTGAGGTAGTCTTGTCAGCTTTCAGAAGACAGTAGTTGAAAAACAGCTCACTGAACATGTTATCTAAAAAAATATCAGTGGCTGGAGTAGAGGCAGTGGAGTTGCTGAGTCACAGAGGGAGCTGGTGACTCAGCAGATGTTGTGCCCTGGTCGGCCCCCTACCATCACACATCCACCTCCATTACCCTTTGTGTCGTTAAGGCTGCATTTTCTCTGTTGTACTGCCTCCCACTATCCTTCCTTTCTTGCTAAGTATTTGTGTCTCCTTTTCCCACCTTTCTTCCCCCTAGATTAAGTCTTTTATTAGACACTGGATCTATTGATTTGCACCAACCCGAGGGAACTGTGCAATGGTTTATTTATATGTACAATTACTCAGTCCTATGTTCCTGTTAGTTTTGCTGCTCAAAATTGGTTATTTCAGTTCCAGGTAGTCTCTAAATGGAGTTGATGCACTAGAAGAAAAACCTCCCATGCCCCATCTGAAGATACAGTGTTAGTCATTCAGAGACTGTGCTGTAGATACTATAGAATGCTTGATCAGGAGTCGTGTTGCATAAATCTGATAAACTCTTACTGCAGAAAAATGGAGCACTGTTGTGGCAGCACTGTACTGGCCTGTGCTCTGGTTTAACAGGAGTTTTCATGTTGTATGAGTACAACAATAATGCCTGCAGGGTATAGAGGTTGTTTGCCTAAGTACTGTCCGTCTCACCCAAGCACCCATAACTGAAATACACTCCCAAATGTTGCACATATACATATTATATACATCAGACTTGAAATAGAGAAAAATAAGACTTCTGAGTAGTTCCATGATTAAAACAACCGTTGCTGAGCGAACCAGTAAACATGCTTCTAATTCAATTATCGGCACAGCAGGTCATTGCTGAGCTGCAGCTAACTGTTTATGTATTCTCAGCTGTTAAGACAGTCTGAAGTCGTAGTCACATTCAGCGGCAGACAGAGCAGGGCTGTATTCTGTGTGAAGGCTTTTGTCTGCAATTCATGGCACACACCATCATGACCGTGTGTGTCTTTTGTATGGTTGCTGCAAAAGTGTGTTTCCGTCTATCCGTCCGTTTGTCTGCCTGTTTTCTTGTCATGAATCGGCCACTGTCGTGTGTGTGTGTGTGTGTGTGTGTGTGTGTGTGTGTGTGTGTGTGTGTGTGTGTGTGTGTGTGTGTGTGTGTGTGTGTGTGTGTGTGTGTGTGTGTGTGTGTGTGTGTGTGTGTGTGTGTGTGTGTGTGTGTGTGTGTGTGTGTGTGTGTGTGTGTGTGTGTGTGTGTGTGTGTGTGTGTGTGTGTGTGTGTGTGTGTGTGTGTGTGTGTGTGTGTGTGTGTGTGTGTGTGTGTGTGTGTGTGTGTGTGTGTGTGTGTGTGTGTGTGTGTGCGTGCGTGCGTGGTCGTCGTCGTCATGTCTTTCTCTTGAGCTGTCTTTACCACCCTCTTTCTCTGTCTCATTTCCTTTTGCAGTTTTGTATCATTTTAACCGTCCAAACTGTTCTCATCTACTCTTTCCTTCTAGAAAACGAGTCCAGGGTTTTCCCTAACTTTTTATAAAGCTTAGGCACAGCACGCAAGCCATTTTTATTGTATTATTGTAGTTGGTCTCCAGCAGACTTCTTCAGCAAGTTTTGTCTTTAAGCTTTTCGAGTGTTATTTATTTATCATCCACCCTAGCTTTTCCAACATTTTAGACACAGACAAGATTATCATTATGGTCCAAAAGTATGTAAAATTGCATATTCTTTCATTGACAAACAAACTCTTTTCTTCCAGGAGAGCCCATAAAACCTTAGTCTTCCACAAACTCAAGGGAAACACTGTAATCCACTCTCAAAATATCCCTCTCCTTTCCCTGCATGCATGCAGTGTTTCCTCCAAACTAAAACTTGTAGTCCTGTGCCATAGTGACGTTTGAGGCATTTACACCCGTATTTACTAATGAGAGTGAGTAACAGTGTGTATGAAAAGGTAAACAGTCAGCACTCTTATAGGATCTCACAATGTCCAAGAACATCCACTCTATCAGTAGTGATAGCACATAAGAAGGCTGCAGATGCATTATTGTTTTTATTTTTATTCCATTTAAAAACCAGAGGTGTATATGAGTACATCAGACCGACAAATTAACACCATGTTTGAATGCTACAGATTGTTTTGTTTACAGTCCAATATTTGTGTTAATCCTGCAACAGACGGTTCTTTTTACGATTACTAATTTTGTCTAAGAAATGTCAGGGAAAATTTGAAAGGTGTGGACTACGTTTTCCCAGAATGCAAGGTGACGTCATCAAACAGTTTTAGTTTGACCAACAGTCCCGAGAGATTAGAGAAACTAATTGAGATGATGAGAAACTAGTTTTTGTGACCTTGGCTTGAATATTGTCTTGATTGATTACAAAAATAGTCGTTTTTCTGTCTGTAAGTTACTTAACAACAACTAGTTGTCCAGTATGATTGTTGTACACAGAGCACAAATCAGTTGCGTTCATTCTCAACTGAAATTGCGATAACCTGTTATCAGAGACTCTTTAATGGCACGTTGCAGTTGCTATGACTTTGACAACTCCTGATCTAGCACAGCTGTGTGGTTGACTTGTGTCCTGTTGTAAAACGGGGATGTGAGGTGTATCTGTGTATTGCTGGGTTATGCATGTGTCACCTGTTACTGTATTTCTATATCTGTCTATGTGGTTGATGTCAGTGAGAGTGCCGTAAGGACAGCCATATTATCAAATTAAAGGGCTTTCATCAGGTCCTCTTTCCTCCCTGGGTGGAATTTCAGCCTGCAAGTCGGTGCCGGTATAAGTTGACTTTTGGATAGCTGCCAGCAGGGCTTCACAGTAGAAGGAAAGCACTCGTGACTTTCATACACACACTTCTAGTATTTTATACACCCGTTGCCTGTGTGATATCCCCACATCTTTTTTTTCTCATTCCACCAACAACTACAGAGAAATATGACTTTTCATACAGGTTTCAGAGAATGCATTTATTTGTAGCCTTGTAATCCCCAATAAGAATGCATGTATTGTAAAATAGTCCCCTTTTAAACCGAGTTGTATTAGCTCTAGAGCTGTTTCAACACTCAAGCAAAATGTGTGACTACATGTTTTTTTTTTTTTCTGGTACAGAAATAATGTAATAATATCACAAAGTTCTGCTTGTGTGAGCACAGTGTACATCCTTCTTCTAGTACAGCATGCTTTGCCAATGAGCCTTACCAAAATGTATTTAGTTTATTGAAAACTCTAGTTCAAGGCCTTTTTTTTGTAATAATTATCATGCCAAAGGATTTTTTTTATTTCTGTTAGGACACTTTTTACCACAATAATCAGCAAATATTCCTTTGCCCAGGTGTTT